>CM059200.1:50050632-50384955 GCA_030323885.1 Branchipolynoe longqiensis | reverse complement strand
AGAGACCCTCGGGCCAAACATTTGCCAGCTCAAGCCAAAGGTCAATTCCGATGCTTGGGGGCATTTCGGTGTTTGGTTCAAATTTAGGTCAATTAGATTCAGTGGGATCTGAAAATATAAAAGGAAAATTGTGATCCCCCCCCCCCTTTCTTCACAAGCTTTCAAATGTACTTCCAACAGTCCATAGTACCTTTTGTGTGGAGCAATGCTTTGCATGGAAATTATTGCATAGGAATTAACCCATGTGTTCCCGCGGACACTGACCGAATGTGATTGGAGAGTGTGCACACATGTTCAGAAAGTCTGCACGGATGTGCTAGGAGATCAGGCGTGACATATGCTCCAATATCAGCCTGTTTATTGTTGTGCGAGTTCTGGTTTTGTTGTGTTTTTCCTTTTAGTTTTGAATACGTTGAACCTTTTGTTTAAAACTCCCCTCACCGATGCCTTGTCATTGCTACATGAGTCTAGGAAATGATGATTAAATGGTGGTTAAAATTGCATAATTCAATGAAGTATATTATTTTCAAAACCAAAACCTTTAGCTAGAATTTAGCATGCAACTTCGATACTTCGATCATGTATCGTTCCTTTTTGATTTTGCCACAGAGGAACATTAAAGCTGTCTGGCTTCGGCAGATGATAATGACATCTAACCAAAATGGCCATCATGTGGACGCAGTTTCCGAATCAGGAAGAGCACCTGCAGCTTTATCGAGTGAAATGTTAGAAGATTGAATCCTGGCCGGTTTGGCGGTTTCAGCGCCCGGTCAGTTTCAGCGGCCTGTCGTGGCTTCTGCGCATGTGCGGATTTTAAGACATATGCAAAACACCCGTGGCCTCGCCGGCTACAAGCTCAGCTGTAACTATCGCTGGTGCCCGGCAGTGTTAGGGACCGATTAGCCCGAAATCTATTGAATGCGATCATAATTAACAGAATTACATACTCAAATAATGAAATTTAATTAAATTAACCTTAAATTCCAAGCGATATTAACGTAGCAGCTAGATCAGCGTCGAATCGCCGAGTGTAAACAAAACAAATAGCAGTGCTCGACGCAACGTGCGAAAATCCGCGCATGCGCAGAAGCCACGACAGGCCGCTGAAACTGACCGGGCGCTGAAACCGCCACACCTGGTCAAACCAATCACTCACAAATTTAATTTATGTCACTGCTTAGCGTGGCAATTGACATTAGCCTAATAGCATAGGGTGAGGACTGGATAGCTCAGTTTCAGGATAGTATGTAACTCAGTTTGAAATCGGGTAATGATGGCATTGGCCTGGTGTCCTCGTGAGAATGCACTATAAAGTCACCTGTCTGAAGTCGGCACCCGCCCTAATAGGCCTATCCCAGCTAACTAAAAAACGTCATACTAACATCAGTATAACGTTATTGAAAGTTACAATAACGTTATTAAAAAAGTCATATACATGTTAATTTGTATGGAGTAAATAACATTATATAACATTATTTTATAACGTTATAGTCACATTTTTTAACGTCACTATGACATTTTCGTTTAATATTAGTGCAACATTTTTTAAAGTCAATATGACATTTGTTTATAACATTCAAGAACCCTTTTATGATGACATAAAAATGTTGTATAAAGATAATAATAACACTGAACAGCACATAAAATGATCCTAGTCTCTTGAGTTACAATCTTCCTCAAATCTGCCACAGTATTAGAATAACCATTCAGTGAGACTAATAGATATTATTCATATCAATATTGGTGCGATCTTCTTTACAAATTTGGCAACGAAGATGGGATGATATGGGCCAACCATCTTATGAGACCATTTAATGGGAAAGTAACCTTCATTAAATTAAGTGACATTCAAGAAAAGTAAGTGAACCAACTTACACATAAGAAAGGGCCACTGCAAGGCAACCAAAATCAAGGATCACAGCAAGTACCCATTAAAAACATTGTTTAGCATTGAATACCTGGTACTCAGGGCAACATATGGCTATGAATCTTCCATTATTGTTTAACATGCAATGTTATATGAAAACATCACAATGACGTTAAAAAATGTCTTTAGAACATTATAAAATAACATTATATAACGTTTTTTACTCCATACAAAATAACCTTTATATGCCCTTTTTGAATAGCATTATTCTGACATTCTATAACATTATTATGATGTCACTATGATGCTTTATTGTTAGTATGATGTGTATTACCTCCACTATTAATTTATAGGAAGATAGACCAATTCGTTAAGCTACCATGAACATCTAGAGATTTATCAAATTGATATATTTGGTTTTCCGACAATTTGTCTTTAAATGTTTAATCAAAATCCAATATTTTCCATATTTTTGGATATAATATTGATATGTAATGGCCCAGGGCCCTCCGACTCTCTCTCTCACGCAGTCACACGGAAGAACACCAAGATTCAATTCAGTGTACGCTTCACCCTTGGTTTATTGAACCATCTGCTCTCCGCGGCGTCAGTAGTTGTCTGACCCGCCCCCTGACTCGCCAGATCCCACATCGACTCTATAGGTGTGTGTGGGGGGGGGTGGGTCAGCCACACGCAGTAGAGGTCAGCCCAGTTGGGGTCTGACCGGTGGCTACCCGTGCCACCACCTAGCGCAGTGTAATGGGACTGCGCTGGTGGCGTCGTAGTCTCCGCTGCTACCGCGTGATAATAGAGCTCATGTTCAGACTACTACACTGCCCCCCTAGAGTCTCACCGGTTGCAGAATGCAAACCGATGAGAATCGAGAAATGATAGAAGTCAACATGAGAACTAACTTGAAAGGGAGAGAAGCCTTACAAAGCTATGTATCCTTATGCGCAATTCCTAGACCTGCCTGCAGCGAAATAGCAATGTGTCTCTAGCTAGCTGCAAGGCAAACATGTCATCAATCTAGGTGAAGAAAGAGTCTTTAAATGAGTCGCACAAAGACGACCTCTCCCAGCCTCTATGTAGTTGGTGTATAGAATGTTTTTTGCTGGGAGAGAGTTCATACCCCACAAGTGGAGCCCCCTCGACAGAAGGAAGCAAGGAACTACTCAGTCCGCCCCCCGCCCCCCCCATCTCAGGAGAACCGTTAGCGGGGCGCTCCTCCTTCTACACGGAGCGGCTCCTCTTCGAGCTTCCTCAGTCCGTCCTTCTTGTGCCCGCGTCGCCTGGCCAGTAGATCACAGACGGTATTACACGGCGGACATGTCAAACAGCCACACCCAGGACCCGCCACGTTCGGTGCCCCGCTCCGGTGCAGATTGCATGAAAGTAGAAGGGCGGTGTTACTTATAACAATTGAGAAAGTCTCCGCAGATACAACGTTTAGGTATGCAATACATTTCATAAGAAGCACTGGGCGCCAGCAAGAACCCGGCCTCCTACAAAGTAAATTACACCCCATGTGCATCCTCCCCTGTCATAACAGGAGCCGACGCACACGCTGTCAATCATGTTCTGCCAGAAGCGCTTACTATAGTAGTAATTTTGAAATTAAAGAATGCAGCATAAAATAAGAGCCAGGGCGACACTGCATAGGAAAATCTTTTAGTGTAAAATGTACAGTGTCAACCCATCAACTCCCACACCATTGACCACCTCGTTCCACTGAATAAATTTAGAATATAATATTTCCTAATAGTGGGGAAAAAGGAAGTCAAAACGGGGTGAAAGTTGAGGAATATCTAGAAATAATTAATCTAATATATATATATAAAAAAAATTATTCCGACCCCTACTGCAGAAAAATAGGCAGAACACAAGAAGCTAGATCCTCCAATCGGGAGAAAGCTAAGCTCTTCACCACAACATATATCATCAACAATCGTACTGCAAAGAAAAATAATGTTGGAATAGAGCAGTACGAAATGCTAAATACATCATGGTTATCAATGTAAAAATAGCACCGTAGTACTAAAAAGGTATATATAATAATATATTAGTATCAACATATATATATATATATATACAAGGCGGTATCCACCTCCTTAAGGGAGATGAACTGATCAGAAAAAAAATTATTTTATATATTATTAAAGTGTATATATAAAAAAAAATTAATAACCGCCACAGGGGTGCTGGTCTTTCAATTACCCCCGACGTGGAACCCGGAATCCCTCGGACAGAGCTAGCGCCGATCACCTGCGCGAGCAGTCAACCACCGCTAACCTAACTGCCACCTGTCATCCGAGACATCACGTTATCCAGAATCCCTCGGACAGAGGAGAGCGACGCCCAACTGTGCCAACAGTTAAACGTCGTCCACCACCCCGTCACTTGTCATCTGAATTTCGACGTGACGTCCAAAATCCCTCGGACGGGACAGGACGACGACTAATCGCCGTCCACCTTCCCGTCACCTGTCATCTGAACGTCCCCGTCAGCGTCAGCAGGCGCCCTTGCCGCCCGCGCCAGCAGCGCCCGATGTACCGCAGCAGCATCAGCCACCAAGCTGGCCGGCAGGCCGTGCAGCCTGTCCTCGACGCTGAAGCCCGAGAGATCCAAAGCACGCAATGAACCATCCCAGCTCCGGAAGTCAGAGCGGAACACGGCAGAAAAAGTCATGTCGATATCGTCAATGACTGCCGCCTGCCGCGCCCTTTGCTCGCGCGATGCTGCCAACTTCCGCTCGACAATTTTTTTGTCCTCCACGACATTGTCGAAGTCAGCACCTCGCCTACCCTCAGCATGACGCGCCAGAACATCCTGTGTCTGCGCGACGACCGCGTCAAAGCCCCCTATGAAGGCTTTAACCAGTTCGTCGACCGACTCAGTAATCCTGGCCGTAACGTCCACACGGTTGGCCTCGCAGAGACGCTCCGTGATCTGGTCCAACGCCAGGGCGACACCGTGATCAACCAACGGGGCCGCAGCCACCACTGGTCGCACAGGTATCACCACCGGAGAAGAACCGACCACAGGAGCAATAATCGCCACTGGTCTCACAACCGAGCTTGCAGACGGTAACACCGTCAACTGAGAGGCAGATCCCGCAGCCGCCGACACACGTCGCCGAGGAACCTGACCCAACGACACCGGTTGAGACACCGATGCCACTGGCACCGTCACCACAGCCCGCGCCACCACCGCACTCAGAGTGTCGGGTGTCAGCTCAGTCACCAGTTTCCGACGCTTACGACGGCGCACGCCCCTTGATCCACTCACCTCCGGATCGATAGTCGCGACCGGCAACTCAGGCCAGTCTCTCAACCCCTGCTGGGCAGCAGATGGAGGGGGTGGAGGTGGCGGCGGGGGAGGCGAAGCTGACCTGTCCGACCCCTGGTTCCGCTGCAGCTGAATAGCAGAGCCATCGCGCAACGGTACCAGGGATGAGGACCTCTTACCTCTCCCCTTACCTTTCCCCTGGACGGACCTAGCACTCTGCCCAGAGCTCGAAGAGGCCACAGGAGATGCTCGCCCCTGCTGGTCCCTCCTCACGGCAACAGCACCACGACCCCTGCCCCGTTTCGCCGAAGATGCGCCGCGACCAGTGCAGACCACTACACTCGTCCCCCTGGAATTGTAAGTCTTGTAATGCTTACAATTACATACATACAGGCAATGCACTAACACATACATACACAGGGTAGGTTCAACAACCATACAGCGCAAAGCTTGTACAGGATCCTGGTCACGGCAACCAATGTAATGGCCCACGGCCCTCCGACTCTCTCTCTCACACAGTCACACGGAAGAACACCCAAGATTCAATTCAGTGTACGCTTCACCCTTGGTTTATTGAACCATCTGCTCTCCGCGGCGTCAGTAGTTGTCTGACCCGCCCCCTGACTCGCCAGATCCCACATCGACTCTATAGGTGTGTGTGTGTGTGGGGGGGGGGGGGGGGGGGGGGTCAGCCACATGCAGTAGAGGTCAGCCCAGTTGGGGTCTGACCGGTGGCTACCCGTGCCGCCACCTAGCGCAGTGTAATGGTACTGCGCTGGTGGCGTCGTAGTCTCCGCTGCTACCGCGTGATAGTAGAGCTCATGTTCAGACTACTACAGATATAAATAATATCTATTAGTCTCACTGAATGGTTATTGTAATACTGTGCCAAATTTGAGAAAGATTGTAACTCAAGGGACTATAATCATTTTATGTGTTGTTCATTGTTATTATTATCTTTATACAACATTTTTATGTCGTCATAAAAGGGTTCTTGAATGTCATAAAAAAAACGTTGTATTGACGTTAAAAAATGTTCCACTAACATTAAACGAAAATGTTATGATGACATTAAAAAAACCATTATTTACTCTATACAAAATAATGTTTATATGATTTTTTATAACGTTATTGTAACATTCAATACCAGACCTTGAAAATGGGAAACATGTTGCAGGAGTCTACTTAGACCAGAGCAAAGCATTTGATACCGTAGACCATGACATCCTACTCTCAAAACTTAGGCACAACGGAATTCGAGGCCAGGGACTTAAATGGTTTGAGAGTTACCTAAGCAATAGAAAGCAATTTACATACATAAACGGTAAACGATCCAAGCTAAACCCAATCAGCAATGGTGTCCCCCAAGGTTCTGTCCTGGGACCTCTCCTATTTTTGATCTACACAAATGATATAGTCAACTGTACAAAACAAGATGTCAAAACAAGGTTATTTGCAGATGATACCAACGGCTTCATAACCTCAAATTCACCCAAACAACTAAAACATTCAATTAAAACATTCCTTTCAGACATATTTACATGGTGCAATGATAACAAATTAACAGTAAACCTGAACAAAACATGCTACACAATATTTAAAAGCAGAAGTACAACCATTCCTGATTACCTAACCAACATAAAGATAAACAATAACACAATAAAGAGAGTCCCTTCTGTGAAATACCTAGGTATAATTCTAGATGAGAACCTCAACTATGATGAACATATTGATGACTTAAATAATTCAATAATTAAAACGGCTAACTCATTTAAAATAATCAGACGACGGGTACATGAGGAAAATAAAAAATTACTATACTATGCATACGTTTACTCCAAAATCCAGTATGGTATAGAGGTGTATGGGAGAGCCAAATCATCAACCCTAAAAAAGATACAGACACAACAAAACAGAGCCTTGAAAATACTATATAGCAAAGACTATCTCACCCCAACTAAATCACTTCATAAAGACCTGGACTTACTTATGGTAACTGACATTAATAAAATATACATTGCAAAATTTGTTTACAAGCAAAAGAATGGCCTCCTCCCTGAAATATTTGATAATCTCTTCAAAGAAAACAATCAGGTCCATTCCCATAACACACGACAGATAAATAACATACATCACAAACACACTAGAAACAAATATGGCAAAATAACAACTGAAAACCAAGGAACCAATATCTGGAACTCAATACCAGTAGAGATTAGAAACCTTCAAACTTTGAAAAACTTCTGTAAAAAACTAAAGATAAGCTATCTCAATGCATACTAAATCGATTACCACTAAAGAATATATATAATACCCCTATTAACATACATGCAAAATAACTACTGATACTGCATGTAAGTACATGAATCCATGACACAATATCCATATAATATTCCTATCATTACTTTGTTTTTTACTAACTGTGAAGAGATGCATCAGTAGCTCATCATAATCATTAGTTAAAAATGTAGCTTAAAGGGGCCAGATATAGGTCGCTGGCGACGGGAACCGTACTCCGACAAATGCTCTCCAAGCACAACCTTGTTTGGGTTTTATGTTTAAAGAACCAAATATGTGTGGGGAGAGTAGGGGACCCACTTCACCACCATTAGTGGGTCAGTTCTGAGGCTGGTACTAGCTGGCAGCTGTTGTTTTTAAAATGGCTGGGTGAGTGGAGAGAAGGGAGAGTAAAACTGGGGTATTTTCAATCTTCTTTAGAGTAGTTCACTCAGGAAATATATTTGTGTAATGTAAAATATATGTTAGTACAATTACATTGCATAATTCAATGAGAAACAGATATAGATGAAAAAACGTTTTTTTGTTGATGAATGTAAAAAGAGGTTCTGCTGTGTATGGGGTTTGAACCCACACCAACAAACAACTTCAGATTACAAGTCCAACACTCTAACCACTAGGCCACAGAGACCTCACATAGTAAATAGTCTCAGTTCTCCCTCCAGTCGCTGCGGCGGCGGCGATTTGTGTACTTTAGATTCGTCGATTCGAAAATATTAATATCGACGCCTTTGCGGCAGCAGCGTTAATTTCGCTTCGGATTTAGGGTTAATTTGAATAAATTTCACTTATTGCGTATGTAGATCTATCAAATATGATCACATTGAATAGATTTGGGCGTAAGAAATTCACGCCGATTCGGCGGCCATGTTTGGTTAACGTTGGACAGTATGGATATCGACGTCGCTGCGGCGGCGGCGATTTGTTTACTTTACACTCGTCGATTCGAAAATATTAATATCGCCGCCTTTGCGCCAGCAGCGTGAATTTCGCTTCGGATTTAGGGTTAAATTGATAAGATTTCACTTATTGCGTATGTAATTCTGTTAAATATGACTGCATTTAATAGATTAGGGCGTAAGAAATTCACGCCGATTCGACATCGCTGCGGAGGTGGCGATTTGTGTACTTTACACTCGTCGATTCGAAAATATTAATATCGCCGCCGTTACGGCGTCAGCGTTAATTTCGCTTCGGATTTAGGGTTAATTTGAATAAATTTCACTTATTGCGGGCCGGTTTACCTACAACCGGAAGTGGCCTCGTTCTCGCGAAATTAGGACATGCCGATATATGGGCAAACCGTGGCATCGTGTATTCACAAATAGCCTGAACTGAGAGTACTAACCATGTGTGGTCTCTGTGGCCTAGTGGTTAGAGTGTTGGACTTGTAATCTGAAGTTGTTTGGTGGGGTGAGTTCAAACCTCACTCACTGCAGATCATTTTTTACATTCAACACCAAAAAAAGGTTTTTCATCTATATCTGTTTCTCATTGAATTAAGCAATGTAATTGTACTAACATATTTTACATTACGCAAATATATTTCCTCATTGCACTACTCTAAAGAAGATTGAAAATACCTCAGTATTACCCTCCCTTCTCTCCACTCACCCAGCACAACAATCTAGGTCACTCTCTTGTGCACCACCAAGTGGAAATGTTCAGTACTAAGCATGCACCACCCCTGTGGCACACATCTGAACTATTCTGAGTTCGTTTGTTTTCCCGGCAACGAATATCTCCTCCCTTTAAGCTTAATAATTTGTTATTGTCATCACTTGTTCATTCACATCATGGAGACCAGCTAGATAAGCATCGCTTTTCTGGGATCCTTGCTGTCTGTAAGGAATTTGTATGCATTTATTGTATCACCTCAATTTATTGTAAACATACCTTGCAGAGAGTTAAAGGGAGGAGATATTCGTTGCCGGGAAAACAACCGAACTCAGAATAGTTCAGATGTGTGCCACAGGGGTGGTGCATGCTTAGTACTGAACTTTTCCACTTGGTGGTGCACAAGAGAGTGACCTAGATTGTTATGCTGGGTGAGTAGAGAGAAGGGAGGGTAATACTGAGGTATTTTCAATCTTCTTTAGAGTAGTGCAATGAGGAAATATATTTGCGTAATGTAAAATATATGTTAGTACAATTACATTGCATAATACAATGAGAAACAGATATAGATGAAAAACTTTTTTTTTTTTTAATGTAAAAAATGTTGTGCAGTGGGTGAGGTTTGAACCCACACCACCAAAGAACTTCAGATCACAAGTCCAACACTCTAACCACTAGGCCACAGAGACCACACATGATTAGTACTATCAGTTCAGGCTATTTGTGAATACACGATGCCACGGTTTGGCCATGTCCTAATTTCGCGAGAACGAGGCCACTTCCGGTTGTAGGTAAACAAAGACGTCGAATCGGCGTGAATTTCTTACGCCCTAATCTATTAAATGCAGTCATATTTAACAGAATTACAAACGCAATAAGTGAAATATGATCAATTTAACCCTAAATCCGAAGCGAAATTCACGCTGCTGGCGCAAAGGCGGCGATATTAATATTTTCGAATCGACGCGTGTAAAGTAAACAAATCGCCGCCGCCGCAGCGACGTCGATATCCATACTGTCCAATGTAAACCAAACATGGCCGCCGCCGTGGCCGCCGAATCGGCGTGAATTTCTTACGCCCAAATCTATTCAATGCGATCATTTTGATAGATTTACATACGCAATAAGTGAAATTTATTCAAATTAACCCTAAATCCAAAGCGAAATTAACGCTGCTGCCGCAAAGGCGGCGATATTAATATTTTCGAATCGACGAGTGTAAAGTACATGGCCGCCGCCGTGGCCGCCGAATCGGCGTGAATTTCTTACGCCCAAATCTATTCAATGCGATCATATTTGATAGATTTACATACGCAATAAGTGAAATTTATTAACCCTAAATCCGAAGCGAAATTAACGCTGCTGCCGCAAAGGCGGCGATATTAATATCTTCGAATCGACGAATCTAAAGTACACAAATCGCCGCCGCCGCAGCGACTGGAGGGAGAACTGATACTATTAGTTATGTGTGATCTCTGTGGCCTAGTGGTTAGAGTGTTGGACTTGTAATCTGAAGTTGTTTGGTGGTGTGGGTTCAAACCCCATGCACAGCAGAACATTTTTTACACTCATCAACAAAAAAAACGTTTTTCATCTATATCTGTTTCTCATTGAATTATGCAATGTAATTGTACTAACATATATTTTACATTACACAAATATATTTCCTGATTGAACTACTCTAAAGAAGATTGAAAATACCCCAGTTTTACTCTCCCTTCTCTCCACTCACCCAGCCATTTTAAAAACAACAGCTGCCAGCTAGTACCAGTTCAGAACTGACCCACTTCTGGTGGTGAAGTGGGTCCCCTACTCTCCCCACACATATTTGGTTCTTTAAACATAAAACCCAAACAAGGTTGTGCTTGGAGAGCATTTGTCGGAGTACGGTTCCCGTCGCCAGCGACCTATATCTGGCCCCTTTAAAATAAAAGAATTGAATTGATTATACTGACATCAGCATGGCAGTTTTTTTGTTATCTGGGTAACCACTTTCATAGCAAATCCAACATTTTGACTGTTTCTATTTTTTACAAGAGGGGCAGGAGGCAGACTGACAATGAAATAGCTTCCATACATTTACCTGTTTACAGTCACCTACCTGATCATGCTCTTGGATGGCTTCATGTCCTGGGCTAGGGCTTGGTGGCAAAAATTAATGGATATGCCATATGGCCCTTTTTTATGGGTGATTTGATTATCAATGTGGCTCCATTTAAATTAGATGAAGCGTGTTGAAACTTGTTTCAGGAGATCTCGAATGTAGTTGGACTGTCGCGGTGGCAACTTTAGAAGAAGTAAACATACGTATTTATGCGACAAGAAATGCACAATTAATGGTTTATTGCGCATCTAACGAGGAATAACACTTTGCATAGCTTCGCTGGTCTTAGGGCCGATGGCACGAACCTAAAGAAGTGCACCGAGAACCAGCGTCAGCTGACACATATTTACTTCCGGTTTAGCATTTCCTGTGGTACTTTGCAGTCACGCTTGTTTGCGTTGACTCTAATTTCCAGATTGGCCCTGCCTTACCTACAGTCGATGATGGTGTAGCTAACAGTCGTTAAATTACCACCAAAGGAATGTCCAGTGCTACATTTTGACCTTTTTTTTGCAGCTCAGGTAAGTTTATCAGAAGTGTTAGTGCACGCAGTATGATTCTACAAATGGATATTTAGTTATTTGCCATAATTTGGTCGGGTCGTTCTCAGACTCATCCGATCATCGACATCGCTCACTCAGATTTTCAGTACTGTGCAACAATTTTAAGATGTTCATGTGATGTACCTAACTCACTCTAGATTATGTAGTATGTGCCAAGATGTCCCCAACTTCTACAACACTCCCTACTGAAGTTAAGTCTTCAACCAAAGATTGGTCCGATTTATCGGAGCCTCTACAGTGTCAGTCACTCAGTGTACTAGAGTAGGTGAGTGATTCTCCAGAATTGGAGACCCCATTGTTGCATTAGTGCAAAAATTTAAAATGTATTCTGAACATCTATTGTATACTATTTATAAACTTCCATGTGAGTGAAATCATCAACCAAAAACAAAAAATCACTACCACCTCTGGTTTAGATGTAATTAGGCTTCAAAGAATGTTGATACACAGAGTGCCCTGTGAGGCTGTGTGTTACAATGTGACGCCACCATCATTTAAGTACAGTATCACAGATATTGACCAGATTATTGGTATGGGATGTTGAAGTACAACAGGAAAGATAACTTTTAAAGCACAAAGTGCAGTATCTACATTAAACACTGATCACAAAAAAACTAAATTTAATTTGTGACACCGTAACGCACGTCCCATCACAAATCAAATGTTTTCCATCTTCATATATAACAATGTTTTGTTGTGTTATCAAAAGAATTATTCCATATAATATACTCATTATATGTGTAGTTCCTTAAAAGCAGATCATACATATTTGTCAGAGAATAGCGAAGTTAGTAGTTTGTGGGACAGTATTACATGTGACCCCACTAGGTCAAGACATAGAACGGCCATTTCAACTTTGGTATATTTTTTGGCCATTTCAACTTTGGTATATTTGGTACATATTCACATCAAAATATCAAGACTAGACTTTAAAAATATTGTAGAATTTTGATCGGATTTTGATCATAGGCATGAATCACATGTTTTGGGGACGTACGTACATGTGCACAAAAAAGTGACACCTCATCAATTATTGCAATTTATTGTCACTTCCTGTTGGAGTTTCCATCTAAAACATCACCAATCTGTCTGCTAAAATGGTTTGTTTAGTCTGGAGTCTTCCCTTCCCTCATTATGACATTTCAGCTCTCAAATTTCGAATTTGTAAATTGGTTGGGACGTACGTTACAAATGTGACACCATCAATAAAAATTGCTTTAAATCGGCCAATTTCTGATAATTCCAGATTATCTCTTATTATTTGAAAACATTATAGGTCATAGATTAAATAAAAGTATTACTGATTATGCATACCATGCTTGATAACTGATCAAACTAACGAACCATCTGTGCTGTCAGTGTGACACCAACCGTAACGCACAGGACAGGTATGTTTACAGCGATATTGTCATGTACCTATGCAATGTAAAAACTAAAAGTAGTGAAAAATATCTTTATTGATATAATCTTGCCAACATAAAAGCAAATTGAATTAACTGTGCTTGATAGTTTTCTTTATTTACAGCTTCAAAGATGGTGGGCACTCCAGTGCAAATTCATTGCTGCCATTTTTTGGTCAATTTTCCACTTTATTTAATTATTTTTACACCTTGCGGACTCTTTATGTGTCTGGTTTTGATTACTAGTGTTTGCTTAGTATATTCCCTATAGGTATATGAACAAATTGTTTTTCTGAAATTGTTTTGAAGAGTTTAGTGATTAATAATGAAGCACATCCCAACGGGTCTCCAATTCTGGAGAACTACTCATGTACATCACATGGAAATTTTAAAATTGTTGCACAGTACTGAAAATCGGTAGACAGACAGAGCTCCCTGAATAGATTAAAGGGTTTTTTAATTTGAGTAAATATGATTAGTCGTTCCAAAGTTATCTACGATTTAGCTTTCCTAGAAATCAATATTTTGTCCTATTGATTATACTTATACCGACCCACCCACGGGGAGGCTTAAGACTAACGCATGTAGATATATATACAAATACTTAAACAATACTCTTACTGAACATGACTTCGCCAAACTCCAGTAAACGGAAACGGAAATAGCACTGTATGGGCGCTGCCATTTGTAAACTCATACCGAGAAACCGAGAAAAATCCAGCAAACGGAAACGGAAATCGCTCGTCGAGCTTCGCTCCGCAGCAAAGAGGGTGAATGACAGCGATTGGCCTAACCCCTTAATGATGCCCCGCTGCAGAGTAGCACACGCCGAATCGAAGAACAAGTACACTGGTCCCTCCCTACAGACCATCCATATATGGTGTGATGACGTCACTGGGACCAGTGTATGTGTTCCTCCGCGCTACTCTGCTATTGGTTAATAATATATCAAAACAAATGCCCGCTGCCATAGAATTTGCCCATACGCAGTTCAAAACTTCGATTTTATTCAAAAATAAAAGAAATAAAGAACAATTTGGCATCAACATGGGTGCACAAATGAAATATTAATAGTTTATTCCGCGGAAATGACGGCCGTATTCGATTATCACGACCGCGAATCGGGTCACCCGAGTTGCTAGAATTTTAAATAGAACACCTCGAGTGGAGTAAAAAAATACACGCGCCATCATAAAATACTTTGCTGTAGTTATATCGGGGGGTCGGCCCTAAACATCGCTTATACATATTAGCTCGGAGGTTGTGACCATTTGTGTTCCAGGATAGGTACATTTCTTTGTAGTATCTTTATTAATGGTCAGATCCTAATCAAACTTCACACCAAGGTTCCTCTTCATATGGCAAATCACCCCGGCTTATCAAAACTGATCCCAAAAAATTAGATCACAGAAAAATGTAGGTTTCCATGGCAACCATAATGCAATCGCCCCGACCTACAATATGAGTCAACTGTAGCTGTTTTTAAAGAATGGTCAGATCCTGATGAAATTTCACATCACGGTTCTTGTTGGTATGGCAAATCACCCCAGCTTATCAAAACTGATGAAAACAAATTAGATTACAGAATAATGTAGGTTTCCATGGCAACCGTAATACAATCTTTTATGACCTTGGGACAATCAAAAACCTAAGCAGTTGTATTTAGGGTTACAGAACGGTATATTCACCCGAACTGGTCCTTTTCCCACCGCTATAATATTGTAGTGGTCTGCACTGACCTCTCAGGCAAGTAACCACATAGACAGGTGGGCGTGGGGAGTGTGTTGATATCAGGGAGCCTAGGTGGTGTAATGGTTAGCACACTGGCCCGGAATGCAAAGAGATGCGGGTTCGAGTCCCGCTCTAGGCACAGTATTTCCCATTTTCGTCACCCCCACGACACTGGTTGCCGTGATCAGGATCCTGTACGGGCTTTGCGCTGTATGGTTGTTGAACCTACCCTGTGTATGTATGTGTTAGTGCATTGCCTGTATGTATGTAATTGTAAGCATTACAAGACTTACAATTCCAGGGGGACGAGTGTAGTGGTCTGCACTGACCTCTCAGGCAAGTAACCACATAGACAGGTGGGCGTGGGGAGTGTGTTGATATCAGGGAGCCTAGGTGGTGTAATGGTTAGCACACTGGCCCGGAATGCAAAGAGATGCGGGTTCGAGTCCCGCTCTAGGCACAGTATTTCCCATTTTCGTCACCCCCACGACAATATTATACCTCCAAATAACTTGACCTACTTAATTGAACTTTACGATTGTTGACCTAATTAATTATATTTAAGTAATTGTTTTTAAAAAATTGACCTTGGCACAATCAAAAACCTAAGCGATGTATACATTCAACGTGTTCAGTTGTTGCAGTTGTATTTAGGGTTACAGAATGGTATATTTACCCGAACTGGTCCTTTTCCCACCGCTATAATATTAGACCTCCGAATAACTTGACATATTTAATTGAACTTTACGATTGTTGACCTATTTAATTATATTTAAGTAATTGTTTAAAAAAAATTGTTCTGAAATCTTCTAGAACTAAAAGCGATATATTTTGCCTGTTTGTTGTTTTATGTGCTAGCAACATCTAAGGTCATATCAGGATGGGCATACTTTGGCCTTAAAAGTTGCGAATTTAGCGCGAGCAGCTAGCATTGAGCTACCACCACGGCCGATTCCGCGCTGATCCCGCCGATCTAGACACGTGTTTAAAAGTGCTCTAGGGTATTTGGGAAATGACAGAAATACACAATATAGGTGTCAAATGAAAGATAAATAACTATCTATTTACTTTTGTCAGGTTATTAGAATCATTTTGGAATGTTACTTATCTGTTCGATGACTTTTTCAACAGTGGTTGACTTCAACAGCTTGTAAAGCCATGAAAGGTATCCCAGAATTCACTAGGATTTTCCCCAGATGTAAACAAGGTTGTGATTGGTCAACTGTGATGACATAATGTATGGCAAGCCATTTGCATAGTATTTGTGAATGGTTTTACACAGCACCTCTGAATATAGGCATATAGAAACCAGGTCACAGAGTTCAGCTGCTGTAGTGGAGACAGCTATACCGCAGCGCCCCAAGTGGGATTTGCTGTACCTATCTCTACGGCTACCAATCAATGGCAATGTTGCAGTTTTGCAACCAGTAACCGTCATAAGGTTACAAACATCCCCAATCAATATCACCGCGAAGCGGTTCGGCAACGACGATAATGCTCGCTCCATTTCACTGAGCTGCTTTGCAGTAGGTGTTACATTTCAGGTCGCCAAAAGGAGTGTTTTCTAGCTACAATTTAACTCTTGTTTTCATGACATAGAGCTAGGTAACCCGCTAAAATTGTCAAATTATTCCAAACATCCAAATTATAATTTCACTGGAAGCTCCAATGTCCCAATGAATTAAAAGCAATATACTTTTTGAATTTTTAAGATATTCCAAAATTGAATGAGATATGTGCATTTGAAGTTTGTTGAATTTAAGATTTGTTGTATTAGCTAATGCATTAGAGAAGCGCCTTATTTAGGGCTGTTAAATAGACTAATTATAACAACATTTCTTTGTAGTTTCTTTATTAATGATCAGATCCTGATCAAACTTCACACCAAGGTTCTTCTTCATATAGCAAATCACCCCAGCTTATCAAAACTGATATACAAAAAAAATTAGGTCACAGGAAAATGTAGGTTTCCATGGCAACCATGATACAATCAATCCCACCTACAATATGAGTCAACTGTAGCTCTTTTTAAATAATGGTCAGATCCTGATGAAATTTCACATC
The DNA here is from genome assembly GCA_030323885.1 of Branchipolynoe longqiensis. Taxonomy (NCBI): domain Eukaryota; kingdom Metazoa; phylum Annelida; class Polychaeta; order Phyllodocida; family Polynoidae; genus Branchipolynoe; species Branchipolynoe longqiensis. Next base: position 50,368,023 of record CM059200.1, on the reverse strand, counting down.
AAGGTTCTTTCTTCTTGGTCTGGCAAAATCACCTCAGCTTATCAAAACTGATGTAAAAAAATTAGATCACAGAAAAATGTAGGTTTCCATGGCAACCGTAATACAATCATGCCCACAACTGCAGTTTCTTTATTAATGGTTTGATCCTGATCAAACTTGACACGAAGGTTCTTCTTCATATAGCAAATCACCCCAGCTTATCAAAACTGATATACTAAATTTAGATCACAGAAAATTCTAGGTTTCCATCTCAACTGTAATACAATCACTCCCACCTACAATATGAGTCAACTGTAGCTCTTTTTAAATAATGGTCAGATCCTGCTGAAATTTCACATCAAGGTTCTTCTTGGGCTAGCAAATCACCTCAGCTTATCAAAACTGATATTAAAAAATTAGATCACATAAAAATGTAGGTTTCCATGGCAACCGTAATACAATCATTCCCACAACTGCAGTTTCTTTATTAATGGTTTGATCCTGATCAAACTTGACATCAAGGTTCTTTTACATATAGCAAATCACCCAAGCTTATCAAAACTGATATAACAAATTAGATCACAGTGGCTATTCGCGAATGTTCGGAACCAGATGGGATGGCCGAATGAGTTAGAGCATCCGTCTCCTGTGCTGGTAGATCGTGGGGTCGTGTATTGATACTTGTGTATTGATACTTGTCGCTTCCTAGCCAGGCACTTGGCATTATTAGGGCAGGGCAAGGACTGGTGTGCTCAGTGTCAGGATAATGTGACTGAGTGGGATACTAGGTCATGGTACCGACAGCCTGGTTTCCCAGTGGAACAACACTATAAAGTCGCCATGAGTGCGCACTGTCACAAGTCGGTACCCATCCTGATATGACCTGAGATGTTGCTACGACGTAAAACAACAAACAAACAAAGAAAAAAATGTTAATGGTCGGTCCGTCTGTTTGACATCCGGTTCTCGTCCGTTGGCTATTCGTTAATGTACGTTCCATGTCCGTTTAGTGTCCGTAGAATCGTGAATTGTTTAAGGCCCAGTCAGACCTTACCGGACACCAATGGACAATGAATTGTCTAGTCCGTTGGTGTCCGGTGCCAAAATGTACTGGATGAAATGAATGCTAAACGGACAAGGAACGTACATTAATGAATAGCCACCGGACGAAAACCAAATGTCAAATGGACGTAACGGATTGTTCACGGACGCGCAGAAACCATATACTGACCGAATTCCCGCAATTAAAAAAAACAACACCATCAACAGACTTAGAAGGAAGCAAACCGGAGGCGAAACGGATGGGTACCGGACATGAAACGGACTTAAACCGGACACCAACCGTACACTTCAGTCCAGTGGTGTCGGGTACAAGTTTTGTGCATGTCCGTTTAGCGTCCGTAGAATCGTGAATTGTTTATAGAATAACATGAAACTTTGTATTTAAAACCTTTAGAATGAGCTCTTTACATTGGTGTAATCCGCTAAGCTCTACTCCTATTACCAATGAGTATTAGGCATGTGCACATCACAGTATTTACCCGACTTTCGCTCCGGCCGATAATCATGAATATTTATTATTATTTGAGGATATTCATTTATTTAGATGAAACTTGTTCTGTTCAATTCACATAACAAGAGGTTTAAAATGGTTATATATATATATATATATATTTAAAAAAATTAAATGTTAAGAAAGTTCTGCAAATTAGAACATAAGTCAGTATGTGACAAACAAATGAACTTCCTGTGACTATATTATAATTGTCATCATTGGAAAAGGCTTGAAAATACCTTTAATGTGGTGTTTAAATTTTACTACTGTGTACGGCTCTGGGGACATATGCATGGGTCGGTGTTAGCGAGCCAAAACGGTGCTTGGCGGGAATCCCCCGTTTAGTGGCGAAAGGTGGCATGCAAGAGTAAGTGATAGGCCTAACACCACAAGTTTAAACTAGGTTAAGCTACACCAGATACATAGCAGGTTTAGAGGTGGTGTTAGGTATCGATTATGCCCAAATCTATTTAATGCAATCATATTTAACAGAATTACATACGCAATAAGTGAAATTTCATCAAATTAGCCCTAAATTCGAAGCGATATTAATGCCGCAGCTACATCGGCGATGATATTATTATTGTCGAATCGACGAATGTACACAAAACAAATAGCGGTGCTCGCCGGGTACAGGCTCAGCAATAACAAGACTGCTGGTTCCCGGCCGCCGAATCGGCGGCAATATTGTGCAATACCGGTGCTCGCTGTCAACAGGTTCACCGGTAACAAGGCTGCTGGTTCCCGGCCGCCGAATCGGTGGCAATATTGTGCAATACCGGTGCTCGCCGGCAACAGGCTCACCAGTAACAAGGCTGCTGGTTCCCGGCTGCCGAATCGGCGGCCATATTGTGCAATACTGGTGCTCGCCGGCAACAGGCTCACCAGTAACAAGGCTGCTGGTTCCCGGTGGGTGGAGCAGGCAAGAGATTTCCCAAATCTATAAATAACGTCACGTTTAGCTATAATGAAAGTGTTATGCGCCCCTACATACCACGTGACCGGATTCCCCACCTCAGCGATAGCTAAACGGTGTCAGGCTGTAACACCAAACGCCGGTAACACTGCGTCATGCATATGGCCCCAGATCATGGGTACTGAAAGTGTGACACTATAGCCATAAAATAAAAGTGGCAACAGGGTCATAAAAGTACATGCACTGTGTTGTGTGGAATATCTCCTCAGGACTGAGTTATAAATGAGAGGAAGAAAGTTTGTATTTTGACTTTCTACTATTCACATGTTGCAAAATAAGGGTAAAAACATGCATCATTAATGGTCACACATGAAAATCGGACACAACAAGTTTTGTACAGAAGTGAAAACTTGCTACGTTAATGAGCTGGCCAAAAAACAATACACTGAACGATACAAGAATCTGTCAGTAAAACAAACACCTTTTTAACTCATTAATGTGGAAATTTAATTTTTATTGTCATTCTTTTTGGCAAGAGTACACATATGCTCTTTGCAAGTTAAAAATTCGGACACGATACGTTATGTACAGAAGTGAAAACCTGCTACGTTAATAAGCTGGGTAAAAAACAACACACTGAACGATACAAGAATCTGTCAGTAAAACAAAGAACGATACAAGAATCTGTCAGTAAAACAAACACCTTTTAACTCATTAATGTGGAAATAAATTTTTTATTGAGTGGCCTTATGATAGAAAGACGGTGTGAAAAGAGTGAGTGATGCCATGTAACAAATGAGTGCTATTTTTAGCTCATTTTAAAACAAAGTTTTGTCCCTAGCGACAATTGTACAGCACTGCGGCCATAATGTCTGCTTTCTCTAGGCTACTGAATATCACCTATTAGCAGGGGCCATGTCAAAGTTTTGAAACTGTGGACCATTTAGTGGTTGGTTGAATATTAAATGGGAAGGTACTGAATGGACCCATGATCAGAGCCTTACACTACTAGGACAAGTATGAAGAAAGTTATGTAATTTTGAAAGTTGAATTTATTTAATTATAACTAATTAATTAAGACATTACTGCATACAGAAAAATGCTCATAACTTCCTTAATAGTTGGAATATTTGGATACAATTTTCACCAGTTGATAGCTATGAAATGAATCTTTTCAGTAAGATTATGGTGGATCATCGTCATTTAGATGAGGGTAAACAAAGCGAATTTTCACTGTGAAATTCAACTCGATCAACCATTTTTCGATTTTACATGAAATTTTGCTAACTCTAAAAATCATCGTGCTAATACTATAGTTTAATTTGCCTGGAATTTGGCACACACATAGACTAGTATATGGAAATACAAATTATAGCAGTTTGAAACGGGAAAAAAAATGACCTTAAGATAGTGGTCGATGACTTTGATGATCTAAATCTTGTACACAGCTTTTTGTTTACTTCTCCGAATCCGATTGCGCAAATTCAAAGACGAGGTGTCGGAGGAACATGTGAACTATGTCATCACAATGAGTGTTCCCCAGGATCTCTTAAAATACACCACTCAACCCTGCAGGAAAAGCGCAGTCACCGTGCGAATGATCCTGCTTGATAATCGAGACCGCGGACGAATCGATCAGCACATATGTAGGCTGATTGTAACATACCTACCTAATCTTATTAATATTAGTTAACAAGAAATTGTTAATTCAATAATTGAGAAAGATTTTTAAATGAATTGTGTTACGTGTAGCAACCATCCATCAAATCAAATCATTTCAACATACATCCATAACATCATTTTAACACACAGACAAATTTCGATCCAGATTTTATTGATTACAATTAAGCAATAAAGATTCTCTCATAACTTTAATACAAGTAAAACGTTCGGGTAGATGTAGGTATGTGCCAAAACATTTCACTCCGTCAATAATAAAACAAAAGGCACCACTGGAAAGAGCTTGAGAAGCCCTTTAAAATGACACCCAAGATTATGAGAATATGTGGAGTGTGAAGGAAATTATGGCATTTTCCATCTATGAAATTGATCCTTATTCTCTTCCATTAAGTTCAGGTAAAAACAATAGATTTCTGTGACTAAAGCTTGAATGCCAAGTCGCGTGAGGCAGAGGTGAGTCTCAGAAAACGTGATAAACACAAGTGGCTAAAGTGCATACCTGTTGCATCCCTGATCGCGCCAATATTGATGTAATCGTCATAATTTCCTCAAACTCAACAGTATATAAGATTAATAATGGTTATTCACTACAGTCTACTTTTTCAATGTTTCAGATTCCTATAAAAGTCTGAATTTGCAGGTTGAAATTGAGTGAAACTTCTGAAGTTGTTATTGGAATAGCAAAACTTGACCAAATTGAAATCTTTAGAACCAAGCTGTAAAGGGATTCTCCCACTACATAATAGACTAGGAATACCCAATATTGACCAATGAAAACCAACCATAGAAGCGCTTTTCTAGACCCCTCCACAAACAAGGTGGGATTTGCCGGATCAGTTTTGTGGTAAGAAAATATCCGCCGCTGATCGGCGGTTTGGCATATACTAGTAAGTTACTAAGACTGTAAGAGACAACCATGTTTAAATCCATGGAAAGACTTTCGTAATTGACCACTGTCAACAAAGTGTGACGGTACTAGTTACAACCAGCATTGCTGACCTATATTGTAGCTATGTGAGCATTTTTTAAGAATGCATTTGATCTCAATGGAACATATATTATGATATACCAATGGAAAGAGCTTGAAGGGGCGTTAAACATTGTAGTCATATAATTTTTCTAATGCAAATATTAAGAAAGTTACATCGATTTGAACTTGAAAAATATGCCTAATTATGGGCCCTTTGTTCTATAGTAAACCAACCAAAAGTTGTGACCCAACATCAACAGTGTGCGATGCCGAGGTGTGAATGCCAAGTAGTGCAAGGCAGCAATGAGAGTGTCAAGAAAAGTTAAAGTGCTGTTGGTGAAATAGAACTTGAAATTCAACCATAAACTTTTCAAACTGATAGGCCTTACTGGTCCAATTGAAACAATTAAAAAAATGAGGATGTAGAGAAATCTGTGCTCTATGTTGTGAAAACAAGAGCTATATTGTAGCTAGAAAACCCTCCTTTTGGCAAACTGAAAGGTAACACGTACCACAAAGCAGCTCCGTGCAGCTGAATGGGGCTAGCGTTACCGTCGTTGCTGAACCGCTTTGCGGAGATTGGCGTTATTCGCACATAGCTATATATTGGTGTATAGTTGCTGAAATGGCAGAGAATGTCACCTATATCAAAGTGGAGGTCACTGCCACTGGTGATTGGATTCTATCCATTCAACCAGTAAATTCGGTTAATCATTGATTTGATAAATTCTGAACTCCAAAAGTAGCGGACTATGAAAGATGAGTATGTGAAGAATATATCAAGTAACAAGTTGGTTAGATTTGTGTGGTTACTTCCGTTATGTCAATGATAACCCAACAATCCACTAATTCCTTTAAGTTTAGCAGACCTGTTCACATACTGTGAGAGTAACTACAACTTCGTAGCTCAACTGGAGTCGAGTTGTGGGTATGACTAAGCAAACTTAGTGCGGATGTGCAACTCACTGTCCCCGCGCACATGCTTAACAATAGCAACTCATTTAAAATATTTTAGTGTTACCCTGTCATTGTTAGTTATGTGAGTTTGTTATTTGCAGTTTGTTTGTTTTACTCACCGTGAATATGGCCTATGCTGTCGACACGGCGTAAAGAAACCACCAATCAATTAATCTGTTGTTTTAGTGTTGATAGTCACCTGACAGCAATATGAGTCTTGCTGTTTGGGGTGGGGTTGATAGCAACACATTGGACCAGCTGTGGCCAGTGAAGCAGTGGGAATAACCCCAGTGCATTTGGTTTTAAATATTACATTTGTATTTGAACTGTCTGTACTCAATAAATAAAACCTACATTTTATAGAAAGTGTCTCTTAGAGACATGAAAATAAATATTTTAACTAGCAAATTATATGCTTTTAAAGAAAGCCTAGGATATTATTTAACAATACTTTGCCCCCTTTTTCTTATCTTGTTCTTTAGTTATTACCGTTCAGTTGAGTCCCTGAAGATGGGATGGCTGAATGAGTTGAGTGTCTGTCTCACGTTTTGGTAGATCGTGGGATTGTAACCCACGGGTTCGAACCCTGGTTGAATCAAACAAATGACTTTAAAATTGATTCTTGTCGCTTCTTAGCCAGGCACTTGGCATTATTAGGATATGGCAAGGACTGGTTGGCTCAGTGTCAGGATAATGTGACTGAGTGGAATATCAGGTCATGGTACTGACGGCCTGGTCTCCCAGTGGGGCAGCACTATAAAGTCACGATGAGATGATGAGTGCGCACTCTCACAAGTCTGTACCCATTCTGATATGAACATAGATGTTGCCAGGACGTAAAACTCCAACAACCAACCAATATAACCACAATTTGTGGATGATCCATTACGGGTGCTTCAACATTTTCCAGTACGATGCTGAACTAGGCGACAGTGCGATGAGTGACATTGACATTGACCGCTTTGTGCCAGCACCAGATCCGGAACTGATCTGCCCCATTTGCCACAGCGTGCTGCATAGTCCCTACGAGACGCCATGTCAGCACGTCTTCTGCAAGGTGAGTGCGCCATGCCAGAATTGGGAAAAGGTCATTGAATGTACTTCGAAATAACATTTTTACTCATAAGATTTGGAAGGTTATGAAATATCGTGGATGGCATGTGATAATAGAATATTTGTTCATTACATATATATCAATAGAATGTGTTCATTACATGTGGGTCGTTCTCAGAAACTGTATACCACTTGGGGTAGTCTATTTGAAATCTGTATTTCAAAGCAACTTCATTGCAATATCAATATTTTTATTTCATGTTGTAGCCAATTGATGTGAGAGATAATAAGGATAAAATTGAGTGCCAATATTGTGTATTATGTACGTTATTGGGATGGATGTGACTGAATCAGCAGAGAATTATGCCACCAATTTGTGATATTGTCAACACGATTGAAAATAAAGTGTCACAAACTTATTGAAAACCCCTGAACAACAAAACATTTCATTTCAAATGGTCATATTCAACATCTTCCTTAGTTGGAGAATTTTTTTCTCTTTTAAATAGTATAAAAATAAGGAAATAATTAACCATTTCTGGAGTCATTAGCAGAGTAATATTTCAATTCCACTTGGCCACACTGTGAAACTACAGGAATTACTATCACTATTTAACCAATTCCACATTGACCTGATTATGGTATAGTCAGAGTTAAATCCTGAAGTTGCCTCTGAACAGTGAAATTTGAGTTCAATGTTAGTAAAATAGTTGATTTCCCATTTGGAATGTTACCATGCTAATTCAAAATCACACCATGAAATTAATTCAGAATAGAATAGTGGCCTACTTTCATGTGAATCATTCTGTGGGAAAGGCAAATGAGCAAGAGTGAGCAGTTCATTGCCTCCGTTATTTGCTCAAAGTGTGATTTTCTATTTTGTATCTTCTGTGTTACATATGTTTGTATACATAATAGGTACTCCAAACTGTTTTTCTTTTCTTTTCATGAAGTTAATTTGCAAATGGTACAGTTAGAAAGATCTTATCATTCTGATTACAATTATACAAATATATATAATAAAGGTAAATTGGGTTTTTAGTCCCTAAGTAATGAATTTCTTAATATTTAAAGCATTTTGAGTTTTTGGTGCTGATGTCAAAGTTTTGGTACACAGTTTCTGAGAACAACCCACATATATCAATAGAATATTTGTTCGTTACATATATAACAACCAAAAATTCCTCCTGTGTGATAGACGGAAGGGGGGGGGGGCATATGGATACATACATTCACTGCCCTGAGGGGGTAGGGCACTCCACCAATACACAGTAAGAAGGAATCAGAAATAGGATATTGTTCCCCTGGCATTTATAGGTGTAAAAAGCCCAAAAGGAAACAATCTAACTAAGCTTTTCTCTATCTTATCTACCTAATGACAACACAAAATTCGAGAAATACTTGAATAATTTAACTCTGCCTCAGGCTGGCAGTTGGTGTCCAGCCGGTGGTGCGGTGACAGTTTATGCATGGATTCCCATTTCTCAGCGAAATCACTGATTTCAGCGAAAACTGAGTTTCCAAATTAGCGCCGGGTGGGGGCGGGGGTGGGGGGGGGGGGGCGGAACTCATGTTCAGCGTACAAAGACTCCGAGAGCAGTCGGATTTATAGAATTGTCTGGGGTGTGGGGTTGCTCTCGGAACCCCCTAGTTTTTAAGGTTTAGAAAAAATGTCACTGGGAACCCTGTGGTGGCCGGTTGGCGTTTGGATGCCGGTTGGTAGTGGGCATCCGCTATTCTAAGTGGGGGTGAATTTCTACAGAAGCCACTGAGACCCCTTTCATCCCTCCATATTTACAGAACTAAATATGCTTAAAAATACTGTACTGGAAAATTATGGAATTATGTGTAATTACTATTCCTATTTCTTTGATTAAGTGGGAAGAAGGTAGGTAGGCATTGCGATGAGGGTGTGAATTTCCGTGAAATTCGCTTATAGGCTTAGATTGTCAGGGAATCATGGGGAAAAGTACCGGAAGTCAGGTTTCATCAGTTACTCTCCTATCTCTGTTCTAGCTCCATGGCAATGACCAGTCAGCGCAGCGTATCTTTGGAGAGCGTTGTTGCTTTCGATTTCCACTTTGTTACCCTCCGTTATCATTTTCATCTGTGTCATTTCTAGGTTTGCATATACACATGGATGAAGCAAGGTCCAGGGGCGACTACGCAAGGCGGCAACAAGTGTCCAAGTTGTCGCGACTTCTTCCTGCAGGGTGAGCTTCGAGCTGCACTTCCCATCCTCAACAACCTCCTAAACAATCTCAAGGTCAAATGCATCAATCAGGAATGTCAGGCTGTGCTCGCTAAGGAGTATCTCAAAGGTTTGTAATTTTAATTTTTTAATAAATATCTATATATTTTGTCTCCCATGTCTGGTTTCCCTACTTTTGAACTATATAATTCCGAATGGAAATTTGCTTAAATGCATGAAATTTTTGCCTTATTAAATTTGATGGCAAATCAGATAATTGTACACATTATTGTTAACATGGATAATTCTTGGGTGAGACGGGACATTATTGAACCCACTGACCCGCCGGCGGCACCATCTGTATGAAACTCCCCCCGCACTACGCATTGCCACTAACATAGTGGCCGCCGAACTGCGGTGGCACCCCCTTATGGATCTCGCCCGAACTAAAGCCTGTAAGCGAGTTTGGCACCAGGAGGCGACACTGGGTTTTTTCCCACAAACCCTCGCGCCTCAGTTCAGACCAGGACACAACTGCTGCAGCCATCGCCATTGAACCACCAACATTTCTTTGGTCATTTGGTGAAATCCTTATGTAACTTATTTGATTTATTATAAAGTAATATTTGAGTTGATCGCCTTTTAAGAATTGCTATTTCATTTTATTATTCATTATTCTGTCAACCTATTTCAAATCTGTCGATGTTATTTTGCAAAGCTATTGTATTATTTTCAATGCATTGTTTCTTGTCTGATCTATTCACTCAGAGCATGAAAAGAAGTGTGAATATGCGGAGGTGGAGTGTTCGAACACTGGCTGTACCATTCGGTTAATCCGCAGGGATGCTGAAAAACACAAGCTCAGTTGTAAGCTGCGCATTGTTCATTGCACGAAAGAGTGTCAGCTTCCCATGCCCTACCTCAGGCTGAGGGGACACTCCTGCACGCAGGAGCTAAAACAAGAGCTTAAGCGTAAGTCAATATTTGTAACGTGGAATTGACACCATTAGGGTTACAGGATGCATGTATTACGGATTGATATTCAGGGATGAATGATCTCTGCCATCTCATGATATTCACTGACAAAATGCCAATATATGACAGCAAGATTTGCTAATTTAGCGCTGACAAGTCTGGTACTGGACGCGGTGGCTGAATCCGTAGAGCGCAGGCTCCATGTGTGGAAGGTTGGGAGTTCAATTCCCGGTCGAGTCAAATCAATGACTTTTACCAAATTTACACTTGTCACTACCTAGCCTGGCACATGGGATTACAAGGATAGGGCAAGGGCTGGTTGGCTCAGTATCAGGATAATGTGACTTAGTGGGAAATCAGGTCATGGTGCCGGTGACCTTGTCTCCCAGTCGGGCAGCACTATAAAGGTGCCATGAGTGCACACTGTCACAAGTCGGTAACCATCCTGATTTGACCTTAGATATTGCCAAGACGTGAAACGCCAACAAGTAACTAACAAGTTTGGCCATACTGTTGCTCAAAGCTGGAGAGGCCAATGAAAGCATCAACTTGTGAATTTTTAACCAAACCGTTAGCTAGATTTGATGTTTGTTTGTTTGTTGTTGTTTTACGTCGTAGCAACATGTAAGGTCATATCAGGACGGGCACCGACTTGTGACAGTGCGCACTCATGGCGACTTTATAGTGCTGTCCCACTGGGAAACCAGGCCACCAGCACCATGACCTGGTATCCCACTCAGTCACATTATCCTGACACTGAGCACACCAGTCCTTGCCCTGTCCTAATAATGCCGAGCATCTGGCTAGGAAGCGACAAGTATAAATTTTTAAGTCATTGGTTTGACTCGACCAGGGTTCGACCCCACGATCTACCAGCACGGGAGACGGATGCTCTAACTCATTCGACCATCCCGTCTGGTCAGCTAGATTTGATCCTAAACATCTAACTTAGATACGGGTACACCAATGAAACCTATTTTGTTCAGTCAAAATACTTATCTATATTTTACTCTATATATCCAACTAAGATACTGGTGCAATAATAGTGCTGCCACTTTATACTTTTATTCAAGGAAAACCTACTTTCTATCATTTTTTCACATTTTTTTCCCTTGTAAATTCTTTTTGATACTTTATTCTGCAAATAATTGCCAATCTAGTAATTGAAAACTCTTCAGGCTTAGAATTAGGAATTTGATGATATTGAGAGATGTGCTTTGTTAGTTGCAGGAGTGGTATGCCAAGCCACACTTCTGCCATTCAGGGGCTAGTGTCCTAACCATTAGGCTATCTAGGATGCCGTGGTTTGAAATTGTTTTTTTTTCACCAGTTCTGCTCAGTCTCAGTGGGGTTTTCTGTCTTGGTCACAGCTGAAACCATATTATAATAGCTATCTACATGCAACCGACAGAGTGCTCTCATGGTGACTCCATAGTGAGTGCACAATTTTGATACTTAAAAAAAAAAGATTTGATACTTTCTCTGTAAAATCGAGAGTGATAGCACTGAATAACTTATGATTTGGGACAGCATATACAGAGTAATCAGTGAATTTATTATCACCATCCCTTTGGACACCTACTTTGAGAAAGCCATTAAGTTGGGGGGCCACTAACCAAATAGGTCAATCTCGTAACCTCATTAGTCTGGCTCTCATTCCAATGGGACCAGGCTACCAGTAGTATATCATGAATGATTATATCACGTACCAGTTAATTACCCAACTCGCACAAAAACAAGTATCTAGGAATACAATACAAAAGTCACTGAGAATAATACTATGGTCAGATAATTACCCATACGGTCACATAAGATCATTTTTCCTCCACAGAGCTCAGAGAGGGAACGATTGCATAGTTTTCTGGTATAATCATTCATGATATACTACTATACCACGTGATCATTGCAAGATGACAACCTGGGCCATAGCTACAGGAGTTTTGGCAAGTTTGCCGAAATCATTTTGGGTTCTTTCAGTTCAAATTGCTCCAAAGTTAGCCATTGTTCAATAAAGTTACTCCAGACTAATGAATATTAGGCTATACTTGTCAACCTAATGCATACCTGCCAACTATTACGATTTTGGCGGAATAATTACGATTTTTTTATTCTCATTCCGCCCTACGAATTATAAACATATTATTCCGCTTTTTCAAAATCAAATTCGAAAATTTGAAATCATTCTATGGTTTAGTTTATTATTATATTTAATTTCCCGCTTGAAAAACAGGACTGATTCGGCCAAAAATAAAATGTTAAATGTTCCACTTACACTACCTACTCAATAAAATGGTTGTGTGAGGGGAAACAAAGAATATTTTATTGTTGGCCTTATGGTATGCTGCTGTCCGTCCATTTGTCTGAGTTTTCAATCTGTCAATCTAAAAGATTGTAGTTTGTAGGCAGTCAAACATTGTTTATGACCGTAAAGACTTTAATCGCCTGATAGTTTCCATTTTATATACATACATGTACTTTTAACTTTACTCACTCTAGTATTTAGGCTGAAAACTGGTAATAATTTCTTTAATAATGTGCCTAAAATGTCTCTGAAAATGCACCAGAATGCACCATTTTTGATGTATTTTTCAAAAAAATTCGGGGGGGGGGCATGCCCCCGGACCCCCCTAGAACGCTTGTACGCCTCGCTTCACTCGGATGGATTTCTATTATTAGGATTTTCGTTTAACAAAAGTTGGCAGGTATGCTGTTTTTTTTTTTTTTAAATGGGAAAATTCAAAGGCTATCGGACCATTCAACTTTAAGTATTAGTTCTTGCATAGAACGGGAAACTAAGTCAATTCAATGGGACCTGCTACTGCTGGGGCCTATGGTACCAGCATTTTGACCTGCTTGCTCAAATAAATTTGGGCATGTTTCGAAGGTAGCCATGTAAAATGAAAACTAGGCCTGTTACTGTATTTATCTCAGGAAATGGCAGAAACTTAAAACCATTGGTTTATGAAACATTAATGCTTGTCCCAACTCAGTCACGTGAGGCTTTGTTGCAAGTATAGATGTATAATTGATCAGTTTAATCGAGACCGGATGGTGTAGAATTGGGCGATACATGATAGACAATACCTAAATAATGACAATGGTGATGTATTTTTAGTATCTAGAAGTTAGCTTTTTGATTTATAGTAAGCATGACCAGAATGAACGATAGTACTGGGTTATCCAGAAGACAAGAAAAAAAACACAATTTCTACTGGTTTCTTTCTTATGTTTTTTTTTCTGTACAGAGAATTGAAGTAAAACAATAATTAACTAGATCATGAAGGCTGATCACAAATTTCTTTTAGCTCACAATTATGTTTGAACTGAGAGTTATGATTACCATCCTCCTTGGCTGACACCTAATCTGTGCATTAAATTTAATTTCAGGACAATATCTTGAGGCGGCAGTGCTCAGAGAGATCATCTATGCACACGATTCGACTAGGGTGGTCTCAAGAGACAGTTTACGGACTAACATTAGCTGGGCGGCAGCTGATTGTTCATTTAACCGTGCTCGGTTCATGTCCAACCATAGAGATGAAACTGGTACAACGTTGAGGCTTTCGGAAATTGAAATCCTTCGCCAGTTGTTGAATGGGGAGGACCCACCGCCTGTAGCCGAAACAGCCAGCGATGTGACTGTGGGTGGAAACACACCAACACACGCCAACGAGGCAAATTCTTTGGTGTATTCGAATGAGCAGTACATACCGTCTAATCCAGAGTATTCGGATGTTGATGCCTATATAATATACACCTCAGACGATTCAGCTGTGAACAGTCCCCATTCATATATCAACGAACCGCTTCAGAGTCCGCAGTATCAGCCATCAGACAATAATGCCCGTGAATATGGTGAATATCAGAACTATGAAGATGACAACAACAATGATTATGCTGAGAGCTATGCTTCAAGAAGTACCTCAAGCGATGACAATGAGGTGGATGAATATTACGAAGCTGATGCAATATCAGAGGAGATTTACGAAAATGACACAGACGATAGCGACCATAATGGTAGTGGAAGTGGGGGAAACCAAACTGGTAATGGCACCGAAGAAGGTGGTGGAAGTAGTGATGATAGCGATAGTGGACATCAAGACGATGATCATGGTGCGAACCAGTCAGATGATGCCGATATCTCAGAGTCCGGGAGTGGGAGTGTCTCAGACCATGAAGAGGGGTGGCAGCGAACTGATGAAGACCTTTACAATAACTACACATGGAATTGCACTAGTGAAAGTGAAGAAGATGCTGAACATGAACAGGAGAGCATAGTTTTATTATCATCAGGAGATGACTTGACTAGGCTGGACGGATCTAGAAACGATGCAGATCCATCATTATCCTATGTATTTCCTATTAACAACAATAAAATTAAACCTCACTCATCTTCGTTCTCTATGAGAAGAGAGAACAACTATAGTGTCCAGTCGGATAGCTCTGATGGAAGTGAGTCGGACGCTGATCACGAGTCAGAAAATGCTGCTACACCTGATTCGGGAAGTGTAACTGATGTGTTCCCATTGGCCAATCAACAGCCGGTTGGTTCTGATAGCGAAGGCGAAGCTATTAGCTCTCCAAATGATTCTTACAAAGTGGATAGACATAAGGCACAGGCAAGGCCTGGCAGCTTTTCATCTGATGCTACAGCACAATCCAGTGGCGAAGAAGATAAGCAAATGGATGCTTTGAGAAATACATCAGTCCATAATAATTTGGGAGTTGAGCAATCACATGCAGCAGTGGATGATGTAGAAGAAGGCCATGTGAGCCAAGTACTTCAATATTTGTCATATAGGCAAGCTCAAAGGATTATAGATTCCAGCCATGATGAACATTCAGCAGATGAGGAGTTGCAGAGAAGACAATCCATTGAGAAAAGTGACATAGCTTCAGTCAGGACTGGAAAGTTTGCAGAACAGAGCCAAGTAGTAAAAATAGAAAACCCTTCTAGAGTAACACAAGACTACATCTCGGAGGGGTCATTTCAACCAGACTACACAAGTCAAGATTCAGAAGGCAGTCAAGAAAAAATTGAATCTAATGCGACGAATGGCATGTCGATCAAAGATGATAGCGATAACACGGTCAAGCTAGCAGTTGCTGTGTCTGTTCCTCAAACATGGCGGCCTAATGAAGATGAGCGGCTGGAAAGTTGTGATTCTGAAACTGAGGTTGCGGTGATAGGCAAGATGGCTCCACGCGACATCCCATGTGGCGGCCGAAGAGGGCGACTTGGGAAGCGACGCCGCAAGTTGAACCACATGGACATTGCATGCGTCGCAGAGGCTCCAAAGAAAATGAAACCAGTGAAGAGCTCTGCTTCGCTTGCTGAAAGAGCATCGGTGATGAAGCGAAAACTCGCAGAGTGTCTCAAAGAATGTGTAGATCTGCGAAAGAAGCGAAAGAAAGTTACTGACTGTGCCTGACTACTAACTAGGCTCATTAAGGTCATCTTCAAGATTCAGCATGGCTAGTGTGTTCTCGTTGGGTTACATTCACTCACTCTAAAGGGGAGCGGGACATAGCTCAGGCGGTAGAGTGTCCACCTGTGAAAGTGTTGGTCATTCATCCTATCGACCCATTGGCAGTTTGTGCCATTTTCCGTTCCAACCAGTGGTCCACAACTGGTTCATCAAAGGCTGTGGTATGTGCTGTCCTGTCTGTGGGAAAGTGCATAAAAAAGAACCCTTGCTGCTTATCAGAAGGAGTAGCCTATGTGGCGGCAGCAGGTTTCTTCCAAAGAAATATGTCAGAATGACCATATAGCCGATGATAAAAATCAATGCGTTCTAGAGGCATCGATAAATAAAACAAGTGTTTCTTTACTTTACTTTCACTGACTCAGCCCAAGCTATGGCTATAATATAAGCATATTCGTGGATACCTAACAAATTTATCATCTAGATTTCTTTTAGCTCCAGGTGCAGATCTGTAACTTCATTGCGGTTGAAAATTAGAATATATTTTGAATGACCGCAAAATTGTTTAACGCTTGAAAAAGTTAAATCGTTTCGAGGTACATTCTCTCTGGCTAAGGAATTTATTTAATTTTCTTCTGCATATGGAAAGAAAAGTTTAAGAATTTTGAAGCCATGTATTGTATGGCAGTGAACAAATACATTATGTTGTATGAAGACTGGGATTGTTCTCGATTTGGGGACTGTTGTGCTTAAAAAAAAAAAAAAAAAAAAAAAAAAGCGAAGAAAAGATGGGAATGCAGCCTTGGATTTGTTTGTTCAGGAAGGGGAAAGTGTTACAACAGCACTATACCACTGATTATGGTACACATTTCTGTCGGTTAAAATAAAGGCACTGCTTCGCTTTAAATTTGTGATATAACGGACTCATTTTTCATTCTATGTGAAAAATGAGAATTATTCAGAATATTGGATCCGATTTGAGAACATTGTTCCTAGATTTAATATAACGTTAACAGGGACGAATCCTAGATAAGATCTGATCTAAACCACTGTAACCTGGAGACAGCATCCCTGTATGAAAATTGAAACCAGTTTCGTAAAATAAGTTACTTTCGGCCGAACTATAACAGGGATGAGAATTGACCAAAACAACCCCACAAACAACCCCCCCCCCCCCCCCCCCCCAAAGAAAAACCCAACTCTAGTGAATTGATTCGTCTTATTATCCAGTGCGGCCCTCATTCTCACCTGTTTTTCCTCGTCGAAATTAGTTGGTTTAACAAAAATTACTGAAATTTTCACAAACCCCTCAAAAACCACCCTGACAATTTACACCCAGGTGCTCCTCGCCCCCCTCCCCCTAAAATCCCACGCAAAAACGCTGAACATGCTTTCACCAATAATATATGACTGTCTCAAAAGGTGATAGTATATTGATTGTTACAATGGACAAAGCTATCTGTTTATGACACAATATGCATTTGCTCAGGATAACCTGATTCTTCCCAAACCCTCCCCCTCCCCCCAGTGTGTCATGCTCTCAGTAGAATACATATTTATTTGAAGCAAGTGTCTGTGCTGATTTGTGTCAATCAATATGTGGACAGTTCCACTGAAAACACAAGACAGAACAATTATTAGTTTCCACCTTTTGAGGCAGTCATGTATGATGTGTGTGTAGTGACGTGTTGATTGATTGATTGGTGGTTGCTTTACGCCGTGTCGACAGCATAGGCCATATTCACGGCGAGAAATGTTTGTTTTTTGTTTAAACCATTGCTTTTACATGTAAAAGCAGACAATCAATTATCTGCCAATAGACACTCATTAAATTAGAAAGCTCACATTCATATATTTGTGGTCAAGGGAAACAAATTCCCATAGAAAAAGAAAAGTTTTATTAATAATTGATAGACTTGATTTAGTAAACTATATGAGGTGTGTGTAGGTAGGTTGCATCAATGAGCATAAGCTCTCTAGTGGCTCGGGCTCTAGCAAAGGAATTGTAGATTTGGCAGGTTTGAATATCACTCAATAGACGCTGTTCCCTTTATTGCAAAAAAAACACCCCAATATGTATGAATGACTCTTTGGTCGTTTGTAACCTTAATGGTTACAGGCTGCAGAACTGCAGCAATATAAATCAGTCCGTTTTTTGGATGAAGAGTAAACTTCAGTGGGGGCAGTTGTAGAAGTGGGGTTTTTCATTTTTACAACAATAACAAGTCGTTGAAGCAGTACAAGTTCACTCCGATCCGATGGTAGCAGTGCACTCGTGTCCACTAGCCGATGGTTTAGGAGGAAGAGGTTTGATCTGCAGCAAGAAGGAAGTGAAACAGTGAAAAAGGAACAGGGCCCCACCCAAGCAAACAACTCCCTTGATCAGGGGGAGGAGTAAGTTTGGGAGAAAAGAAAAGGTAGTATAGAGGAAAGAGAAATGAGAGTTGGGTTAAAGGGCCATGCTTCCTTGCTCTGTGGTGACCAGTCGACGAGCCAGAGACACAGACGGAGTAAGAGGTAGAAAGTGAAATGATGGTCGACTCCCCCCTCCTGCAACTCTTTTCAGATATAATCAAGGAGGAGTTTGGTAGTGGAGATGCGATAGAAGAGGCGTGGGGTCCGCACAGCAAGTGTGTTTGAATGGTGATGGTTTAAGCGTGTGTTAGCAACAAAGGGCACACACATAGTGTCACATTTATTCTATCACTTGCTTCCTTTTGCCATCAATTCCATAATTAGGACTTGTGGCCCTTCACTATTGCCCCAAGTCCGAGTCCACATGAACTAGTGGGTGGGAGGGCATGAATAATGTAAAAGGCTCCTCCCTACCGATACTGAACGCTGTAGCCAGATCTGACGACGCCACCAGCGCCTCGAACATGAACTAATTAAAACTGACATCCTTAGTTGCACAGGCGTAGAACTGTGTACTAGAGGCCGTAATCGATTAACATGACCCGGGCCACTCAGGTCACCCGAGTCGTCAGAATTTCAAATCGAACACTGCGAGTGGAGTCGAGAAATACACGTGCCATGTGCAAAAGACCCGACCCTAGTAACCCACCTCTTGGCTGGGGTTTGC
The DNA here is from genome assembly GCA_030323885.1 of Branchipolynoe longqiensis. Classification (NCBI taxonomy): domain Eukaryota; kingdom Metazoa; phylum Annelida; class Polychaeta; order Phyllodocida; family Polynoidae; genus Branchipolynoe; species Branchipolynoe longqiensis. The sequence continues at coordinate 50,349,239 of CM059200.1, read as the reverse complement.
TAGGACCGATGATGTTACATGTGCGCTGGTACCTGTAGGATAACAACTACTAGTACAAGTCCTACTTGTTGTTTTAATGCTTTTTTTTTTAATAACCCAGATTGTCAGCTTCTACAATCATTTAAATTTTTAATTTTTTATTGACGAGGTATTTACTCTGCCCATAACGTATAAGCTCCTGTCAGGGTGCTTGTTTTCAATGCTGGACAGCTGTGGCGCTGTCTTGATCTGTTCCTTTGCCCAGGAGTGTTTACCTGTGTCTGATCGGGTCAGCCTTCTGCAATTTTGGTTGTTAGTAATAGCCTATGTTAGTTTTTTTGTAATTTTCCAGTTTTCTTTTGTCTAGTCTGAGTAATGATACAATAGCCTACTATGTACATCTACTTGGGTGACATGCAGGCTTGCGGGAGAGGATCCCGTTCCATTCAGATTTAAAAAAAAAAATTTGTTACAGCATCCTTTCACCTAAACCCTATCCTTGGATAGTGCACTCGTGTGCTAGAACATACTCGGACCCTTTAGGACTGTGGCCAGGTGGGATGGCTGTGTTGTTTGCCTAGCCATTTTATATTACAAGGTGGATCAGTTGCATGACCGTGGCCTGTCCACTTCTGTGTTGGTTTGTGCCATTACACATACCCAGGTGGACTGCGACATGTGGTGATAGCTTTCCTGATTTCCTTAATACTTAGGAGGGCTAATTTTCCTATTTTTTTCTGTTTAGTGCCTACCACTTTTCCTGGCCTGTCTTTTGCTTTCTGTGCAAGTACACAGCAAGCATTGACGGCGCTCAGGGGCAGGTGCGGTTTTGTTGTGTCAGTAAGTAATTGTTTTCTTTAAGAATTTTTTGTAGTGGTCAGGGTTACGGATTGCCCGTAATTTTACATTTTGTTTATTCCAGGCATGTGCTGCCATGGTTAGTACACTTCTCTCATGTATTTTCATGTTGCTTCTTTCCGTTAGGAGTATTGGGGCCGCCATGTGTGTAGTGTCCCTGCGGGGGGCTACTGTGTAATCCGGTTTCGTGGTATAGTGGTGTGCTAGTATTTTCAGGTGTGTTTCTCTTCTGCTTGTTAATAGTGTTGCTTTGCATTTTTTGTGTAGTTCTATCGTGGGATATCTTTTGTGTACTTGGAGGCATATTTTACATCACTTGTAGTTTGTTGAGTAGTTTGGTACTTCCCCCCATGTATACTTCATCACCGTAGTCGAAGTAGGGAAGGATCATTCCTTTATATATTTTGATTGCCATGCTTTCAGTCATGTAGTACCTTAGTTTTGCCAGTAGCCATATTTTATGGTTTGCTTTTTTGATAGTGTTTGTTATGCAACGGTCATAGTTTAAGTGCCTGTCCAGGTCCACTCCCAGATATTGGTAGTTGTCTACCTGTTCTAACTCGTTATTTCCCAGGAGACATTTTATTTTTTTGTTACCGGTTAGTCTGGTACCGAATAGCACCGTCTTCGATTTATTGCTATTTATAGTTATCTTATTTAGATGGCACCATTCAGTTAGTTTCATTAGTGTTTGATTTAGTTTTGTTTCGATCTCTTCAGGGCCCGTATTCATGAGCTCGGGGTACGGTTAGCCGTTAGGTAGCTATCCCGCAGTTTAACCGCGGCGGTTAAGTATGTCAATCGGTATTCACCAATGTTCTAGCTGGTGCGGATAGCTACCCGTTCGCTTTGTTTACACACGTCGAATCGAAAATATTAATATCACCGTCGTTACGGCATCAGCGTTAATATCGGTTCGCATTTAGGGTTAATTTGACCAAATTTCACTTATTGCGTATTTAAATCTATCAAATATGATCGCATTGAATAGATTTGGGCGTAAGGAATTCATGCCGATTCGGCGGCGACGGCGGCGGCCATTTTTACTTGACGTCGACAGTATGGATATCGACGTCGCTGCGGCGGCGGCAATTTGTGTACTTTACATTCGTCGATTCGACAATATTAATATCGCCGCCTTTGCGGCAGCAGCGTTAATTTCGCTTTGCATTTAGGGTTAATTTGACCAAATTTCACTTATTGTGTAAGTAAATCTATCAAATATGATCGCATTGAATAGTTTCAGAGCCACACACGCTCACTACCCCTCGGGGTAGTGGCTTACCCCTGCTTCGAAATTGGGGTAGGGTACCCTCCGGTTAGAGCCCCAGGGTAGTGCTACCCCAAGCTCATGAATACGGATTTTCCACCGTTAGCCGGGGGGGATACCACTACCCTACGGTTAGAGCCCTACGCCGAGCTCATGAATACGGCCCCAGATGTTTTGCCTGCAGTATATACCACAGTATCATCTGCATATAGTTGGATGTTTTCAGTGTCTAGCCAGTTGTTTAGATCATTTATATATATGAGGAAGAGGAGTGGTCCCAGGACTGACCCTTGTGGTACGCCACAGCTTATTTTGTCCTCACTTGATATGCTTCCATTCATTGCTGTGCATTGTTTTCGTTTTTTTAGGTAGCTTGTTACCCATTTTCCCGTTACTCCCGTTATTCCCATTTGGGATAGTTTGCTGATTAGGATAGTGTGGTCCACCATGTCAAAGGCTTTGCTGAAGTCTATGAACGCTGCACCCACTTGGTTCTTTTTATTGATATTATTTGAGATATCGCTTCCTGATAGTGTGGATTAGAGAAGGGATTTTGTTTGTGCTCAATGACTAAAAGCGATTTTATTTTCAAGCTTTGTATTTATTTTCATAGTCACCTACCTTGCTTTGCTGTCAATACTTGTGCCGCCAGTGCGTGCGAACACGTTGTTGATTCTGCGCAGCATTTGTATTTGTATAGTGGCCAGAGAGAATTTTATGTTTTGTCGCAATACCGATTTCGCTGTTAGTGTTTCGTCCACCTCGTAGGCTTGGTGTATTCTGCTTTTACATAGTATATTACCTTTATTTAAATTTATTTTATTTAATTTTGTTACCTTTATATTGTACTTACCTCGATATCTGGCAGTTAGCCCGGATTGTGTCCCTTGTTTTTTGGAGGATTTCACCCATTTTATTTTGATAACCTGGTTTGACTGTTTCTCCTGCATCTGCAGTTTGGAGGAATAGTCCTGTGCCCCAGTAGGGGCATCTCGTGCATTCCCTGAAGGCTTTCCCAGGCGCGTTCAAGATTTTCTCTTTTAGTTCATCATTTTGTGTGAATTTGGCCATTACAATGTCCTCCATCACTTTTTCATTTGTTTTTATCCAGTCTGGTGACCGCCATACCTTTTTTCCTAGTGCTTTGATGGTATATGGGTTTTCAGTTGCTTCAATGAGTCGCATGACATGGAATTTATTGTGGATTTAGCCATTACTGAGCAGTAGTACTGTTCAGCAGAGTTGTAGATTTTGCCATCTTTTCCCTTTATTTTGCATTTGAAAAGGTTGCTGTAGGGGGCGTTGTGACCTTGGAAGGAAATACCCCAGCTGTGTTCTCTTGTCGCCGCAGTCTCCGAGTTTATTCCTTCAATCTTTATGTTCTCAAATTCTGTCGGTTTGTATATTATTCCTTCTATTTCGAATTTTTTTCCTCTCATTCTGGCTGTGGTTTTGTCATTCTTTTCCCGGGCCAGTGTGTACATTTGCTGTACCGTCTTTTCGTCTAACATCTCCTTTTCGGTCCTGTCTGGCCTGAGTGTGACATTCTTTAAATCTTGCTCATTGTTCAGTTTTTGCTTGTTTCTGAACAGTTCCCTTTTTTGGCTTTCCTTTTCTAGGTGGATTTTTATCCCTCTCGGCCTGGGCTCCTTTGGCTGCTCTTTAGTGTTGTCATTGGGGTTTGCCTCATGATTTTCCTTGGTCGATTCACCGGATTCGTCGCTTTGTTTGTTTGGTCCTTCATTTGTTGTTCTTTTCCTGTTCTTTTTCCCAGTCTGTAGGCCTTTTTTACTACTGTCCAATCGAAAGAGCATTCAGCTTTTTTTAGTAGGTTTGAGATCGTGCTTTCCATGCACTCACCTTCTTTTTCGGGGATGCCCTGTACGATTATGTTTAGATTTTTGTTTTCCACTGCTGTTTGCTGTAGTTTTTCCACTGCTGTTTGTGGTAGAGTATAACATACTTTAAATCCTATTTTGCTGTACTTATATCGGTTATTGAAAAAAAATATTACGTTTTAGATTAAGCCACCATTTTGTCCACCCTGAGTGTATTCGTTTATTCAACCCGAGTCTGTAGGATGTGCGCATGCACCAAAAAGTGGCTCGGGTGACCCGAGTTGATTAATCGATTACGCCCACAGTGTTTATCCATATCTTTATCCTCTTCTGTTTATATATATATATTTAGGCATGATAATAACCCTTTAACAGAATCGGCCTGTCTATATATACGACCTGTCATAATTATTACAGAGCTGCCAACCATTACGGTTTTTGTGGAATCATGATTTTCTGCCCTTAAGGGGCTGTCACATTAGGGTTTTTTGCGGGAGCGTACGGCAGCGTAAGTGCGTTACGTCATATACGTCGGCATACGCTTTCATGTGCCGGCATATGCTGTCATACACCGGCATACGCTTTCTCACGTCCGTCCGTCCAAATTTTTGTGTGCATGCTAAAAAAATCTTGACCTATGGGAGCGTATGGTTCATACGCTACTCATATGCCGGCATACGCTCCTCGTACGCTAGGGGTACACTGGTGTACGCTCCTCGTACGCTCAACTTGCATCACGGGCGTATGAAGCGTACTCAGAACCTACGAGTTGCGTATGGGAGCGTATTCGTAGCGTATGCAAAGTGTATGAGTAGCGTATGGTGGCGTATGCCCAACCTATGGTCTCGGTATATAAAGGTGACGCACTATATACCCAGGAGCCACCAGGCAGTGGACCGAGGAGAGATAACATAGGTCTCGCATATGTTCCTCATACGCTTCTCATACGCTCCACATGCCAATCAAAACCGTCAAAAAATGTCACAGTACGCTCTCACACGGTCCTCATAGGTGACGCATACGCTCAAAAACACCCGAGAGGTCACAAAGGTCACGATACGCAGTTTTTTTTCCCATTTTCGACGTATGTTTTCAATATGCTCCCGCCATACGCCGTAATGTGACAGGGCCTTTACGCAATTACGCTCATGTACTGAAACATTAGGAAATTCACCCTTTTCCACACTTTTTATATGTATATACATATGTGTGTAATATATCAGTATATGTAACATACACACATATATACAGGGCTGCCAACATTATTGATTGTGTTACAATATCATTATATCCCTGAAATCAAATTTATTTGGAAATTATAATCTTGAAACTTTCATGATCTAGGCCTACATAATAATATACTTGATTTTTTTTTACTAGCTTTAAGTGTTTTTTGTTAACAGTTTGGGAATACAATATGTAATTATATCACATTCTTTTGATGTTTGAATATTATTAAACACGAAAAACTATTGAAATATATATATATGGGCCATAGTCTGCGATTCACGCGAAGATCATTACTCTTTACTATTTTCAAATGTTGACAGCTATGTTAGTATAGTGGTTATATGGCGAGGATCTAGACCTACTGATACTGACTCAACAATTTATTTATTCTGCTTTTCAATGCATTTAGTGATCGAGCTTCTACTATTCCTCTTATAGAGGGGGTGTAATGACGTCACGAGGCAACTTCCGGTGGCCATATTGGATTACATGTGCAAGGCTTGGAAGTGCTTACATTGTGTTTATTTACCGATTTGTTGGTTTATTTGTCACTGTTTTGAGCAGTTTGGCCTCAAAGGTTGGGGGAAAATGTTTTTTTGATGGAGGGGAAGCATTTTTTAAATCATGTAGCCTCACATCATTGCTAAAGTGCAGTATATTGACACTTTGGATGCTCTGTCAAAGAATTAGAAAGGTTCGGGCAGTACCCACTAGGTGGCGCCACATACTTTGGCAGCCCTGATTATAGGTAGGCCCAGTGGTGGCCGTAATGTTCTTGGTATAAGACAGGGGGTGCCATAGGTGGTATTAAGTGTAATCCAAGATGGCTAACCGCCGAGTGATGATGTCACGTGCACTCCCTCTATAGACCTATTTCATATGATGTCAGCATAGGCATTTAGGTCAGTGTGCGCGCTGTTTGGCTGCAGGACCACACACTGTCACACTGCAAACTCAATGGCTATGACTGAAAAGGTGAAATATCTCTAAAACCATACCACCTAGAAACAAACAGCTTGGAACACATACAGAAATATGTTACCAGATTATATTAAATTTATACGGTTAGGGTTATCCATTTCTATTAACTCTCAATAAAATTGACGTTTTGCACTGCGCATACCGGCAAACTGAATGCATTGTCAATGGCCGTGAGCAATCTTCATACAGAAAAAGTGAAATATCTCTAAAACTCCTCCATTTCTATTAATTCTGAATAAAATTGACATTTTGCACTGCGCGTAGCAGCAAACCTCAATGCATTGTCAATGGCTGTGAGCAATCTTCATACAGAAAAAGTTAAATATCTCTAAAACTCCACCACCTAGAAAGAAACCGCTTGGAACACATACAGAAAACATGTTTAACAAACAGATTATATTAAATTTATACAGTTAGGGCTCTGTATTTCTATTGATTTTGAATAAAACTGACGTTTTGCACTGTGTGTACTGGCAAACTCAATGGCAGTGTGCCTTCGTGCTGCAGCCAAGCTGCGCGCGCATACACAATGTTTATAAACATTGAAACGGGTCTATCGAACATTTACACACTATCAATATGTGGGTAGGTCCTATATATATAAATGTGCGTGGGTATTTAAGCGATGTGGTTAGTTAGTAAAGTAAACTGCATATAGGTGGCGCCAAAGACGGGATGATGTGTTGTACGTAGAAAACGCAAGGTGGCGGTGTGGAGACCACAATGAGCGATACTCACACGGCACCTAGTGAGGTACCTGAGAACCAGAGATAAGTTCAGATATGTGGACTAGATCTGCATGTATTTATTATAATTCAGTTACTGTTTCTTTGTTGCCGTTTTTGTAATCACTATCTTGCGGTCAGGAGTTTACTGCTGTACTTCATGTATCAATTTGATATATATATATTATAATCAAGACCTTCTCTGCATTTTTGATTGGTCCATGCCATCTAGAAACAGAATCCGGTGGGTGTGAACTTCACACCGGCTTGGCCCTTTTTCATAATCCAAGGTGGCGGACAAAATGGCCGCAAAAATGCTAGAAATGCCATAACGTCCGAAGAAGTAGATGTAGGAAGGTGATTTTGGGGTCTAGATATAAGTTTTTGTGGCCAAGGAATCTGTTTCTGTCAATCTGTTTCTGTCATAAGCATGACAATTCAAAATGGCCACTAAACGGCTGCCAAACTATTAGAAAAGCCATGAATTCTGAACGAATTGACTTGAGAAGGTGATCTTGCGATCTAACTATATGTTTTATTGGTCAAGCATCTGTTGAAGAATCAACCAATATGACCAACAAAATAACTGCAAATTAACACAGATTGATGGCATTAATGTCTGCATATTTTTGATGTAGGGGGTTTTCGATTCTAGTCTCAACTTTGATGTGACATGATTATGTTCTCCAAAATGTATGTATCAAGGACAAGAACTGAAGAACTACATGTATTTTTGGTAATTATCGATGAAAGAATACATTGAAACCGGCATATATGAAACAAACAGTCTATTTATTAATAATATAAGTCCCGTCTTATGAACTCATCAACGATTTGTTGGTAAACATGTAAATCATAACACAATAAAATAAAGACATAATTAAATTGCATTGACTTAAAACACATCAATGTCAGTGACTATGACTAAGTATTGCACAAATGCAAACATTAACATATTAACGTTGACTTGGAGCACATCAATGTAAGTACTAAAGATGAAAATACTAAGATATTACCTGGACTTAGAACAAATAAATGTCAGTGACTGTGACTAAATATTGAACAGATGCAGCCATTAAAATATTACCTCGACTTAGAGTTCATCAGGTAATCAAGTACAATACAAGTATCAGATATTAAATAAACTTGACACATCATACCACAAAATATAGCATAATCCCTCTGTATATCGCCGAATATTATACAGCCCCAATTACTCAATAGCCTCATCAATGGCATCCACATTGTCATCTGACACATCTTCATCTTCTTTGGCAGAGACTTTCTAATTGAATGGGTTGTTGCATTCAAGTCCACCCATACAAACACAAAATATGCTGCATGACACTTGGCAACTAGTGCATCCACAGTGATTGCCTTTGCAGGCTCGCTTCGACTCACAGCGACAGTGCATATAAGCACAGACTCCGGGGCTAGGGGTACCTCATCAAGAACAGTGCGAGGAGATAGAGTTTTGTTGGCATGGTCTGCCTCCTATCCAAACTCTCCGGGATTAATGACAGGGGGTTCTGATTCTATGGCCCTGTACCATTGCGCAAGCTGATAGTGACATCTTAAAACATTCTTGGAAAATGTCTCAGTTGTTGGTGGAAAAGAGCATAGTTTGGGGTCAGAGGTAGAACTCTTTCCAGTTTTGAGCGCCCACATGTGCTAACGGCACTCTGTCATGGAGTCGCATTTTAGATGACTACCATAACATGCAACCATAAATGCTGTGGCATCCTTCTCAATTTGCTTTATGTCACTATGAACTTTGCCAATCGTGTCCAGTTTTAATCCCCTCTTTACAACTGATATTGCTGTTGCCTTTCCAACTCCATAGGTGGCCGCCACAGTATCACATCTGCTGATGACATGCAGGACAAGAACCTGTGAGATGATATCGGAGTAGGTTTTCATTGTTGCAGGACGTCAACACATGTTCGACCATGGATAAGAGATTGCATTATCATGGGACACTGCAGGTTTTGTGCAGCATAATGGTGCAGAAGTAATGCAAAAACATCTGTGTCATCAGCAACAACGGAGACTCTAGCCTGTAGATTTTGGCGAATGAAGGTGGCCTGCTGAGCAATGAGGATATCTGCCTCCTCGTGCTTAGAAGCTAGCTCTGCATGTAAGGTCGTTTTCGCGCTTTGAATACTTCAGTTGGAACTTCATCATCTCCGGTGACAACAAGGCGATGGTTCTGTATCACATCGTTGAGGAACATAGCAAGTGGTTCAACTGCACCTTGTTCTGTGTACATTTGAGTACTGAATCACGGGTTGGAAGTGGTGAATTTAGGTTGAGTTTATGGACCCTTGAAGACGTAATGTCTCGAACTGCTCGAGTGCTGCTCTTGGTTGAGTGGTGCCAGGTACACATCACATGCAAACAGCTTGGAGGACAACTAGACTTTGAAGCCTTGAACAAACGTCTGGACTGTGCCCATCTTAGGCCAATCAATTTTCCAGAGAGCAGTGGATATATCAATGATCACAGCAGTCGGTAAACCCCAAGTCCTTAAGGGCACTTCCACAGTAAGGTTTTTCTTAAGCCTAGATTTGCCGGTCGCCAATCTCCTGCTTCCATCTGGATGGAACATAGAGGGTGGGTAGGCTGCCAGCTTGGTTGAGAGCACTTGTGGTAGGTTCAGATCTCTATTACTGACTCGATGACCTATGACTCTGGCATATATATATGGCGTCTTGGTCCAAAACTTTGTGCTTTCCGACAAGATGTTTCTTCTGGGAAGCTAAGGTCACCACATACTTGGAGAGCCTACCATAAAATTCCTCTGGCCAGGTGCTCTCAAACTGTTTAAGCTGCTGAGCAGTCAATATTAACTGCCGGCTGGGTAATTTGTCCTGTTGAGATATTAAAGCTGCATAGTCCGATGAAGCATCACATTTTCAAAATCAAAACAATTATCTAGATTTGAGTTTACATATCTAACTTAGACACTAATGCACTTATTAGGTATTTATTGCCACATAGAAGGGAACACTGACTCGATTTAAGAGAACCCGTTACTGCAGAAGCCTTATGGTATCAGAGATTTGGCGTGCTTGCCAAAATTATTTTCACATGTTTGAATTTCAAATATCTCAAAAGGTAGCCATTTCAATTAAAAGTTACTTCAAACTAAAGTAAGGTAGATTATAATGATCAATTTAATATATTTATCTCAGAAATATGTCAGAAACTCAAAACCATCGGACTATGCAACTTTAAGTAGAGATTCAGCTTCATGTGAATCAGGATCAATCGGATCAATGTAGGTTTGGAGGGTTTTGCGTATTGATCATCTGTCTTCTGCATCTCGTCGTATACAATAATTGTCCTCCTCCTTGTGTGTCATCTGCCCTGAATCTGAATCGCCAGACATTCTCCGCAGAGTGTCTGGAGGGCATTCCTACTATGCACCCATGTGGCCATTGTTTGAGCATCCAGGTTGTTCTCATCCAGGTTGTTTCTATGAAGTGGTCTTTTGGCAGTCCATTCCACAAACCATCTAAGTGGTGCATGGTTTGTTCACCCTTGATGAATTTCTCATCAAGTTCAGGTGCCAGCCACATCAAGTTGTGATGTGGAGAGCCCAGTCGCCTTCATGTGATGCTCGCTGAAATTGCATCATCAGAAAGGTGGGCTTGACAATCAGTTCAATCCACATTTTTGTTGTATGACTCTTTGCACTTAGCTCAGTCAGTACAGCATCAATATCATTCATGGATTTCAGGCGCTCAGTGTGACGATCAAAGACAGGTCTGAGAATTACTTCAGTCAACAGACGGAAGGCTCAAACGTTCTGGGGATACTTTTTGCCAGAAAGCATTTTATCAACGGACCCAAAGGTACTGGATAGAATGGACTTTAGACCGTTTTCTGTAGCCAGGACTCCTAGCCAGTCAACACAATCCAGGAGGATGTGCATCCAACCAAGCACAGCAACTACCGTATTGAGAAGATCTGGTGTGTGGAATGTGATATCGACAACGACCTTGTAGGGGCTGTTGATCACAGTGTAAAATATCTGATAAAACGCATTGGTGGGGAATGCAAATGGTCTATAATGGAGTACAAATGGTCTATTAATGTAAATGATATATAGGGTCAGGTGCATGAATGTATTTATGTAGTTGCTGGTGATCCTTTACTTATGGTCAATAGTCATTGTGTATTAGGTAGACAGTGTGAATGAGGCACTAGTGATAGTGTGTAAGGAGCCTCAAGAGCTCTACTCACTACCCTCTCCCCCAACTGTTAGTCACGGTTCACCACACACACAGCTCAGGCAGGTGCAGGCCAAGCAGGCACACCGCATGGTGGTGGTGGGTCGATCACAGTAGCCATGGTCACCCCAGAATGCTTACTGTTCATTGGTGGAACTATAAATGCTTGTTGCTGATTGGAGATAATGGTCAGGTGGTATGCCATGTACCACTATATAATAATAAACCTGAGGGTACAAGCTCTCACTCTTGTTTCATTCTTTATACTCTTCCTTTCTCTTCTTGCCTGTATTGATTTCCTATAGCCTGCCTACCCAACCACATATGCCAGCCGTCGCCTTTACAACAGGTCATTACCATGATGTCTTGGTTGGCATCTTTGGTGATTTTGAACCCATATGTCATCGCTGTGTTGATACAGTCTGGATCACTTGGAGTCATGTTTATCAGAGGTACGTAGCGCACTGCTGATTTGAGTGCTGGCGTCATGCCTGCCTCCCGGCAAAGGTGAGTATAGTAGCCACTGTGCTCTGGTGTTTTTGACGTGCAATATACTGTGCATGAACTGAAAATCAATCTCACGAGATCTGGCAAGAGAGAGATGGAAGCAACATTTTGGAATTATTGTGATGGCTTGAATTTCATAGTGGCATCTATTGGCATTGGTGGTTTCTTCAGTCCAGTGTATTGTACAACAGGGATGTCACTGTGAATCGGTTGAGACATTTGGCACTTCGCCAACTGAGGGGTCTTATCAGCTTCGGTCTCAGTATCTGCTCTGGTTTGAGTGACCAGCATGGCCAGATAATGGCATTCCATGCGACAGTTTTGAGACTGGATGATGGTGTCAAAGTCATCGACGATAACTTGGACTAGCCCTCCGAAACTAGCATTACTCAAACCAGCACAAACCTTGACAGCAGCAGAACACATGAACCAACGGACCTCATCGTACGAACAAAAAATCCCGTATTTGTACAGTTCAGTTATAATACTTTTACGTCCGCCTAACAAACCACCAAGAGCTATTTGCAGTGGTGTTGGCTGACACGTGCCCACATTAGAAAAAATGTTTCCTACCATGATAGATTGCAGTGAGTTACTGAATTTTGACACTAAGTTCATCACTGTCTTGTGGTCACAATATTAAAGTCGCCAGCTATCCGCCGCGTGGAAAACAAACGAACTCGATTTGAAATTCTGTTGCGACTGAAAACTCCCCAAAACACCAGCGGCTTGTCGTGGCTTCTGCGCATGCGCGGATTTTCGCACGTTGCGGCGATCACTGCTATTTGTTTTGTTTACACTCGGCGATTCGACGCTGATCGAGCTGCTACGTTAATATCGCTTGGAATTTAAGGTTAATTTAATTAAATTTCATTATTTTAGTATGTAATTCTGTTAAATATGATCGCATTCAATAGATTTCGGCGTAATCGGTCCCTAACACTGCCGGGCACAAGCTGAGAACCAGCGAATCTTGTCACTGTGTGAGCCTGTTGCCGGCACAATTTCAGCCAATCACAGCGGCGATTTGTATATTCGGGTGTAATCGATTATTCAACTCGGGTCACTCGAGCCACTGTTTTGTTTACACTCGGCGATTCGACGCTGATCGAGCTGCTACGTTAATATCGCTTGGAATTTAAGGTTAATTTAATTAAATTTCATTATTTTAGTATGTAATTCTGTTAAATATGATCGCATTCAATAGATTTCGGCGTAATCGGTCCCTAACACTGCTGAGAACCAGCGAATCTTGTTACTGTGTGAGCCTGTTGCCGGCACAATTTCAGCCAATCACAGCGGCGATTTGTATATTCGGGCGTAATCGATTATTCAACTCGGGTCACTCGAGCCACTGTTTTGTTTACACTCGGCGATTCGACGTTGATCGAGCTGCTACGTTAATATCGCTTGGAATTTAAGGTTAATTTAATTAAATTTCATTATTTTAGTATGTAATTCTGTTAAATATGATCGCATTCAATAGATTTCGGCGTAATCGGTCCCTAACACTGCCGGGCACAAGCTGAGAACCAGCGAATCTTGTTACTGTGTGAGCCTGTTGCCGGCACAATTTCAGCCAATCACAGCGCAGCTTTTGCATTGCAAATGGCCGCCGCCTATGGGGGCGGCCATTTTGAAGACAACAAACTGCCATTGCAGTTCAGACTAGCACTGCCCTGGTCCCATACTCTCCCCACACATACTTGGTTCATTTAAACATAAAAACTAAACAAGATTGTGCTTGGAGAGCATTTGTCGGAGTACGCTCAGTGTCCCAGCGAGCTATAGCTGGTCCCTTTAAGGATTAATGGCGTTATGGCAGCCATTTTGGATGTTTATGCCTAGCACTACAATGGCAGATTCCTTGCCCCCAAAAACATATATCTAGACCCGAAAATCACATTCCTAAGTCTATTCGTTCAAAAGTTATTGCATTTCTAGTATTCTGGCGGCCATTTTATCCGCCATATTGGATTATGAAAAAGCCAAGCTGGTGTGAAGTTCACACCCACAGGATTCTGTTTCTAGAGGACATGTACCAATCAAAAATGCAGACCTGCCAGGGGTGTAGCTAGGCATACGCGCGTACGCCAAAACGTCCACATCGTTTTATCAACAAAAACATAAATTAAAAAATAATAATGTGAGAGAGAGAGAGGAGGCATGTAGTAGTCCAGAGTGTCGAAAACTCAAGTCTAAAATGTGTAAAATCCGCCAGCTTAAGCTTAAGCGGCCCCCTAAACCCCCTGCCGAAATTAGGAGTACACATCGTTAACGGTCTAGCTATGCCCCTGCCTGCTTGTAGGGTGACATTGCAAGGTCTTCTGATTGAGCCACATATTTTGGTAGGCCTAATGGGTTTTTCTAAGCAGATGAAATTTAAATCGCAGACAATTGGTCGTCCTCATTCCACTGCTCCTTGTCATTACCTAGCTTGGTGTTTGTCATTACTAGGATAGGACAAGTTGAAGTGGAGGTCAGGAATGAAACATCTCCGGCTCCGCGATTTCTGTGGTTTTTATATTCACTGATTAAAATTCACAAAATGCCATGGAATAAGGACATCAATAGCCGTGTTCACACGGGAAAATTATAAATCGATTTAGACATGGCGAATACTAGGAATCGAATTAGCGGCCTGTTCACACGGGCAGTACTTGGGCCGGAAATCGATATCTGCACATGAGCAAGTCCAGTCTGACCAGCGCCAGTTTTCGGTTAGGCGACGTCACCACGAGAGAGTGGGTTCGACCTAGATATGTATGGACTGAATCGTATTGGTTTGGAACGATCAAAACTTCTGCTGGGCAGTGAAAACATTAAAATAAATGATGACAAAAATATTTGTGCCCAGCTAGCGGTTTCATAGACTAAATTATATAATATGCGCTTTTGATTGACCAGAAAGTCAACAAACTAAGGTCTCGACTGCGCATGCGTGTGACGTCCTTAATCCGCCTCAGTGCGTCCACACGGGCAAAATAAATCGCCTCACAGAAATCGACTCACATAATCGACCTCCACAAGTGGTTTCCAGTATCTGGATAACAGGAATCGATTCAGCCCTAATCCGACTCAGATGCCCGTTCACACGCGAAATGTAACCCGAACTATACAAGTTGATTTCTACGAATCGATTTACACCGCCCGTGTGAACACAGCTAATGACAGAAATTGGTTAATCTGAATTCATTCAAATATGACCCTTGGATTTTGCTAGAACATAAAGCCCAATCATGAAAGAGTTAGACTTGGGTAATAATATTATAGTCGCGAGAGTTGAAGCCTGATTCCTGGCATTTTGCCGTGATTCCCTGATAATGCTAATCCTATATGAGGAATATCTGCGTTTTCGTAGAAATTCACTGTTGGTTCTTCTAGAACCTGCAAGGTGGCGCCAGGGTTTCGTCATAGTTTCCAGGGTCTTTTTGCCACCACGGTTTGGTTATGCCATGTCTCACTAGGTGGCGTCAGAGAGCGCGGATATAGATGAGAGGGACAACTCTCATACTGGCCCATGTAACAGCTGTCGACTGTGGTGCTCCAAGTGGTGGTTGTTGAACACTTTATGACACAGCTGGCAAACTCAAGGCATTGTTAATGGTCGTGTGCAATCTTGCTACAGAAAAAGTGAAATATCTCTAAAACCACACCACCTAGAAGCAAATCGCATGGTACACATATAGAAAACATGTTTACCGAAAGGATTATATTAAATTTATAAGGTTACAGTTCTGGATTTCTATTAATTTTGAATAAAATAAACGTTTTGCACTGCACGTACAGCAAACTCAATGCATTGTCAATGGTCGTGTGCAATCTTCCTACAGAAAAAGTGAAATATCTAAAAAAACTACACCAAATAGAAAGAAGCCGCTTGGTACACAAATAGAAAACATGTTTACCAACAAGATTATATTGAATTTATAAGGTTAGGGTTCTGGATTTCTTTTAATCTTTTAAGAAAATTAATGTTTTGCACTGCGCGTACCGGCAAACTCAAGGCTTGTTCAACAATAACTGCCAGGAGCGCCACTGTAGCCTGTGTTACCTATTTTCGCGGGAGTTGTCCCTCTCATCTATATACACGCTCTCTGGTGGCGTCAAGGTCTCGGCCTGATTTCCGTCTTTTTCAATAGAGACCACTTTCATCCCTGAGAGAGGCACGGTGAGTTTAAAGTTCTGGTCACATGATTTTACCATGTATTCCTTACCTGAATATTTTATGTACCTAGGGGCGTAATCGATTAATTGACTCTGGTCACCCGAGCCACTTTTTGGCACATGGGCACATCCTGCAGACTCGGGTCGAATAATCGAATAAGCTTCTCCACGCTCGGGTGACAAAAATGGTGGCCCTTTTATTTGTTTTTTTAGTAGCCGATATAATTACAGCAAAATATGATTTAACTATTTTTATGATGGCATTGTTTAGTGATATTTCCATTTCATTAATCTATGTTATTACCAACAAAAAAAATGTATGACTGGTACCGGTGGCTGTTATCTTGCAGGACGGTACCAGTGCAAATGTGACATCATCGCTCCTTGCAAACCCCAGCCAAGAGGTTACTGGGGTCGGGTAGTTTTGCACACGGCACGTGTATTTCTCGACTCCACTAGCGGTGTTCGATTTGAAATTCTGACGACTCGGGTGACCAGAGTCGCCCGGGTCGTGTTAACCGATTACGGCCTTAATGGCAGGTCACACTTAGAATGGATAACTTAGCTCGAACACAGGTCAGGATTGGTTTGCCCAGCACCATTAGAATGTACCCTATGGCTATTATTAGCAGTTCTGTGACATCACACAGGGACGCTTGTTTGTTGTTGTTTTATGTCCTAGCAATCTAATGTCAAATCAGGACTTGTGACTGCGCACTCATGGCAACTTTATAGTGCTGCCCCACTGGGAGACCGGACCGCCAGCACCAGGACCTGATATCCCACTCAGTTACATTATCCTGACACTGAGCCAACCAGGCCTTGCCCTATCCTATTAATGCCAAGCGCTTGGCTAGGAAGCAGCAAGTATACATTTTTAAGTCATTGGTTTGACTCAACAAGGGTTCATAGGGAAGAGGCGGGTGAACTTACAGATGATACAAAGCATACTGAAAAATCTTCAAATCTACTTTGTATGCTAGTAGTCGGTACTCCAAAGTGGGCGTATAAGGTGTCCGCAGCGCAAAATTTGACATATTTTAACCCTTTTTAAAACACTTCAATCTCCACTAATTCTGCTTTGTTTGAAATAAAAATTATAGGGAATTAAAGCTTGTTCTTTTGTCTTTTAGGGTATCTGATTTTTAGTTAGCATTATGAAATAAATTTTAGGCTTTGAAATTTATTTATTTTTTTAAGTTGTGAAGTAGTGGAACAACTTGAGTCTCAACATCGTTCAAGAGAGATGCACAAGAAAGTGAAAGAGATAACAGGTCAAGGATACAGACAGAGAAGCAGTAAATGTATCAAGAACAGAGACGGCAAAATGCTCTTTGAAGAAAGATGAAATAAAAGTCCAGATGGGAAGAATATGTAAACGAACTATACAATGATGACAGAGGGAACCCACCCACAATTGAGAAAGAAGATGGGAATATTATATTAGTATCAGAGGTTGAGAAGGCTATCAATGATCTAAAGGCAGGTAAGGCTCCTGGAAGTGACCAGATTACATCAGAAATGATAAAAGGACTAGATGAAGTGGGGATTCAAATCATTCATAAGCTAGTAACTGACATCTATGAGACTGGATTTATACCATTGAATATGAATGAATCCATATTTGTACGACTCCCCAAAGAAGCTAAAACCAACATTGTGTACTGAGTACAGAACACTAAGCCTGATGAGTCATATGTTGAAGATGATCCTGAAAATAATTTTACTGAGAAACAGACAGAAAATTGAAGAACAAATCAGTAACGTACAAAGTGGGTTTATAATCTGGAAGAGGTACACGTGAAGGGATTTTCAATAATGAGAATGATTTGTGAACGTTATTGTGAAGTGAACAGGATGTTTATGCCTGCTTTATTGACTATGAGAAGGCCCTGCGACCGAAGTCAATCATGAAACTGTTAATCAAAATGTTTACAAAGATATTGGTGTCAATGGCAAAGACATTAAACTAATTGTGAACTTATACTGGACACAACGTGCATTTATAAAAATGGAGCAGGGCCTATCGGATGAAGTTATGATTAAACGAGGAGTTCGACAGGGGTGTGTATTGTCACCACCATGTCTATTTAACCTGTACACACAGATGATTTTCAGACACATTGAAGATTGCAAGGGAGTGACAATAGGTGGCATGAAACATCAACAATCTTAGATATGCCGATGACAGTGTAATACTAGCAGAGCAGTGAGAAAAACCTACAAGATATAGTGAATAGAATCAATAAAGCTGGAGATACTATTCAACATGAAGATGAATGCCAGGAAGACCAAAACAATGGTTATAAGTAAAAAGACAGATAAACCAAATGTCAATATAACCATAGATGGCACAAACATAGAACAAGTATCCGAATTCATATATCTCGGACAAAAGATTACAAATGATGGGAGATGTGAGGAAGAAATTAAAAAGAAGGGATAACAATAGCCCGGACAACATTCTCCAAAATGTATAGAGTGTTAACATCAAGTTAAGATATTAATACAAACAAGGAAGCGTATTCTCCAGTGTTATGTGTGGTCTACTCTAATGTATGGGGCAGAGACATGGACAATCTCTAAGAAAATGTACAAACGTTTAGCAGCATTTGAGATGTGGACTTATCGAAGGATGATGAAAATATCATGGACAAAGAAGATCACCAACAAAGAAGTTCTCAGAAAAATTAAAAATAAGAAAAGCTTGTTTGCCACTATACAGACAAAGAAACTTATTTATTTTGGCCACATCATTCGTCAGAGTTCAATATACCGTACATTGTTGGAAGGGAAGGTGAATGGCAGCAGAGGGAGAGGGAGACCAAGAACATCATGGTTTACAAATATTTCACAGTGGACAGGCTTGAATTATTCACAGTCTATCAGAACAGCACAACATCGGGACAAGTGGAGAACCATTGCATCCAACCCTCGACTAGAGGATGGAACTATTGATTGATTGATTGATGAAATAAATTAGAGTCAATGAAAACTTGTTTGGGGTACCATTGGCAGCTCTGTGCATGCTCGCCGAGTTTGTTTTCATCCAGTCTGAGCTACTCCCTTCCCTAAAATTGATACCTTGGTGAGCACAGTGACCTGAGCTAAAAATAACCACCAAGGAAAGACAGAAGAAACTAGGCTTCATTAGCTGTTTTTAAGTGGGGAATTTGATTGAACTGAAGGAGTGAAAACATTAAGACATCAATCCTCCTTGAAAATTGGTCAGGATCGTGCTGAAAATTATATCATCAGAAAGCTCAAGTCTTCCGCTACCTAACCAGAACAATATTTGGTTGAGATTTATATCATGCTCATCAAGGTTGATCTGAGAAGTGACTGCTGCAAGAATGTGGCTATTGTCAGCTCGCGATGCCTAAAAGTGAATTTTGTCTTTCTTTCTCTGATTAGTTAGAAAATTATGTGATCACGTAGAGCTGGTAATTCTCCTTATTTGGGTATAAAGATTGCAGTGATAGGACAATTAGAACGGGAGTTATACTATTTTTCTTAATTTTACTGAATTTATTATTGGTGGTTACTGGAAATTAAGGAATTTAGCAAGTTTGACATGAAATTTCAGAAAGAATACTAACAGTGATGGTCTGTAAAAAATTGAGCTTCTTATTTGTACTATAGAGAATGACAATCTTTAAATTTGGACAGATCATATGCAAAATAGCTTCCAGGTGGGACCCTAAAAACTAAGATTTGGCTAATTTGGAAATGTGCACAAATCTGGGTTAAAAAAAATCAATCTCTAAACACTCATAACTTTGCAGCTATTCAATTGATCTAAATGATTTTTATATCATTGAGATCCGATTTAAAAGATCTGTACAGATATAACTTGTAATCTGACCTGTTGAAAAAAAAAATCACTTTGGAGTACCCACTAGTAGTACTGCTTGCACTACTTTTCAAATCTGTAATAGCCTACATCACTGAGAACAGTCATTAGGGCTCAGTGGCACTTGAAGCTTGACCACAGAAATTCATAGATAATGATGGCGCCCTACACAACTTTTAGAGAATAAGTTGTTTGAAGCGATGCGAATTATGACTAGTTATATTTGATCGCAATAATTGTGAATATATATAGTTATGTTTGTCATCTTATCCCCCCTTTAAAGTATATGGTCTATAGTTATGCGTGTTTGGCCACAAGCACACAACTCCACTGAAATCAGATGTTGTAGAAGTAGTTTCGTATCCAGACATAATTACAAATTTTATTCATGTATACCACAAATTAAAATGCTTGAAGTATGTTTGAAATTTACTGTGTTTCCACCTGTATTTAAATCACACCATTTCAGTGGTGCAAAGAATGCGAGAATTACTGTAAATGCGCATGCTCAATGAAGGGCTCGCTAAAGTCCTGGTTGGGTCTTGGCTGGGTCTCCTCCTTCCTTTCGCGTGAAATAAAGTCTCTTTTGTTTCTAAATTCAGATTTTTAGTTCATAGATTTGCATTCATGAATTGAACGATGGCTCGTCAAATTATTCCTTGCGAGAATTACTTCTATTTTGTGGGGGAAGGGAGGATGTGTGTGTGCTGGGGTGGGTGGGCGGGTGGGCGTGGAGACGACACACACAGGAGAGAGGGTTGGGGGTTGACGAAAGTAGCCCATGGTGGCGCCACTGTCGATGGCTGCACTGCAGGGACCCTGCAGTGAATACATAACCGCCGATACATATATAGTGGTGGATCAGTTCCCTTGTTTATATTCGCATAATAGATTATAAAGCACCTACTGTTGTTTTTTTAAGTGAATTTCGAAATGGTAACTGGTGAATGTGTCACCAAGATGGCAACTTCCACAAAACTTAGTGAGTGCCCAACTAACATTTGGGGTTCCATATCTCTCAAAATAAGGCGATATATATATATATAGTTCAAATTGAAAGCTAACAAATATAGATTCCAAATATTATGCACATACATAATATACATTCCAAGAGTAATGCATTTAAATGGACCCCAAATATTATGCACTATCTTGATGAATTCCAAATAGTATTCATGCCTTTTTGTTACTCCAAATATTTAAGGATCTGTCGTCGGATAGAGAATTACAAAAAACAAATCCACACACGCACACATCCAGTAACACCATGGAACAGGCACCTGTGCATCAGGGATGACAATCTCCAGGATTTCTCAGATTTTCTACGATTTCTTTCTTGTAATTTATGATTTATATTATTTCTCAGATTTTCTAGATATTTTCCCCCAGTATTACTTAAAGTTGCATAGTCGGATGGTGTTGAGTTTCTGCCATTTTTCTGAGATAAATATCTTAAATTCATTGTTATAACCTACCTTACTTTTGTTTGGAGTAACTTTTATTTTAAATGGCTATGTTTTGAGATATTTGAATTGTAAACATATCAAATTAGTTTTGGCAAGCACACCAAGACTCTGAGACCTTAGGCTACTGCAGTAACAGGTTCTATTAAATTTACACTGTAATCCAGTCTACATGGCAACAAATGCTGAATAAATGCATCAGTGTCTAAGTTAAATGTGTAGAATTAAATCTAAATAATTACTTTAGTTTTGAAAATTTGACACAAAATGCCAGGTATATTTTAAACCTTCAACCAGATCTCTGTACTAAATGGGTTTTGATTTCAGTGGAGAGTGTCTCATAGGCTTATTTTATTGCCAGGGAATATTAGAAAAATACCGGAAGCCAGTCTTCTCCAAGCAGAGTCTTTGCCCTATGCACTGCAGTTGACACAGGTCTAATGCAGCGGTGGGTTGCGTGGAGGAAGGGAGAGAGTTGGACAGATGGTGGCGCCACCGGTACAGATTGGAAGTCAGAAAGTAGGACAGGCGTAGATGATAGGTTTCCTTCCGAACATTTATACTCGCATAATACATTATACATCACATATACAAATAACAAAAATAAACACCACAGAATGTAAACAAACCACAATCCCTACCCCTTGCCCCTTCACCTCTTTACACATATACTGATTTTGACCTGGTAGACGGAGAAGGGTCCACAGCGACGAAAGGATGAAAAACGAGTTCCCACTGGGTAATATCGAGCATACCCTTGCAGGATGAGTTTCCCATTCATTAAGTAGTGATATCGTGTGATTTAAACAGAAATCAATCTAGATCAATTTCAAATATACTTCAAACAATTTAATATGTGCAAAAGATACATAAATATGTGATAATGTCTGAACAAACAACAACAACATAGTCAAATAATATTTTACTACACTGCTAGCTCTGTGGAGGTCTAGCCTGGTCCCCTGGCATTTATTTGCTCATGCAGAGGCATAGGAGTTTTCATCTATTATCGCTCAGTTTCCAACCTGGTCCCCTAGCCTTTGTACCGGAAACAAGTTTAAACGAGCTCAAACGAGTTCAACCGTGGCTGGTTGGGTCGCACCGTGGCTGGTTGGGTGGCTCCGTAGAGCGCTGAATATGCTTATGGGTAGACGGCCATGTTTTAGACAATGCTTCATGGACGACATGTCTAAGGTATGCTTCCAACACAGACAATACCCAGATGGGAAGCATGCGTAACGACAGGCACACAGAAACAAACAACTATACTTCTCCGATAATTAGTGTCCTCTAGGCATATTCCAGCGAGGTAATTGATTGTCCTTTGCAACACATCCGAACAACAGAACGAGGAACGGTGGCATCGGAAATCACTGGGACTTTAATTTAATTTAAAAGTGCATAATCCGATGAAATCATCAATTGTTCAAAAGCCAGATATTTTGATCCTACAAGGTTGGGGATGTAGCTCAGTGGTAGAGCGCTTGCTTTGCATGTAAGAGGCTCTGGGTTCAAATCCCAGCATCTCCAAACATTTGGCTGCCCATAACTAGCAAATGGGTAGAATTTCATTCCTTGCCTTTGGCATTCATAGCTGTCTTTTGGGATGCATATGATATAATTGCTAAAAAGTGGCATTCTCTGTGGCAGAGTGGTTAGAGTGTCTGACTTTTTTCTAGGTCAGACTCCTAATCTGAGAGTTGGCGGTTCGATTCCCCGTGACCCCAGCTCTGCCAATTTGGATTTCCACCGCTATGTATAACTTACAGCATCATCAAAGGCCGGTTGCTCTCATACCATGTCTATGTGGTGTGGGAGGTTAAAAATCCCTTGGGTCGGTAAAAGTGTAGGCTCGGGCTTTCTATCGACCAGCAGTGAAGTGGGGAAGACCAGTTGTCTGTGACTGGGATTTCCCCTGCTTGGGACAACTAATTTACCACACACAAAAAAAAGAAGAAAAAAAAAAGAGAGACAAATAAGTGTTCACACTTCCTGTCTACCATTCGCTATATTCGCTATATATAGCTTAGATACTGGCACACTCATTAAGCATCCATTGCAGTTTAGTGCTCCTGTGCTACGCTGCGTGCAAGAAAATGTATAAACAAAACCCTATGTCGAGCATTTCAGTGTGAGGACTACACATTTATTGTGTACTTTATCACTTCAGCTATCTCCAAAGTTAAACCTTTAAAAGGAAAGTTAGTTCAAAATAAAAGTCGAGTATATTATAACAACCATCCTACTTTTTTTTTAAAGAAGCAAAAAATCAATTGGCAGCAACTCAAAAGCATCGGATTATGCACCTATCACTTAGTATCAGGGATGAAAGTGATCTCTAGGAAAAAAAACGTGGAAATTAAGCCGAGATTATTACACTAACAGTGAATTTGCGCGATAAAGTGGACCGTCTCTCATAGACTTAGCAATGACAGGGAATCGTGGGAAAATTCCGCAAGTCAGGTTTCAACTACCATTTGTAAACTATTCCGATTTTCATCGTTATTCCTCTTCGTCTGTATTGTTTTTCACCTTAAGCTAAGATTCCTTATACGCGGTATGTGGCATGCGAATGTGAATAAAAATCGAAAAGCATGTAAATGAATAGTGGTGCTTCCATACGTCCGAATGGGAATACGAATGCGGCAAATGGATCGACCCATGGACCGATCGGTGTGAATGCGAATGCGAATACTGCTGTGTTTGCCATAGAAAACAATACTGTTCCTTCACAAATTTGGAGGAAAAACCCCCAAAAATGTCAGGGGTTGGCATATATCTATGCCGCATATACAACATTCACATGCCGCGTATAAGGAATCTTAGCTTTAGCCTACCTACATAGCCACAGACTCGAACACGCAACCCTACACATTGTTGTGACTGTATTATTTATACCCATCCATAACTCGTTCTTGTTTGGACTGTTGTCATAAACAAATAATTGTTTAACCTTAATCGGTAAATATATAACACAAATTGTGGAAATCCGCGGAAGCACGGAGATATTTCATCCCTGAACTATGAAGGATGGGAGACACTTAATTATTGAATGGAGATGAAGGGTTCAATAGGCTTGACTTTGGTTAATCCACCTGATAGCAGTGCGTCCGGCCCGATCATCCGATGGGTTGCCAGGGTGACTGAGGTACACTTAAATGTCTTAATCAAGTTGTGCATTGTCGTCTGCTATGGTAATGAATTAACCATTACCATTATGTACTATTTTATACATTGGCAGAAGCATGTAGCGTTTACTTTAAGTTCTGTCTCCATGGAAACGCTCATCACGTGACTACAACATCGACAAAGACGGGGTTTCGTTATAAGAATTAATATAGGTGAACGTGCGTAGTATTTGACAATATATTGACACACTCTGGCATTCCGAGAGGAATAAACGATTTCCATAGCAACACAGGTACAATGGATATCATTTAAGTATCCTTATCCCAATGTGTATGTATAAATATGTAGATATATATATATTAATATATAAATATACATACTGATATATCGATGTGTGTATATATAAATATATGTGCATACATTAATATATGTGTATATATATGTATGCAAATGCATATTAACCAGTTATTTCCCGATATGGAACTTGAAGTCTGATGGACTCTGTCATGAGCAATGACAGAGCTAGTCGATGTGCATTCCACTGTCCAGGGCTCAGTTGACTTCAAACACCAGAATTGAGTGACGAATTGTTCATTAAATGCCTTTAACATTGACACCATATCTAATATAATCAGTATAAACACAATCAACTTTTTTTCTAGGATATATCTGACCATAGCAATATACCAAAAAAGTTATATCTGTCTGAAGTTTTAGCATACTGGACACACTGCCAGACATTGCAATGGATATCACCATAAAGAATGTGTTATCGACACCATATAAGAATCCAATAAATAAAAAACATAAATTACATGTTATATATACTGTATTTTATATAAATATGTATACATATATAGTTAATTATATACTTTGTATATATGCATACTATACATAATGTGTATATATAAATATGTATACATAATTATGTGTATATATATACACATATAGTTAGTTATATACCGTTTATATATGCATATTTTACAATGTGTATATATGTGTATATATAACTATGTATACATATATGCATATATACATGTTATGTAGTTAGCTATATATCTATATATAATGTATAAATATTATATATATGTGCATATACATATTATATAATATGTATATATACGTTATATATATTACATATATATATAGTTTGTGCACATACAAAATTAGTTGATGGTAAAAGGGTGGCAGTAGAAAAACCACGAATCGTCCACCTCAGCATAGCCTACCATATTGGTCCTGTAAATATCATATTGTCTGTATCTTAGGCCTGCCCATAGGCTGTGCGTAGGCTCGCTCTAAACAACAGCAATTTGACACCCGTACATTGCCAACACCCCAGCCCAATGGCGCTCATTTGGTGTCAATGACCCAAGTCTGCTTCCACTTCTCCAAGTCGACGCCACCCTATTGGGACTGGGTCTGTTTTGATACATTTAGAGCCTCACTTTTTCTAGGTCACTCTCCCGGTTCTCTGTGGCGGAGTGGTTAGAGTGTCTGACTTTTTTCTAGGTCAGACTCCTAATCTGAGTTCGATTCCCCGTGCCCCCAGCTCTGCCAATTTGGATTTCCACCGCTGTGTATAACTTACAGCGTCATCAAAGGCCGGTTGCTCTCATACCATGTCTATGTGGTGTGGGAGGTTAAAAATCCCTTGGGTCGGTAAAAGTGTAGGCTCGGGCTTTCTATCGACCAGCAGTGGAGTGGGGAAGACCAGTCGTCTGTGAATGGGATTTCCCCTGCGGGGGACACCTATTGTACCAAAAAAAAAAAAGAGACAAATAAGTGTTCACACTTCCTGTCTACCATTCGCTATATCGCTGAGAGGCCAGTTGCTGCGGGATACTGTGCTACTTTGTGGTGGTGACAGGGTTTGTCGTGGCCGACTGAAGAATCTTGTTCGGCACTGATTATGATAATATTCACAACTTCAGCATTGCCAGTGACTGGAACTTGTAATACCCCTGTCACACTACAACGTAATGAGTGAACGTGAGCCTAACGTGGTGATATTTCGTCATTACGTTGATGGACGTTGGATTACGTTATGATGACGTCATAATGACGTTAGAGTGACGTCGAGCTACATCACATTACGTCGTGTAACGTCGATTAACGTCGAGGTTTTGGACATGTTCAAAAGTTTCGACATAGGACGAACGTAATGGTTTACGTTCACCGTACGTTCTGTTCACGTTCAGCGAACGTCAATGACGTTAAACGGACGTTATTCCAACGCTCCTCACTACGTTCAACTACGTTCCACTACGTTGACCCCCATTAAACCGAGTGCAAATGCCCACGGGGCGTAATGGGAACGTCAGGAGAACGTCAGGAGAACGTCAGGAGAACGTATTATGACATAGCTAACGTCACGTAGCGTTCTTCTCGCGATGGAATAACGTTCATAACGTTCCGTGAGCGTCATTACGTTGACCTCTCTCGTTGAATGACGGTATCACTACGCTTTACCGACGTTACGCTCTCGTCCACTACGCTGCATCCACGTTCAACTTCTGCCCAAATTTGCATACTACGCCGAGAAGTTCAACGTTCTTCACGTTCTCCCTACGGCGACGTCGTTACGTCGTAGTGTGACAGGGCCATATGTAAGGTTTGGGTTCATAGCAGAATTAACGGGTTGGCTGGGTGGAGGCAAGGTTGGTGAGTTTGTGTTTCGTAGATCAATAGGACTTTCTCGTCTCATCAGGACACTTCCTGTGTTATGACGATTCAATGGCTCCGCAATAATAGACTACATCACGGTTCCAGCGGCACGGTGAATTGTGGGATGCATCAGAGCAAAACAAAGCCGTGAGAAGCACATGGCACATGCTAATACACTGGGTGCAGCTATGAAATGTGCTAGTTTCAGCTCATCTCAGCTCTTGTTTGAAAAATAGAATACCAACTAAAGAAATATATATAATAAATTAAGATATTAATCTTTTATCCAGCATTGCATTTACATCAATATAACCAGCAGATCTTATGCCATGTGCATTTAGATTTAGACCAATCTAGGCACTCAGACTAGTGTTAGAGCCATAGCCAGAGTCAGTTTTATTTATTTTATTCATGTTTTTATTTATATTCTATGGTTTATGGAGAGTTGTGTCTTAAACATATGCATTTATATTATTATATTGCATCCTTCCGTCCATGTTTATGCCAAATTGTTATGTATTTCTAGTTATTTTGAATAAAATGCCAGTTTTGCCCTACACGTATCGGCAAACTCAATGGGCGTACGCCTCTGCTTTGCTCCCAATGCCGTTTTCAGCGCATGCGCAGTCGGAACCGTGATGTAGTCTATTGCACTCACAGCATTTGTAGCAACAACGCAAACAAAATTCACAGGGCCACATCCACACACAAACCCAGCCTGCCAGACTATCTGGCCAACTATGCTTTAAATTAATTGTTGCGTTGTCAGTATCAACTGCAACGGATAAATAAATATTCCAAGATCGGCAAATATTCTATCGAACGTCTTGTCACATTTCCTTCTAAAGTTCCAGTTCAACCGGTTGCGAATTGGTCTCGTCCTACACCCGACGTGTTTGTAGACCATGGGATCGTGGGTTCGAGCCCTGGTCGAGTGAAACATTATACTTGTTGCTTCCGAGCCAGGTGCTTGGAAATATTAGGATAGGGCAAGGACTGGTTGGCTCAGTGCCAGGATAATGTGACTGAGTATCAGGTCATGGTGCTGGCAGCCTGGTATCCCAGTGGGGCAGCACTATAAAGTCGCCATGAGTGCGCACTGTCACAAGTCGGTACCCATCCTGATATGAACTTAGATGTTGCTAGGACGTAAAACAACAACAAACAAACAAAACCTACACCCGACACCCCACACTCGCCCTCACTCACCACTGATGGGAACCAAATGCACTATAGCCTGACCTAGATTTTTTGTTTGTTTTTTGTTTTGTATCTCGGACCTGACTTAATGTGTGTCTGTCACCGACAGCCAATCACCCTCCGTGCTTTATTTACTCAGTTAATGTCCGCCAGTCTGTGTACATCTGCATGTCGGCCATCTTGCTGCGGCAGACGGTAGGCCTACACACTCAGGGCTTGCGGACTGTCACTGTCACTGTCAGCATTCCTGACGACTGCCCGACGAGTTGCATCCTTATGTCTGTATATAAGTATGTGTGTATAGGCTACACGTGTGTGGCCACAGGCGGGAACCAGCGCTCGCTGGCTGGCTTGCTATCTTGGGCCGTAATCGATTAACACGACTCGGGCGACTCTGGTCACCCGAGTCATCAGAATTTCAAATCGAACACGGCGAGTGGAGTTGAGAAATACACGTGCCGTGGGGTGCTAGGAGCGATGACATCACATCTGTGCTGGTACCTGTAGGATAACAGCTACCAGTACAAGTCCTACACATTGTTTTAATGATTTTTTTTAATAACCCAGATTGTCAGCTTCTACAATCATAAAATACTTTAAATCCTATTTTGCTGTACATATTTCGGTTATTGAAAAAGAATATCAAGTTTTAGATTAAGCCACCATTTTGTCCACCCCAGGCGTATTCGTTTATTTAACCCCAGTCTGTAGGATGTGCGCATGCGCCAAAAAGTGGCTTGGGTGACCCGAGTTGATTAATCGATTACGCCCCTGCTGGCTTGCTTGCAGTCAGGGCCTAAGAGTTACACGCTGGTTATCAGTGTAATGGTGCCTGCACAAAACTGTACTGTATGTTTGCAAACTGTTGTGTGGTCACCAGAACGAGGCTGCATCAGGAGAGACAGCAGACAGTGCACACTCAGTGTTTGTGGACTGTTACTGTCATTGTCACTGTCACTGTCAGCATTCCGGAAGATTGCCGATGAGTTGTACCCTTATGTGTGTATATAAGTATGTGTGTATAGATGTGTGTGGCCACAGACGGGAACCAACGATAGCTGGCTAGCTTCTTTGCAGTCAGGGCCTCAAGAGTTCCACGCTGGCTACCAGCGTAATGACGCCTGCGCAAAACTGTACTGTATGTCTGCCAACCGTCGTATGGTCACCAGAACGAGGCTGCATCAGGAGAGACAGGAGCGAGGCAAGGGGTGGGGGTCCCCTAGACCCACCTGCTAATTTAAGTTAATTGCTGACTGGATTAGGTCTGTCGGCCCTTTCACCAGACTGTACATTTGTGGACCGGGTTCATTCGGCTTCCCAGTGGACAACTGTAGGCCTCAGCGAAGTCCTTGGAGTTTGACAGGGGCCCAAGTACCCTGCGAAAGGAAATTGCAGCATTATTTAAAAAAGAAATTAAAGTCATATAGTCCGATGGTTTTGAGTTTCTGTCATTTTTTGGGAGAAATATAGTAGGTTGATTGTTATAATTTACCTTACTTCAGTAAATTTGATTTAAAATGGCTAACTTCTGAGATATTTGAATTGCAAATGTACGAACTAAAGTTTGGAAAGCCATAGGCTTCTGCAGTAACAGGTTCGATTAAATTTGCTCAGTATTCCATTCTATGTGGCGATAAATGTTTAATAAGTGCACCAGTATCTAAGTTACATATGTAGAATCAAATTGTGCACCAATATCTAAGTTAGATATCTAGAATCAAATCTAGGTCACTGCTTTGGTTGTGAAAATGTGATATTTTCATCGGACTATGCAGGTTTAAAAGACGCAACAAAAGTCACAATGAAAGGATTGACAGCACACATTTTAAAACAATTCAACAAAAAATATCAAAGGGAATTTGGAAATAATTAGATAAAAGAGTTATCCCATACTACAGTAGCCTGAGTAGGGATGAAGAACAACCCATTAGAAAAAGATTAATAATTTATGTGCTCATTTACTCACAATTTCTCCATTAAGAAGCAAAATATATTGCTCACATGCCTTGTTATATTTACCTGCAACCTTTGAACTGATTGCAGATTAAATCCAGTAGATAAATGAACTTTAAAGTTTGAAGTGACAGAGCCCACATATATGCACATGGCAGCCATTGGTAAGAAGGAGAGAAGTTACTGGGTAATAATCCAATCTAGATCATGAAGAAGTCATTTTTATTGGCTGAGGTAGTCAGGTGGTACAACCACTTCATTCAAACCTAGCAAATTTACTTCATGGACTCTATGGATCACTTCATACTGATTTTGTGTCATTATGCTTTGATATTATGTGATTGAACACTCTGGAGTGTAGGCATATATGTGGAAGTCAATACATATTCAATCGGATTGTAGCTATTGAATTTTAATCAACATAACATAGGGATGCCAAACTAAGAGAGTAAAACACATTTTCTCAAACTTTTAGTTTTACATAGTGTTGTTATTCACCTCTGAACAGAGTCAGAGGTGAATCTTTTATCTGGTAAATAATTTGAGCACATGCTTTCCATATACAGTACAACCCTGTTAAACCAAGCTCTGTTAAACCAAACGATCGGTTAATCCAAAATACTACCATTTATCATATAAAAAAGTTGGTTAAACCAATGTCAGTTAATCCAAATTATCGGTTAATCCAAACAACATTTTCGGGCCCCAGGCCACTTCCGGTAAGGTTAAACCAAACTTTGATGTGGTTATAAGGTCATCTGAGACCCCACCAACTTTTTTATATGATAAATGGTAGTATTTTGTCGGGCCGCCGAAAAAAGTTTGGATTAACCGATCATTTGGTTTTACCGAGCTTGGTTTAAATGGGTTATACTGTATATACATAACAAGAACAATAATCAAAGCGTCCACATACATTGTATATTACATTCATAATGCGCCTGCGTTTTTGCCAAAGCCAAGTCAAAGTCAAAGCCGAAGCTCGGTTAAACCAATGATCGGTTAATCCCAAAATCTTTTTAGGGTCCCTTCAAGTTCGGTTTAACGGGGTTGTACTGTAGTAGGTCATGGGATACAAACACTGCATTTGAAACCTGATCGATTATGAAAACTAATGACGTAAAAATGTATCCCACTCAGTCACCATATCCTGACACCGAGCTAACAAGTCCTTGCCCTATCCTAATAATGCCGAGCACCAGGCTTGGAAGCGACAGGTGTCAATTATATAAGTCATTGGTTTGACTCGACCGGGAATCGAACTCCCGACCTTCTGAACAGGAAGCCTGCGCTCTACCGATTCGGCTACCGCGTCCGGTAAGACAAAGAAACAAAGTCAGAAAAAAAAGGTAAAAGTGAAGTCTACCGTATGGGTCCTGGACTGTGGACAGATGTCCGGATTTTGTGCAAGGCCTCTTCACCTCTCATAATACCGCACCAAATCTGCAAGAACAAAGCCGTGTTTACACGGAGAAGTTAATTCGCTTCATATAAATCGCCTTGCCTAGTTCGCCTCACATTCGCCGTGTAAACGCGACTCTGAGGCGGATTAGGGCTGATTCGCTTCATATGATTCACTTTTTGTAATCCACCTTGCTAGGTGGTTTATATGAAGCGATTCAGCTTGTTCCCGGGCAGCGGTAGTATAAAATAGTAGTGCGTGCCGGAAACAGGGGGAGCAGTAACTAATCGCTGGTACCCGGCAGTGTTAGGGCCCGATTAGGCCAAAATCTATTAAATGCGATCATATTTAACAGAATTACATACTCAAATAATGAAATTTAATTTAATTAACCCTAAATTACAAGCGATATTAACGTAGCAGCTGGATCGGCGTTGAATCGCCGAGTGTAAAGTAAACAAATAGCAGGGCTCGCTGGCTACAGGCAGAACTAAGGCTGCTTGTTCCCGGCACCGAAACACTTTCAAACTCGCTTCGTGTAAACGCGCCGATACTTCGCTTCATATGAATCGCTTTGTCTAATTCGCTTCACAATTGCCCGTGTAAACACGGCTCAAGACTAATTCGTAGAAAGTGATTGCGTAGCCAGTGCGTGTATCTAAGCCTTAAGGGTAAGGTTAGAAATGAAAACAATTTGTAATGTAAGCACAACATTGCTCACATGTGTATAGGAATTTAAGAAAATGGTAAGCCCAAAATAAAAACACTGCATATTATAAAAGATTGAGTTCGGGAAATATATGATGGTGAGAGAAACTGTTTTTTTGTGTGTTTTTTTTGGTCCATTAGTTGTTTAAGCAGGGGAAATTTCAGTCATAGATGACTGGTCTTCCCCATTCCACTGCTGGTCGATAGAAAGCCCGAGCCCACACTTTTACCGACCCAAGGATTTTATATTTTCAAATCGACGAAGGTAAAGTACACAAATCGCCGCCGCCGCCGCAACGACGTGGCTTTTCATACTGGCAGTGACGACGGTTTGTTTACTGTACTTTCATCGATTCGAAAATATAACGATTAATATCGCCGCCAATGCGGCAATAGCCTTAATAACGCTTCGAATTTAGGGTTAATTTAATGAAATTTCACGATTTGAGTATGTAATTCTGTTAAATATGGTCGCATTTAATATATTTGAGCCTAATATATGGCTACAAACGCAGAGGGATTTCCCAAATCTATAAATAACTGAAACGTTTGCTTATACCCCAGTCACACGGGAGGCAGCGTTCGCCGCCAACCTCCCTACGCCTAAAAGGACGCCAACCACCCAGCGTTCCATTCGATATAATGATTCAAATACATTTTAGGCGCCATGTCAGCGCCATGTCGGCGCCATGTCGGCGCCAGGTCGGAGCAGACCACACGGTGACTGCAGCATCGCATGTGTTGGTACCAACCCAGGGCGGCGCCAGGGCGGCGCCAGGGCGGCGCCAGGGCGGCGCCAGGGCGCCAACCATTTTGAATCGCGCCGCCGGAACAGGGCGCAAGGAGGTTGCCCGTGCAGCAGCAGCAACCTCCTTGCGCCCAAAATTTCCGAAATGGGCGCCGGGTGGTTGGCGATTTCACGGCGCCAGGACTCAATAAGGGCGTAAGGAGGGCGCAAGGAGGAGGTTTTGACGTCGCCAATCGATCGTTAGCGAACGCAGGCCTCGTGTGACTGGGGTATAACCCGCGCGCGCTTTGGACTAATACATCCCCCGTGACACATATATTAACGCCGACAATAGATACCCCGCCGGTGTTGCGGATTCCGAGGGACCCCAGTTTCACAGGGACACTTCCATTCAAATGCATTGTTAACGGCCGTGAGCAAATCTTCATGCAGAAAAAGTCAAATATCTCCCAAATTACACCATCTAGAAATAAATCGCTTGGTACACATATAGAAAACATCTTTACCAAAAACATTATATTAAATTTATAAGGTTAGGGTTCTTGAATTCTATTAATTTTGAATAAAACAAACGTTTTACACTGCGCGTACCGTCAAACTCAAGGCATTGTCAATGGCCGTGAGCAGTCTTCATACAGACAATACAGAAAAAGTGAAATATCTCTAAAATTACACCAGCTACAAACAAATCGCTTGGTACACATATAGAAAACATGTTTAGCAAAAACATTATATTAAATTTATAAGGTTAGTGACGATGCTGTTCGAGTTTGACGCGTGTGCAGGAGCGATGTGTCCCTGTGAAACTGGTGTCCCTCGGAATCCGCAACACCGGCCGCCCTTAACTCCGCAGCCGATAAATTGTGCTTCATACATTTAGCCCCAGGTAAGGGGTGAGGGTGATAGGTCACTAGTAGGTTAACAGGAGTTGATGCCAATAAGCACAACTTCTTTACTGTTAATCTTGTGTGACTTGTCTTCCCTTTCTTCCTTAGGAGTTTGTTGATGAGTTTGTTTAAGGGTTGAGTAAGGGAGGGATCACAGGTGAAATGAAGGGGAAGAGTTTTATGGTGTTATCTGGTGTTCATGAGGCCGAAACCCAGTTATACTATACGTAGTTACTCCCTCAGCACAGTCTCCAGGACAGGGCTGTTAAGGTTGCATAGTCCAATGGTTTGGAGTTTCTCTCATTTTTTTCTGAGATAAATACGTTGAATTGCTTTTTACAATACTACCTTACTTCAATTTGAAGTAAATTATTTTAGATTGATAACCTTTGAGATATTTGAAGTGCAAAACTGTAAAATTAGTTTTGGCAAGCATGGCAAGGAAACACTCTCACACCATATATAAGGCTTCAGCAGAAATAGCTTCTATTGAACTGTCTGAGTATTCCCTTCTATGTGGTAACACATGCTTACTAAGTGCCTCAGTATCCAATTTAGATACGTAGAATCAAATATAAATAATTGTTTTGGTTTTGAATTTTCCCAGATAGCACACAGCCGTCGGCCCGACGTCGGCTATTGGTCGGTCCGTCGGCACCGACTTTCCACTGTCGGGCCACCGTCGGGCCGACGGTGGTGTTCTGACGTTGGGAATCAATCCCTTTCCACTTTTGAGCCACCGTCGGGCCACCGTCGGGCCGGCGGTGGTGTCCCGACGTTAGGTTTCAATCCCTTTCCACTTTTGATTCACCGTCGGGCCTCCGTCAGCCCGACGGTGGTGGGCCGCCGCAGGTTTGCATTCATTTTCCACGTCTGGTCCACCGTCGAGCCACCGTCGGCCCGACGGTGGTGTCCCGACGTTAGGGTTCAATCCTTTTCCACTTTTGAGCCACCGTCGGGCCACCGTCGGCCCGACGGTGGTGTTCCGACGTTAGGTTTCAATCCCTTTCCACTTTTGATTCACCGTCGGGCCTCCGTCGGCCCGACGGTGGTGGGCCGCCGCAAGTTTGCATTCATTTTCCACGTCTGGTCCACCGTCGAGCCGACGGTGGTGGGCCGCGCATGCGCAGTTCTTTAAATTTGCATTCCGGCTCGAGTCGCCCACGGAACGCGTGCGATTGTTGATCAGTGTTCTTTTTCTACCAATAACTCCAGAAATACCAGGAATTTTAAGGAATTATTTAACAGGTATGTTTATTAATATGTTTAGATTATTTTGTAAAAGTTTTGTAATTTATTACGAAGTATTAATGGAATTATTCGTGTTAATACGATTTGAATTATCCGATACGGTTTGTTTACTTCGAATCGCCACCGGACCATGCGCGATCGTTGAGCAGTGTTCTTTTTCTACAAATAACTCCATAAATCGGACGAATTTTAAGGAATTATTTAACAGGTTTGTTTATTAATATGCTTAGATTATTTTGTAAAAGTTTTGTAATATATTACGACGTATTAATGGAATTATTCGTGTTAATACGATTTGAATTACCATGTACGGAAGGTTGACCAAGAACCGCCATCTTGGTTTTTTCCGAGATTCGAAGACACTGTCACTATAGTGTCAATACGTGCAGACTATATTAAATTTATAAGGTTAGGGTTCTCGTCGGCTCGTGGGCTGTTTCCGCCGTCGGGGCGATGGCGGCAGCCGCCGCCGTCGGGACGACGTTGGTTTGTCGCCGTCGGCCCGTGGGCGGTTTCCGCCGTCGGGGCGACGGCGGCAGCCGCCGTCGCCCCGACGGCGGGAGGTTGGACAAAACAACGTCGGCCCGACGGCGGCTTCCACCGTCGGGCCGACGGAGCGGCCGCCATCAGGCCGCCGGCTGTGTGCTATCTGGGTTGATGCTTCATCGGACTATACAGCTTTAAACGACTTATTAAAAACGTGTTGGGAAGCTGGTCTATGGAAAGAATTTGCAATCTGAAGTGGTAAATATATATAGTTAAAATGCATATCTATCTACTTTTTTGTAGGGGGGGGGGGTAATTGATGAAATCTTATGAATTAATAACATTTAAAGTCAAATCGAGAGCATTCTGGAGCCACCATCTTTTTTTTTTTTTTTTGCATTCTCTGCCATTTCACCAACTCTACTTCAATATAGATACACACTAGATGCTGGAACCATGGGGCGACTTCTAATTAATTCATTTTCTAAGTGCGGATGTTCACCAACCTGTGCGTAATTTAAGAAAAAGAGCTGATTGTGAGTCAGCTTGATGCCTGGTAGCGGCTGCTCCTCGCCGTTGCGCTTCACCCACTTCCGGTAGGCCTGTCAATCAAAGGCGGCAATATGCAAATTAGGCAAGCAAGGAGAATGTAGGTCAGATAGTGAAACAGCGCGCACCCCACCACCACAAAAAGCTGCATAGTCAGATGAAAGGATCATATTTCGATTTAATGCGCGACAAGGAAGGAAGATAAGGCGGATGTGGAGAAAAGCACTTTATTGAGAAGTGCAGGATAAGTGTGGTACAGGATAATGCAGGAATAAGAAATGGTCAATGGATAATATGTCAACGTAGTTGAACGTAGTTGAACGTACCGGCATCCATACTTCTCCATCATGCTAACTTGGATGGGCTGTGAGTTCCTGATTTAATCTTTGGACATGCTCAAAAGAGTGCTACGCTAGAGGCTAACATACTGTGGCCAAGTCTCCATACTCTTACTGTAGCTCTAGCATATTCTATCATACTCTAGCATACTCTACCATACTAGTAGTTGAACGTCGTTGACATACCGGCATCCATACTTCTCCATCATGCTAACTTGGATGGGCTGTGAGTTCCTGATTTAATCTTTGGACATGTTCAAAAGAGTGCTACGCTAGAGGCTAACATACTGTGGCCAAGTCTCCACACTCTTAATGTAACTCTAGTGTACTCTAGCATACTCTTGCATATGCCTACTCTATCATACTCTATCATACTCTAGCATACTTGGATGTAGTTGAATGTAGTTGACTGTAGTGGAGGGTAACATACGTTGAACGTAGTTGAACATAGTTGAACATAGTTGAACATAGTTGAACGGAGTTGAACATAGTTGAACGTAGTTGAAGGTACTGGCATCCGTAGTGGAGGCTAAGATACGTTGAAGGTAGTTGAACGGCATTGACGTAACGTATTTATCCATACCAAAACCTGCCGTACCTTAATGTTTGACCCACGTTAATCTATCCTAAATTCAACTATATTCAACTACGTTCACTAACGTGTATGTGACCAGGGCTTTAGAATGGACTACCACTCACTAGTAGGTCGGGTTTGGTCTGTCCAGTAGCATTCAACTCTAAGTACTCCATCTCTACGAGAAACAAAGAAGCAAACATCACCCAAAAGGAAAAGAAATTAGATTTTCCGCTGCCATTTTTGTGTGAATCTGACTGATACTGACCCTGAATGATTCCTTCAGGCCTCCATTGTCGGCGATGTTCTCTCCCTGGGTATTCCGCCCGTCTATCTGAAGGTACAAATTTAAAGGTTGTTTTATTTAACGACGCCTCTAGAGCACATTGATTTTTTATCATCATCTATTGGATGTCAAACATATGGTCATTCTGAAATAGTTCTTTGGAGGAAGCCTGCTGCCGCCCCACAGCCTACTCTTTCCGATAAGCAGCAAGGGGTCTTTTATATCCACATTCCCACAGACAGAACAGCACATACCGCAGCCAATCTGAAAATACAAGCGCATGTGGTAAAGTACTAAGCAGGCTACAATTTTGTTTTTGTTATTGTTATGACAATTGATTAAACAGGAGAAGTTTCAATCATTTTTTAAATATTTTTTTTATATTGAGGCTGTATTTATATTGTCCATAGCATATAAGCCTGGGTATTCAGGCTTGTTTTCAATGCTGGCCAGCTGTAGTGTCGGTGTTATCTTATCATACAGTAGCTGCTTAGATAATTAGTCTTCCTCATTCCACCGCTCCTTGCCCTATCCTAGAAATGATGAGAGTCAGGGTTTGGTCGCGACATGTATACATTTGTAAGGATTTGGTTTGACGTGGCCAGAGTTCGCACCTGGGTTAAAATTACACTAAATGCCGAAACTGGAAGCTGGTGTACACACTCATTCGGTCATTGGTTCTGATATATACCACAACCCACCAATACTCATAACCAGTCACCCACTCACCCCCACCCACCACTACCATTCACCCACCAGCACCCCCACACCCCCACCACCTACCACCCACCACAACTACCACCCACCACACCCACCACTTCAAATACCTACTACAACCCACCACCACCACCCACCCCCACCCACACTCCACCACCATTCACCACAGGACACCACTATTACAACTCACCACCACCCACCACTCTCATCGCCCAATCAAAATACTTACAATACCTACCACCGCCACTACTACCCTCACCTACTAACCCCATCCCCACCACTCCCTCCCACCACCCACCAGCTACCTACCAGCTACCTCCAACAACCGCCCACCACCCACCCACACCCACCACTTCCAATACCAGGGGCGTAGCTAGGCGTATGCGCGTACGCCAAAACGTCCACATCGTTTTGTCAAAAAAATAAAATAAAATAAAGAGAGAGAGAGAGAGAGAGAGGAGGCATGTAGTAGTCCGGAGTGTCGAAAACTCAAATCTAAAATGTGTAAAATTTGCCAGCTTAAGCTTAAGCGGTCTCCTAAACCCCTTGCCGAAATTAGGAGTACACATCGTTAAAGATCTAGCTACGTCCCTGAATACCTACCACAACCCACCACTACCCTCCCCCACACACCAACCAGTCCCACACACTCCCTCCCACCACCACCATCACCAGAACCCACCCGTACCCACCACCTACCACAACCCACCCCTACCCACCACCCATCACCACCCACCACCCACCATACACCCGGCTCACTTTAAAATAGCAGATTAAAAGTTACAACTTGAATTGTCACATACACAGGTGATATATCTCTCTTTAATAAGGGGCTGCCCTCTATGGAAGATCTTCTGATCAAAAAGAATCGGTGGACTGGACACGGATTAGGATCTCATCAGACAGGCTACCAAAGCAGATCCTCTATTCTCAACTGTCTTCTGGTTACAGAAAGAGAGGACGCCCTCGTCTCCGGTTCAAGGATACCATCAAGAGAAACCTGAAGCTGAGAGACATTAAGACCGACTCATGGACATCACTCTCACAGCAGAGAGCTAAATGGAGAGCGGCAGTCAAGTAATGAAAGCAGTCTTTGTCGCATTGTGACCGACAGCATGATGATGATGATAATGAATAAGTTTGCAATGACATATCCCATCTCTCTCTTATTACCGGAGATCTTAAGCCAGATTAATCAGAAAACGTGACACAGTCATGTTGGATTAATTAGCAGAGATACAGACTTAGGATATTAATAGATAAACAATAAGCTTCACTCCCGGGTATGGTATTTATCTAAGACCAGTGCCTCGGCGCTGACAAAATATGTGTTCAGATGAATAAAATATTTACAACAAAAATAAAATGACTCCTCGTTTCTGAGGTGATTCTGCAACTATGTGCCAACTTGGACGCCCTTAGTCCTACTGCTAAAGATACTTAAAAAAACAAAAAACCAGACGGGATGGCCGAATGAGTTAGAGCGTCTGTCTCCCGTGTTGGTAGATCGTGGGGTCGTGGGTTTGAACCCTGGTCGAGTCAAACCAATGACTTAAAAATTGATACTTGTCGCTTCCTAGCCAGGCGCTCGGCATTATTAGGATAGGGCAATGAGCAGTGGAATGAGGAAGACCAATCGTCTGAGATTGAAATTTCCCCCGCTTAAACAACTAACGAACCAAAGAAAAATTATAAATTATTTTTATAAATATTATCTAATGACAGTCGAAGGCTTGTACTTCTGTCCTCCGGTAACCCCTTAGGACCTGGCTATTGCCCGTTTACAGAAAATGCCAGACTACTTACATTGTCAGATTACATACATATTGTTGTAATCTCAAAGCTAGAACCTAGTTTAAAAAGTGAAAATAATAAAACCATTAATGTTTCCATAGTTCCAAACAAGATTTTATTCTCAAAGATAGAACCTAGTTTAAAAAGTGAAAATAATAAAACCATTAATGCTTCCATAGTTCCAAACAAGATTTTATTCTCAAAGATAGAACCTAGTTTAAAAAGTGAAAATAATAAAACCATTAATGCTTCCATAGTTCCAAATAAGATTTTATTCTCAAAGATAGAACCTAGTTTAAAAAGTGAAAAATAATAAAACCATTCATGCTTCCATAGTTTCAAACAGATTATTTTGATTATTTCATGTAATTAATATAAAGCCTAAGCCAAAAATAAAACTCTAGCACCTGTAGGTCAGATTACATCATAAGGCAGATTCAAAACGTGCCGGACCAGCTAATGGGAGTTTCCGTAGTATGGAATGCTGGATTAAACAGGTACAACCCGTACTGACATTGCTAGAATAGCTTGACAGAAAATAATCACATAGTGAGTAATAAAATAGCTCTATAAATTTGCAAAAACAAATGAAAGATGCAAATTTTACAGACTTCACATAATTTCTTTGTCGGCATAGCGATATAGCGATATATAGCGAATGGTAGACAGGAAGTGTGAACACTTATTTGTCTCATTTTTTGTTGGTACATTAGTTGTCCCAAGCAGGGGAAATCCCAGTCACAGACGACTGGTCTTCCCCTCTCCACTGCTGGTCGATAGAAAGCCTGAGTCTACACTTTTACCGACCCAAGGGATTTTTAAGCTCCCACACCACATAGACATGGTATGAGAGCAACCGGCCTTTGATGACAGCATCGTGATAGTTCTCATGGGTCGGGGGATTGATCTCAAATGGGCCTTAGGCTTCTGCTTTGACCCATTTGAAATCACTCGGTCCACCCACTTGGTCTGTTAGTATTACGTATGCCCCCACGTATGTAAAATATACTTTTGGTAGAGCATGGGATTCAAACCCAGGGGCGTAGCTAGACCTTTAACGATGTGTTCTCCTAATTTCAGCAGGGGGTTTATGGGGGCCGCTTAAGCTTAAGCTGGCGGATTTGACACATTTTAGACTTGAGTTTTCGACACTCCGGACTACTACATGCCTCCTCTCTCTCTCTCTTTATTATTTGTAATTATATTTTTTTTGACAAAATGATGTGGACGTTTTGGCGTACGTGCGTATCCCTAGCTATGCCCCTGAAACCCATGGGCTCGAACCATGGTCGAGTCAAACCAGTGACTTGACAATTGAGACTTGTCGCTTCCTAGCTTGGTGCTCAGCATTAATAGGATAGGGCAAGAACTGGTTAGATCAGCGTCAGGATAATGTGACTCAGTGGGATATGGTGTCATGGTGCCTGTGGCCTGATTTCCCAGTGGGGCAGCACTATAAAGTCACCATTAGTACACACTGTCAGAAGTTGCTACCCATCCTGATATGACCTTAGATGTTGCCAGGACGTAAAACTCCCAACAACCAACCATGTAAAATATACTTTTTCAATTATAATATGAATATAACTTGTTTTAGATGATTATAATAGAGAACATATTATAGCATGCAATACATCATTATAGTAGATTATAATATAGCATCCTTAATTGGTGCGGATTGATTCACAAGGGCTGTTTGAAGCATGGTAGATTGGTCATGACCTTTTAGTGCTGCATTTCTACTTACATTGTAGCCAAATGGCTGCAGGACGTATGTGCTGTATTGGTCCACAATGCACTGCGCCCTCTTTCGGAATGCTTCGATTGTTTGGTTATTCCACCATTGCCGAAGGTTGCCATCTTTATCGTACTGTCGACCTAAACAGGAAAGTAAAATAAATATTAATCTTAACTACGTGACAAGCTTGACTCCCTGTACTCAAATCTTAAACCGAAAGAAAGCTTATGAACATTGGAGTGTTGGCTCAGAATTTTATTCGTCTACCGATTGATTGATTGATTGGTGGTTGCTTAGCGCCATCTCAGCAGTAAAGGCGATATTCACAGCGAGAAGTGTTCAACTTGTATTCTGTTGTAGTATAATTCAACCATCGCATTTACACAGAAAATAAAAGCGTGCAATTAATTATGTGTTAAAAGACACTTCTGAAGTTAAAAGCTCGCAATCTATAAAACTTACGCCAACGAAAATGAAATTCTAGATAAGTCAACGGCATCATTCTTATTAAATTATTGAAAATTGGGTTAATAAGCTATCTGAAGTGGGATAATCCTTCTCTACTGAAGAAGGCTAACCCTAACATTTCTCCTTGTTTTATATTAGTAAGAAGATCATGCATGTTGTGTGCCATGTCAAATTGTTGGCACAGTGCCATACAATTAACACAGTTGAATAAAAATGTGTTTGAGTGTCAGCGCATGGGGGTAGGGGAACTACTGGGCTGAAGCTTACATCGGGCCAGCCACCTGACACTCCATGCTAAAATCTTTCTTTAAATGAATAATAATTGGTTATGTTTACTTATCCTTACCAAACTCATCTGAACTCCGTATACCCAACACATAACTTTCTCTATTCACCATAAAACTAATATAGACAACACATATATAGGCAAATATAGAGAGGATATCCCTGCATAAAATAACACTGTTATTCAGGGAGCCTCCATACTAACATTTTTCTTTTGATAAATAATGATTGGTAAGGTTTACGTACCCTTACCAAACACATCTGAACTCCGGATACCCAACAACTAGCTTACTCTATTCACCATAACACTAATATAGACAACACATATATAGGCAAATATAGAGAGGATATCCCTGCATAAAATAGCACTGTGATTCAACAGAGAAAAGTGACTTATTTATATTCACATTCATCATGATGATGATCATCATCATCATCATTATCGTCATCAACCGGTTAACCACGAGGGTCATTGGGGCACAACATATGACTTTGCAACCAGTTTATTCCATTTTCCTCGCATTCTCCACTGCCCTCTGGAACTCGCCAAACTTCAAGCTTGTCCATTCCTGGATGTTGTCTTCCCACCTCTTTCTTTGTCCGCGGACAAAGGAAGAAAGGATATTCATGCATGTGTATGGCTTGTATGAAAAGGCAACTGAAAACTGTTCATGTTGCCTTGCTGCTTTACCTTTGTCATCAAATCCGTGCGTAATCTCATGTCCGATGACCACTCCTATTCCTCCATAATTAAGTGACCTGCAACATAATATTACTATTTTGACAAATTGATAATACAGTTTATTACCTGAGAATTACCGTACCTGGCTGGCCATAACCGCCGAATAAGTAACACAATTTTTGTTCTCTCGGTCAAGTTGAATCAGCACGCAGGCCGGGTGGCGTATCAAGAAGGCGCCGGGCCGATAGAGCGCCGTGGTTATATCAGAGAGCGTGTATATAAACAGATGAGAGGGACAACTCCCATACTAGAGCATGTAACATCTGCCGACTGTGGCGCTCCAAGTGGTGGTTGTTGAACAGCTTAAGTATATGGGCAAACCTCAAGGCATTTTCAATGGCAGTGAGCAATCTTCATACAGAAAACGTTAAATATCTCTAAAACTACAAAACCTAGAAACAAACTGATTGGAATACACATAGAAAACATGTTTACCAACAAGATTATATTAAATTGATATGGTTAGGCTTCTGGATTTCTATTAATTTTGAATAAAACTGACGTTTTCACGACACGTACGGCAAACTCAAGGCATTGTCAATGGCCTTGAGCAGTCTTCGTACAGAAAAAGTGAAATATCTCTAAAACTACACTACATAGAAACAAACTGTTTGGAACACATATAGAAAACATATTTAACAATGAGACTATATTAAATTTACATGGGTAGGGTTCTGAATTTCTATTAATTTTGAATAAAATACACGTTTTGCACTACACGTACGGCAAACTCAAGGCATTGTCAATGGCGGTGAGCAATCTTCATACAGAAAATGTTAAATATCTCTAAAACTACACCACATAGAAACAAACCGCTTGGAAGACATATAGAAAACATGTTTACCAAAAGGATTATATTAAATTGATAAGGTTAGGCTTCTGGATTTCTATTAATTTTGAATAAAAACAAATGTTTTGCATTGAGCGTACCGGCAAACTCATGGCTTGTTCAACACTAACCGCCAGGAACGCCACTGTAGCCTGTGTTACCGTTTTTCGCGGGAGTTGTCCCTCTCATCTGTTTATATACACGCTCTCTGGTTATATACAGCTACCGGTGGCGCCATCTAGCGAG
This sequence comes from Branchipolynoe longqiensis, assembly GCA_030323885.1. NCBI lineage: Eukaryota > Metazoa > Annelida > Polychaeta > Phyllodocida > Polynoidae > Branchipolynoe > Branchipolynoe longqiensis. The sequence goes on along the minus strand of CM059200.1, from coordinate 50,305,136 downwards.
TAGCGGGCGCATAATGCTTAACTAACCCGGACGGCGCGTGTGGCGCCGCCTAGCACAAATCGCCAGAACCAACGCACTGCCGGCGCGTTCGAAACGCCAATAGATAGACCAGTTCACTTATATTATTCTGTCGACGCCCGCGGGTGCCTACACTAGTATATACGCATATATACCATCTATTTTGACAAATTCTGCCAGACAGGTGATTTAAGATGAATAACGGCTTCACCAATTCCTGTGATAATAGGCTCAACTGAAACCTGTCTTCTCTCATGGTACAATTGTGGATATTTTAATGCATTCTTGACAATAATGTGATTAGGTTGGTTCTGCATACCTAAACCTCGGTATTGAAGACGGAAAGAAAAATACGAACACCGGAGTGTCGGTACAGACTTTTAACCCCTTTTACTGACCCCCGCGAGAGGTCAGAGGTCGGACGCTGGTGGTTGGACGGACCCTGAGGCATATGTCATGAGCTTTAAAATACTCCACTCTAGCGGGGATGGCTGGTCATGTGACCAGTAGTGATTTATCTGTGGTCTTGTATAAATCAGTGACCAGTCCCATGCACTAACACTCCACCACGGTATGGGAGAGTGCGGTTGGAGAGTGGTGTAATGTTCAGATATATCTGATCTTAATACAAGAGTGCATGTATTTACAGGGTCCGTACACATGTGAAGATATGGAATTCAAAGCTATTTCAAGGCTTTTCAAGGCTGTTTTTTTATAGGAATACAAGACTATTTTCGTTTGGATTTCAGGGAAAAAAACTGCTGGCAAATGGCGATTTCAGACAAATTTAGATCAGTGGGGATAGTTTAATGGAATTCACGGCTTTTCAAGACTAATTACCCCAAATAGCTTAAATTCAAGGCTTTTCAAGGCCTTGAAATGAGTCAACTGAAGTTTAACACTTTTCAGGCCCAGTTCGGACCCTGTGTTTAATACCTTTCAATACAATATAATAATGATGTAGATAAAGATGCTAAACCTTCTGCCAGAGTGTTAGTACCGTAATGTCTGATCATACAGAACCATCTCACACCTGAGGTTATGTGTATGGTTGGATATTTGAAAACGAAAAACTCAGAGAAACCTATATACTCAGTGGGAAGAGGGGATTGGTTGGGAGTATTTTTATCTCTGTTCTCAGCTCTTGTAGTCTAACCAGGTGCGTTTAAACAAATTAAAGTTGCATGGTCCGATGGTTTTGAGTTTCTGACATTTTCTGAGATAAATATATTAGGTTGATAGTCATAATCTACTTTACTGTAATTTGAAGTAACTTTTATTTTAAATGGCTAACTTTTAAGATATTTGAAATGCAAACATAGTGTAAGTAAATATTCTGATAAAACACATTGGTGGGGAATGTGAACTGGTCTATAATGGATTACAAATGGTCTATAAAGGTAAATGATGTATAGGGCCAGGGGCATTAATGTATTATGTGGTGCTGGTGATCCTTTACTTATATTAAATATTCATTGTGTATTCTATAGATAGTGTGAGAGGGGCACTACTGTTAGTGTGGAAGGAGCTCAAGAGCTCTACTCACAACCCCCTGCCCCCCAACTGTTAGTCACGCATCACCACACACACAGACACAACAGGGTAGGTGAGGCCAAAGCAGCCACAAGGCATGGTGGTGGGTAGATCACATTTGCCATGGTGACACAGAAATGCTTACTGTTGATTGGTGGACCTAAAAATGCTTACTGTTCATTGCAGGGCATGGTGAGGTGATATGCCATGTCAGGTCCAGAAACCACTATATAATAATACACCTGAGGGTGCAAGCTCTCACTTACTTTACTTTCACTCTATACTCTGCTTTTCTTATCATTGCCTGTAGTGCCTACACAACTACAGCTGCCAGCCGACGACTTTACACCATAGGCTTCTGTAGCAGCAGGTTCTAACAAATTGACTCAGTATTCCCTTCTATGTGGCAACACATGCTTAATAAGTACATCAGTATCTAAGTTAGATATATATAATCAAATCTAGATAATTGTTTTGGTTTTGAAATTGTTATGCTTTCATCGGACCTTGCAGCTTTAATGCATCCATATCTTCGGAACTCTCAACCTTTAATCTATTAACACATATTTAACAATAATTTGTGTAAATAACTATCAATGATATCAACTCACTGATATAGTCTAAAGGTAAGGCTATTCTCCAGTCTACACGTGCAAAATAAGATCCCCACTATATCTGTAATGCCTGATTTTAACCTACTATTGTCTATATTGTTCATACCATCTAATCATCTCATCCATAAATAGTTCATATGCATTTTTAACGCCGGAAGACGTTATTCAACTGGAATTAAAAAAATTGAAAAAAAGTTTAAAAACAACTTCATGACTGGAGATTAACTAATGCATTGGGATTGATAACTGATACATTCACATGCATAAAACTTTACACAAAAGAGAGAAAAGAGAAATAAAACTGAATATTAACTTACTTTGGGAAATGCTCATCATAGAAGAGCGGTTGGAGAATAGCGGCTGGGAAAACTGGAATGTAGCAATAGATTGCGCATGACAAATACATTTACAGCAACACAGTTTGGGATCCATATTACTAAACTTACATGATTCGATGTTTTTTTTTGGTTTTTGGGAGTCGTGTCTAAAAAAAATAAAAGTGTTGTAAATTTTAATATGCCAATGTTGTTACAAATGGAGAAATGCTGCACTGCACTGATATCTGACTTGGATATGGATAGGGTCAAATATATGAAAGAGCTTTGGTTTTACAATTGTTTATATCCTAATAAATGAATAGTTGAGTATGTAATGAAGAGCATGATTGATTGATATGGGTGATTTACGTCCTAAAAAATCAAAAGAGTATTTCGTTGATGTTGGGGTTTATCGTCCTAATAAATGTGAAAGAAACAATTAAAAAAGTTCATGTTTTTTCCTCTCGTGGATTAATATCCTAATAAATGAAAGATTCACATTTCCCTTTCCACATAACTGAATGATACATTGGTAGCTTAACTAGGCAATTAAAATGATGAGTTGCACCTTAATGCGGAAGTTTGGGAGTTCGGTTCCCATTTGAGTCAAACCAACGACTTACAAAATTGATACTTGTCGCTTCCTAGCCTGGCGCCCTGCATTAATAGAATAAGGCAGGGACTGGTTAGCTCAGTGTCAGGATAATGTGACTGAGTGGGATGTCAGGTCATGGTGCTGGTAGCCTGGTCACCCAAGAGGGCAGCACTATAAAGTCACCATGAGTGTGTGCTGTCACAAGTTGGTACCAGTCCTGATATGACCTTATATGTTGCTAGGACGTAAAACAACCAACAACAACCGTAATAACTAAACCTTTAAATTAAAAATTAAAAAAAAGGAACATCTATAGATCCAAGCCAGGGCCCCTACCGATGTCGTTGGTGTTGGGGTTGTAGAAGGCGTTGACGACGGCGGGGTCCTGGTCCCACTCGTCCTTCGGCACCGGCCGGGCAAGCTTCTTGAGGTTGCGGAGGGAGTCGTGTCGCTCCACGCGCAGGATGTTCGAGAAGTACTGGTCTGACTCAAACCGCAGCTGGATACCCATAGAGAAGCCATAGGTTAGCATCAAGTTTGGGACCTCCATCCTGATATGACCTAAAATGTTGCCAGGACGTAAAACTCCAACAACCAACCAAACCAAACAACTTAGGGGCCTTTGAAAGTTTTCAACATTATTCACAGTCGTTGAAAGCAGCCTATTTTTCCAGACCCACCGCCCGCTCCTCCTTTTTCCGCCTAAGTGGGTACACATCAACATTTAAATACGTTTATTAAATATGATGTTTTAAATATCAACATTTTATCAGATGATAAAAGTTGTACTTGACTGACACCACTCCTCCTTACCCCCAACCACCCCCGTTTTATGCTTTGTATGACTGTGAAAATGTTGAAAACTTTGGATGGCCCCTTAGGGGCATTCATAATCATCAATGTTATCACACAAGTATAGGCCTGTTGATCATCTTGATTCCATTTTAATGTCTATTTACGGGGCAGTCATCATTCATTATTATTAACATTGTACATGTTATAATTAACATGGGTAATTCTCGGCGGAGACTGGACGAAATGATACCACTGACTCGCCATCTGCAGGAATACTATTTAGTTCCTGACCAACCCGGTAGGTGGTGACAATGACCCAAACTTCGCCGTGAGATGTGTCCGTAGAACCATCGAAGCACCCGTTCACATAACATCGACCTGACTTTCTTAACCCACCCACCCACACCAATAGATAAGAGACAATTGATAGGGCTGGGGTTCGATTCCCACTTGAACATCACCACCGGGTGACCAGATGGACGAGACAAGCACTCAGCAGATGACTAATCACTCACTCGTGGTGCTGGTTACTGTACATTGACATCGACTAAACTGTAACTGTGAAATTCCTGAAAATTAAAAAACCCACTATACCAACTTTAGCCGTGTTCACACGGGCAATGTAAATCGATTCGTAGAAAGCGACTTGCCTAGTTTGCCTCACATTTCTCGTGTGAACGGGCGTCTGATGCGGATTAGGGCTGATTCGATTCACGTGATGCGGATCCTGTAAACCACCTAGCGAGGTGGTTTACGTGAATCGATTTATGTGATGCGGATAATTTTGCCCATGTGGACGGACTGATGCGGATTAAGGAAGTGACACGCATGCGCAGTCGAGACCTTAGTTTGTTGACTTTCCGGTCGATCAAAAGCGCATATTATATAATTTAGTCTATTAAACCGCTAGGTGTGCACAGATATTTTTTTCATCATTTATTTTTAGGGTTTCACTGCCCAGCAGAAGTTTTGACTGTTCCAAACCAATACGATTCATTAAAAACATAACTAGGTCGAATCCACTCTCTCGTGGTGGCGCTGGTCAGACTGGACTTGCTCATGCGCAGATATCGACTTCCGGCCCAAGTAGTGCCCGTGTGAACGGGCAGCTAATTTGACTCCTGCTATCCGCCTTGGCTGAATCGCTTTACATTTTGCCCGTGTGAACACGGCTTTTGTCTCCGTTCTGTGAATTATCATATCAAGTGTGGGCCTTTTGGTGATTTTGGTTTCCTTGTAATGCCTATTCAGGGATCATTCATAATTGTCCATGTTAACACGGGTAATTCGCGGTGGGAAGAGGGGTGGTAGACCCTTCATGCTGCTTTCGACCGACACTCCCCCGCCACCTGCCGGCTTACGGGCTAAGAAACTCAGTATAAGTGTCGCCACCTAGCGTTGGTCGTAATGCGAAGCATTACGTTTGATGCGATGAAAGGAAGAGTCCCTCCCCTCCCCCCGCCTGCCCCCGCCCTGCGGCGCAGCATTCGCACCTCGCGCGACGCCCGCTGCTCACCCTCGCCCTCCCCCGGCCCTGAGCGTTCACGCCTTCCTTGCCACTGCTCACTTTCCCCCTTATAAGGCCGCCCGCCGCCTCCCTCAGCCATTCCCCTCCTCTCCACCACGCAGCCCTTCTTCTACTTTGGCACTCCAGCCCGGCTATACTCCACCTCGGACCTCTGCTCCTCTGCCGACCTGACATCATGCCCGGGCGCGGAAAGGGAAAAGGCCGGAAGGGCTCCAAGGCGTACGGCATGGCCACGCCAGGACCCTCCTCGGGCTCCCCAGGAGGCTCCGTCACGCCTACGGCGACGGCGTCGCCCGCAGCGCCCTCGGGCCAGCCCAGCAGCGAGACGGCCCTCCTCATCGAGGCCATCTCCCGCCTCACCAGCCGCATGGATACCCTCGAGACGGGGCAGGCCCGGGCGGCCCCGAGGAGCCCCCCGCCCACGCCGAGGCGGGAGCCCGCCTACAGCCTGCCGCATGTCCCGACGCCTCGGGCACATGCCGCAGCCGGGAGCCGGCCGCCGCCTCCACCTCAAGTGACTTAGCCCGGAGGCCTGCACCCCCAGTATGAGGGGTACACCCGCGCCCACGCCAGCTCAGCACCGCCGCCCACCTACCGTCAAGATCCCGTGGAACACACCCCAGCATCCGCGGCCGACGCGGTGCGCGAGATACTGGCCTCCGCCGAGGCGCAGCACACCGTACGCCGCAGAGGTATCCCATCTGATTATGTGTTTCCCTGCGACCTCGTGGAGAGGGGGGCGGGGCGCAAGGCGGTGAAGCTCGGAGAGGCGACCAAGGACGAGTACAACCTCGCCCTCCTCTCCATGGTCAATCACCCCTCCTTCCCAGACCACTCCCTCCAGGGCCTACACCACCATCACCTGACCGTCATGAGGGACATCCTTATCCACCCCTGGCCAACCGTCCGCCGGTACTCGGAGACCATTTTTTCCTGGATCGCGGACGGAAGGCTCCCCCAGGGGTGGCATGACCCTGTGGCCCTGAACATACTCAGGGTCGACTCCCTCACCAACCCCGCCCAGCAGCCTGCCACAGCCGCCCACACTCGCCCAACAGACCCACCCAGAGCCCGCCAACAGCCCCGCACCCAGCCCGAGGCCCGGATCACCTTCAACAGAGACCCAGGGGGGCGCCAAGCAGCGGCACACGTGCGCTTACTGCGCCAATGTGCGCAAAAAGCTAACTGCGCACAGTGAGGACGTCTGTAACTCTAAGCGCAACCGTGAGTGCGCGATGCCCGCCGCCTCGGCGGATTTTTAATCCGCCGGTGCCCCCCGGCCGGCCCGGAGGCCCTTAACCAGCCCACTACTGCTCAGTCCAGCCCCGCCGACATCCACTACCCAACCAGCCCCCACGTCACCACCCCCGGCCTCGGACCGCCGCTCCTCCTCGGACCGATCCCTCCGGCCAAACACAGCGCCGCCCCGGGCACCACCAGTGTCCCCGAGGCCCAGCCCGCCAACCTCACCGGAGCCGCTCCTGCCAGCACTGCCTCCACCACCCGGTATCCCCTTCCCGCCCACGAGGCCCTCGCCGCCTCCCTACACCGGCTGTCTACCAGCATCGTCGACCCAGACCTCCCCCTCACCCTAGGCGACACCGCCTTCCTCAGCCCCCCCGACCCCGACCCCTCCCCCCCCCTCCCCCCCGATCCTACCCCTCCTCCCCCCACCCAGCAGGACTTCGCTAAGCCCCTCGCCCGCCCCCACCGCACCTCCTCGCCCGACCGCCACCCTGCCCCGCCCCCGCCCCGACCCTCGACGAACCCACCGTCGACGTGATCAACCCCCACCTCCAGGACACCCTCCCAGCCGCCTCCTCCTGCGGCCCTACCCCCACCCAGTACCGCTCCACCCTCCTCTCCTCCTGGCCCCACACCTCCGGCGAGGCGTGGGCCCGCTACCCCGCATTCAACCATGCCTACACAACCCTCCGGAAAGCGGGCCTTCCTAACTTTTTGGCCGCCCGCATTCCTCTCCCCTCGGGCCTCCACATCCCCGCCTGGCGCACCCACCTCCGCCACTACCCCGACCCCGCCGTCCTCGACTTCCTCGAGTTCGGCTTTCCCGCCAACTACTCCGCCTCTACCCTCCCCCGCCCTTCCTTCTCCAATCACCGCGAGTCCCCCGAGTACCTCTCTCACGTCCGAGACTTCGTCGACACGGAGCTGGCCCTCGGCGCCCTGATCGGCCCCTTCACCGTCCCTCCCTTCACCCCCTGGACCCAGGTCTCCCCCATGATGACCCGCCCCAAGGCCGACTCGGGCAAGAGGCGGGTCATCGTCGACCTCTCCTACCCCCCGGGGGCGAGCGTGAACTCGGGCATCCCCCGGCGCGAGTTCCTCGGGGAACCCCACACCTACACCCTCCCCTCCGTCGCCGACGTAGGCCGCCGCCTCATCGACCAGGGCCACGGGGCCTACGTCTGGACCGCCGACATCTCCCGGGCCTACCGCCAGCTCCGGGCCGACCCCCTCTCCTGCCCCTTGTTCGGCATATGCCTCGACGGCAACACATACATAGACCTTGCCCTCCCCTTCGGGTGCCGCACCTCGGGCGCTGCCTGCGTCCGCGTCACCACTGCAGTGGCCTGGATCATCCGGCGCGAGGGTTTCCATGCCCTCGTCTACGTCGACGACTTCATAGGGTGCGAGGGCTCCTACCTGAGGGCGTGCCAGGCCTTCGACGCCTTCCTCGCCCTCACCGCTGCCCTCGGCCTCGACGTAGCCCTCGGAAAGTGCCATCCTCCCGCTGTCCGCCTCATCTGGCTTGGGTTCGCCCTCGACAGCGAGACGATGACCATCCGGGTCGCCCCGGCCAAGATCCAGGCCCTCATCGACGACTGCGACGCTCGCATCGCCCAGCCCACCCTCGGGAAACAAGACCTGCAAAGTTTCCTGGGCCGCCTCAACCACGTAAGCGGCTGCATCCTCCCCGGCCGGAAGTTCATGGCCCGGCTCCTCGGGGCGCTCCGCAGCTGCTTCGGCGCCGCCTCCATCACCCTCGCCGACGCCGCCCTCCGGGATCTGAGGTGGTTCGCCGCTTATGGACGAATCTCCAACGGCATCCACCTTCTGCGAGCCCCGGAGGGCCGCCGCTGGGTGATCGAGTGCGACTCCTGTCTCACCGGGGGCGGTGCCCACTCCCCCACGCACTACTACGCCCGAGGGTACTCCTCGGGGTTCCGGGCGTGCTTCCCCTCCATCCACGAGCTCGAGGCGGTCAACCTCGTCGTCGCCCTCCACTCTCTCCTCCCAGAGCACATCGCGGGGGCGACGGTGGTGGTCTACACCGACAACATGGCTTCGGCCACCGCCCTCGAGTCGGGACGCGCCCGAGACCCCACCCTCGGGACCTGCGCTCGGGAGCTCTGGTTGCTGGCGGCCTCAGGCTCTTTTCACCTTCACATCGCCCACAAGCCCGGCGCAGACCTCCTCCTGGCCGACGCCCTAAGCCGCGCCCACCTCGCCGGCCCTTGGGCCGAAACGGCCCGGAACGAGGTGGCCCGCCTCGGGCTCGCCCCCACCGCTGCATCTCATGACGCTTTTCCTTTTCACCCTGGTCTATAGGATACCCGCCCGCTGAGGTCGCTGACGTCGCCCGCCTCCGCCTCGCAGCCCTCGCCCCCGCGACCTGGAGGAACCGCCGTCGCCAGGCCGAGGACTTCGTGAGTTTCACTGTTGCCCGAGGTGTGGATCCCCTCGCCCCGTCGGCCTTCGACGTCGCCGCCTTCACCGCCTCCCTCTTCGCCCGCGCCCTCGCCCCGGCATCCGTCAAGAACGCCGTCTCGGGAGCACGGACCTGGGTGGAGGGGGCGGGGGGCCTCACCTCGGGCTTCGACGCCCGCCTCCCCAAGGAGGTCTGCCGGGGGGCGAGCGCGCCTCCACCCACGTGCCGCGTCAAGCCCCTCCCCTCACGCCGCCCCAGCTGACGCTCGTCATCACCCACCTCGCCCGCGCAGGGCCCGCGTCGCTTGCTCCTCGGGCCGCCCTCCTCCTCGGGTACTTCGGCATGCTGCGCCAGTCTAACCTCCTGGCACCGAGCCCCGAGGGGTGGGGCGGCCCCCACACCCTCACCCGCGCTGATGTCCGCCCCGCGCCCGGGGGCCTCCGGCTCCTAATAAAGAGCTCCAAGACTATCTCGGGGCCCTCGGGCGCGGTGGCCCTCTTCATCCCTGCCATCCCCGGATCCTCTCTATGCCCAGTCTCGGCCTAGCAGCTCGCCCTCGCCCAGTCTCCCGCACCCGGGGACGCGCCGGCCTTCATGATGCCCTCCGGCCGGCCGCTCGACCCACGAGGCGGTACACTCCTATGTGCCCCGCCTCGCCCCCTCGGGCGCGCCTCGAGCCCTCTCCTCTGTCTTGGTGGAGGGCTCATCGGCGCACCCCCCTTCATAGACCCTCAGGACCTCCTCCTCGGACCGTTTCCCTCGGACACTTACTTCTCATCCTGATTCCTGATATGTACTTAGTAATACCTACCCTGTGTATCTTCTCTCCTTGTTGATATTGGTTGCTGTATATTGCTTTTCATATGTTGCCCGAGGCGTCTCAATAAACGCCTCAGTTTCCCACTCCCGAGTCCTGTCTTCCTTTTCGCGCATCGGTCGTAATGCGAAGCATTACGTTTGATGCGATGAAAGGAAGAGTCCCTCCCCTCCCCCCGCCTGCCCCCGCCCTGCGGCGCAGCATTCGCTCCTCGCGCGACGCCCGCTGCTCACCCTCGCCCTCCCCCGGCCCTGAGCGTTCACGCCTTCCTTGCCACTGCTCACTTTCCCCCTTATAAGGCCGCCCGCCGCCTCCCTCAGCCATTCCCCTCCTCTCCACCACGCAGCCCTTCTTCTCCACCCACCCACCCGACTCTTTTCCTCTACCTCCTTCCCCTAAGGTGGAGGGCTCATCGGCGCACCCCCCTTCATAGACCCTCAGGACCTCCTCCTCGGACCGTTTCCCTCGGACACTTACTTCTCATCCCGATTCCTGATATGTACTTAGTAATACCTACCCTGTGTATCTTCTCTCCTTGTTGATATTGGTTGCTGTATATTGCTTTTCATATGTTGCCCGAGGCGTCTCAATAAACGCCTCAGTTTCCCACTCCTGAGTCCTGTCTTCCTTTTCGCGCATCAATTGTCAACCTAATCCAGGGCCCCCTAACAGTCCATTGCTGCCGCCTATCGGCTACACTTCGCATCAAACGAAACTTGACTTGTCGTCACCTGGGCCTGTATGCACCAATCGGGGTTAGGGCCTTAACCGCGGCTAAGGTATCCCCGCAGGGCTAAATGAGAAAATTCGGTATGCACCAATCGGAGTTAGGGCTAACCGCCGACCATAGCCTCGACTAAGCTACCCTGACTTCAAGTCAGGTTTAACTGCTAGCCGGTGCGGTTAGTGTGCGTGTGTGGGTCTCAATCTATTCAATGCGATCATATTTAACAGAATTACATACGCAAATCGTGAAATTTCATTAAATTAACCCTAAAATCGAAGCGAGATTAACGTTGATGCCGTAACGGCGGCGATATTAATATTTTTGAATCGACGAGTGTAAAGTAAACAAACCGCCGCCGCCGTAGCGACGTCGATATCCATACTGTCCAATGTCAAATAAAATGGCCGCCGCCATCGCTGCCGAATCGGCGGCAATATATTACGCCCAAATCTATTAAATGCTGTCATATGTAACAGAATTACATACGCAATAAGTGAAATCTTATCAATTTAACCCTAAATTCGAACCGATATTAACGCTCCCGCCGAATTGGCGCCGTTATTCATATTGTCGACTGGAGGGAATTCCCAAGTCTATAAATAAACTCACGGTTAGCTATTCGCAGCGGCTAAAACATTGGTGAATACCAATTCACACATCTGTCCAACCCGCCGCTACCCCGAGGTAGCTATCCACGGCTAGCGCCTTAGCTCCGGCTAAGCATATCACCGATTGGTGCATATGGGCCCAGGCTGGCGGGTTTGGTCCTTCCGGCGCTGACGTCACAGCCCGGTGTCACGATTTCAACTTCCCCCTTCCCAAGTTCCCCCCCGGGAATCTGAAAACGTCTTTAACTTCCCGCCGGGGAAATTAAAAACGTTTTCAGATTCCTGGGGGTGAACTTAAAAACAGTTTTCAGATTTCTCCCCCTAGTTTCAAATTCCCCCCTCCGGGAATTTAAAATTGTTTAAAAAACTTTAAAAAACCTTTTAAATGTCAGACCTATAATATTTTTTTCTTAGCCATCTTGGAGACTTTTTGTGTCATTTGTGGTTAAATATGTTTTATTGTACTAGTAATAATTTCCATTATGCTATTCTCTGTATATTATAATATTTGTCATGAAAAATAACAAAAAATAACAAAAAATAACAAAAATAAAGAAAATTCCCCCAAAATGGGGGGGGGGAGGGGAAGTTAAAACGAGGGAGGGAATTTGAAAACGTTTTCAAATTCCCCTGGGAGGAATTTGAAAACGTTTTCAAGTTCCTGGGGGGGAACTTGAATATGGGGGGAATTTGAAATCTTTACACCGGGTTGCTGCTCTCAGTCGCCGCTTGGATACAAACCCGCCAGGTCAAGCTAACTTCGATTTTGCAGCCGCCCACCCCTCAATCAACTACAAAAAGACATTCGATCGCGAGGGTTGAGGTTGCCGAGTGGTCCATTCGCCTGATTAAACTGTCAAACTGTTTTGTTCTGAATAAATGCAAATTATACCACACCCGTCTCATTGTGAATTATCAACATTATCTTACCAAAGATAGGCCTTTTCATGACTCTGCATTCCACTTACTTACGGGGCCATTCATAACCATCAACATTAACAAAACTAAAACATAAAATGCTTATGTAGCAGGCTGCACTGACCTCTCAGGAGGTAACCACATAGACAGGTAGGCGTGGGTAGTGTGGTGATATCAGGGAGCCTAGGTGGTGTAATGGTTAGCTCATGGCCCGGAATGCAAAGGGATGTGGGTTCGAGTCCCGCTCTAGGCACAATATTTCCCATTTTCATCACCCCCATGACACTGGTTGCCGTGACCATGATCCTGTACAAGCTATGCGCTGCATGGTTGTTGAACCTACCCTGTGTATGTATGTGTTAGTGCATTGCCTGTATGTATGTAATTGTAAGCATTACAAGACTTACAATTCCAGGGGGACGAGTGTAGTGGTCTGCACTGACCTCTCAGGCAAGTAACCACATAGACAGGTAGGCGTGGGTAGTGTGGTGATATCAGGGAGCCTAGGTGGTGTAATGGTTAGCACACTGGCCCGGAATGCAAAGAGATATGGGTTCGAGTCCCGCTCTAGGCACAATATTTCCCATTTTCATCACCCCCATGACACTGGTTGCCGTGACCATGATCCTGTACAAGCTATGCGCTGCATGGTTGTTGAACCTGCCCTGTGTATGTATGTGTTAGTGCATTGCCTCTATGTAATTGTAAGCATTAAAAGATTTACAATTCCAGGGGGACGAGTGTAGTAGTCTGCACTGACCTCTCAGGCAAGTAACCAAATAGACACATAGGCGTGGGTAGTGTATTGATATCAGGGAGCCTAGGTGGTGTAATGGTTAGCTACTTACATGAATCACCTGATTTTGAAAATGATAGAAATAAATACCTGCGTCTCGGAACGAGAGAACAGACTAATTCCAATAAATAAACTATTTACCAACAAACAACGAGAAACTGAAAACAAAATATCCATCTTTTCTGGTTATGTTCCCAGATCCGTAAAATAAATCTGTTTTCGGAAAATACGTTCTTCTTCAGAATATATGTTATTCTTCAGAAAATATGTAATTTTTTTCATATATCATGTTATATTTCAAGAAAAACACAAATCATTTTCAGCGATGAATAGAATAGAGAATGAGTATCTGATGAGTGATGGAAAATACTCTTGTAGTAGTGAATTTGTCTATCCCATAAGATCCGGCATTTGGACAACACAAAAATCTCTTGACAATCGTAAAGAGACGTAAACTGCAGTGGTATGGTCATATTTCCCGTTCATCAGTTCTGGGTAAAACGATCTTGCAAGGCACAGTGAAATGGGGATGAAGACAAGGCGGACAAAAGACGTGGGAAGGCAACATCAGGGAATGGACAGGTCTGGAGTTTGGCAAGTCCTAGACGGGCAGTGGAGAACAAGGGAACGTGGAGAAAACTGGTTGCAAAGTCATCTGTGGTGACACAATGATCTTCGTGGTTAAAAGGTTGATGCTGATGATGATGACCTATAGTTGAGAGTATGGGGACGAAGCCGGAAGTGACGTCATCACAAAACACCCAGAGTTGAATTGCTTACCCCTCCGTATTTCTTGTCCAGCTGCTTTTGGTCTAGGATAAATTCAGGGTAGCCTATTCGCTCGTTCATTGCATTTGCCTGTAAAGAAAAAGATATGATTACCATATACTTAACAGACGGGATGGCCAAATGAGTTAGAGCGTCCATCTCCCGTGTGGTATATCGTGGGTTCGAATCCTGGTCGAGTCAAACCGATGACTTAAAAATTGATACTTGTCGCTTCCTAGCCAGGCGCTCGGCATTATTTATGTGGCTGTCACACTACGACGTTTCTCACCAAAGCGCGTCGACGCGTGCCGACATGTTGCCTTTTTGGCCGAAACGTTGGGACGCGTCGGGACGCGTTACCGGCGCGTTATGAACCGTTACCGGCGCGTCGGTACACGTCGGTACACTTTGAGTGACAGGTACGTCTGAACCAACACGTTGGAGCGCGTCGGGCCGCGTCAAACGTTTTGCGCATGCACACAACTTTCGACGTGCCACAACGTGTTGATTGGCGCGTTACCAGCACGTCGATACGCGTTATCAGCACGTTGGCGGAACGCTGGTAGAACGTTGATCAACGTTGGTATTTTTTCGAGCATCCCCCTGTTGCGTTCCCCCCTGTTGCGTCCCCCCTTTGCGTTCCGCCCTCTTGCGTTCCCGTCTTCCGTTCCCACTCTTCCATTCCCCCTCTCCCATTCCCCCTCTTCCATTCCCCTCTCTTCCATTCCCTCCCCTTCCATTCCCCATCTTGCATTCCCCCCTCTTGCGTTCCCTCGTCTTCCATTCCCTCTCTTCCATTCCCCCCTCTTCCATTCCCTCCCCTTCCATTCCCCCTGTTGCGTTCCCCCTGTTGCGTTCCCCCCTCTGGCGTTCCCCCATCTTCCATTCCCCCTCTTCCATTTCCCCTCTTCCATTCCCCCCTCTTCCATTCCTCCTCTTCCATTCCCCCCTCTCCCATTCCCCTCTCTTCCATTCCCTCTCTTCCATTCCCTCTCTTCCATTCCCCTCTCTTCCATTCCCCTCTGTTCCATTCCCTCTCTTCCATTCCCTCTCTTCCATTCCCTACCCTTCCATTCCCCCTCTTGCATCCCCCCCTCTTGCGTTCCCCCCTCTTGCGTTCCCCCATCTTCCATTCCCCTCTTCCATTCCCCCTCTTCCATTCCCTCCCCTCCTTCCATTCCCCCTCTTCCATTCCTCCTCTTCCATTCCCCCCTCTCCCATTCCCCCTCTTCCATTCTCTCATCTTCCATTCCCCCTTCTTGCGTTCCCCCATCTTGCATTCTCCCCTCTTGCATTCCCCCGTCTTCCATTCCCCCTATTCCAATCCCTCCTCTTCCATTCGCCCTCTTCAACATCCCTCCCCTTCTATTCCCTGCTCTTCCATTCCCCCTCTTGCATTCCCCCTCTTGCGTCCCCCGTGTTGCGTTCCCCCATCTTCCATTCCTCCTGTTCCATTCCCCCTCTTCCATTCCTCCTGTTCCATTCCCCCCTCTTCCATTCCTCCTGTTCCATTCCCCCTGTTCCATTCCCTCCTCTTCCATTCCCCCCTCTTGCGTTCCCCCATCTTGCGTTCTCCCCTCCTGCATTCCCCCATCTTCCATTCCCCCTCTTCCAATCCCTCCTCTTCCATTACCCCTCTTCCATTCCCTCCCCTTCTATTCGCTGCTCTTCCATTCCCCCTCTTGCGTCCCCCTGTTGTGTTCCCCCCTGTTGCATTCCCCCATCTTCCATTCCCCCTCTTCCATTCCCCCTCTTCCATTCCCCCCTCTCCCATTCCCCCTCTTCCATTTTTCCTCTTCCATTCCCTCTCTTCCATTCCATCCCCTTCCATTCCCTCCTCTTCCATTCCCCCTCTTGCGTTCTCCCCTCTTGCGTTCCCCCCTCTTGCATTCCCCCGTCTTCCATTCCCCCCTCTCCCATTCCCCCTCTTCCATTGCCCTCTCTTGCATTCCCCCGTCTTCCATTCCCTCCTCTTCCATTCCCCCTCTTGTGTTCCCCCCTCTTGCCTTCCCCTCTCTTCCATTCCCGCTCTTCCATTCCCCTCTTCCATTCCTCCTCTTGCATGGGGAATGGAAGAGGCAGAATGCAAGAAGGGGGAATGGAAGAGGGGGAAAGCAAGAGGGGGGAACGGAAGATTGGGGAATGGAAGATCGGGAATGGAAGACGGGGAATGGAAGACGGGGAACGGAAGATGGAGAATGGGGAATGGAAGAGGGATGGAAGAGGGGGAATGGGAGAGGAGGGAATGGAAGATGAGGAATGGAAGAGGGGGAATGGAAGAGGAGGGAATGGAAGAGGGGGAATGGAAGATGGGGAATGGACGAGGGGGAATGGAAGAGGGGGAATGGAAGAGGACGGAATGGAAGAGAGGGAATGGAAGAGAGGGGAATGGAAGGGGAGGGAATGGAAGAGAGGGAAGATACTTTTTTTTGTTTCGCCACGCGTCGACACACGTTGGCCACGCGCTAATAACACGCTACTAACACACTGCGGTGACGTCGAGTTTTCTTCCAAAACGCTGAAAAGTTGGACGTGTCTCGACGCGTTGAAATTATTTTGCGCGCTGCCGGCGCGTCGGTGAGAAGCATCGTAATGTGACAGCCCTATAAAGATAGGGCAAGGAGCAGTGGAATGAGGAAGACCAATCGCCTGTGACTGAAATTTCCCCTGCTTAAACAACTAATGTACCAACAAAAAAATGTGCACTAACCAGTACATAAGTTAGATATGTAGTTTCAAATCTGGGTTTGTGCTTTGTTTTTGGAAATCTGATGTTTTCATCGGACTATATATACAGTATTGGAAGAAAGTATGAAAATTAGTGTATTCTTTTGCCTCACATTAATCGGAACAACTACCAAAGCATGCACTTCTGTTTTGTTCTGCACTCAATCGCTGTTGGTTTGTTTAACAACAACCCCACTAAACATCAGCTATTGGGGATGAATCGCCATTGGTTACACAGGTTATTAATAGATCCTATCACAAATAATCACTAAATGAGCTTAAAGTTGGTGTTCAATAGACATATATTTAAAACAAAATTAAATTATGCCAAACAAAAAAAAACCACAACTCATGTTTCATTCAGTCAAAGACCCTATAATAATAAGACAGCTTACTCAGCCTGTACTGTGTAATCAAAATGATCAAACCCACCACTTGGTGCGCTGGCTGTTCTATATTATATGTATAAATGTATATATGAATGTGAAAGATGTGTGATGATGGCGATGCTGATGATGATGCTGATGATGATGTGTATTTGTTCATAGCAATTTTATATTGATGTGTATTCATACTTACCTATCTCATGTATAATATAATTGTATGTGTTTACATGTGAAACACCAACCAGCAGCCGGGTTGATCAAACCCACCACAAGGTGGCACTGCGAAATTTACATTACCATGGGAGAGATAGGGAGTGAGCCATCTTAGTATTAAGGGTTTTTGATTCAGTATTAAAGGTAAATTTTGCTCAAGTAAATAAAATATTTTAAAATGTGAATATCTTAAGAAGTAAACAAGATAGAACTTTTCAGTTTTGTGTGTGTGTTATTTTGCATGTGACTAGCACTGTGTGATTAACATTAATTAACTGTGCCCAGCTTAAAGATCTAAAAAAATGACTTATACTATAAGTGTCCAATTCATAGAAATATTTGACCTCCTCAACATGAGCACAGCGGTATTCCAAACACTCGAGGGTGGAAAGCTAAACAGACAGCAGGGTTGCTTGTACCTTCTCCTTGGCAACCGCTTTCGTCTCGTCATCCATCCAATCAGAATCAATGAGGATCTCGTTGAAAGCTTCCCGGATGTTGTGAATCATCTCTAAAGCCTAGCGGGAAGAACAGAAAAAAGACATAAAAGATATTGTAATGTGGCTTGACATGCCTGTCTGTTACATCACTCCACTACTGCACAATCAGCGTCGTGCCAGGGTTTGTTTGTTGTTGTTTTACGTCCTGCCAACATCTAAGGTCATAAAGGACAGGTACCGACTGGTGACAGTGCACACTCATGTAGATAAAAGATTCACCTCTGACCCTGTTCAGAGGTCAATTACAACCATAACCATGTGTCATGTCTTGATATTATGTGATTTGAACAGTCTGGAGAGTATATGTTGAGGGAAAAAATATATAATGGGATTGTAGCTATTGGACTTTAATCAACATGTAAAATCTTCCGATATTATGGCATATGAGGATATATGAACTCTACTATAATAAATTGCAACTTGTCTATAAAATGGTAAATGGTAATATATAAAACCAAAGGTATATGAGGGATATGTGGAGTTGGTAAACTATTACTCATTAAGTATAGAAATTGTATAGTAAACTAGTATAGAGGAGGAGTGTCACTTCTTAGATGGATAGTCTTTGGAGCAGTTGCCTCACATACCCCCTCCCCTCTAGACTTATTTATGGATCTCTGCCCCAGAGACAGACCTAACCATGCCTTGTTGACAGGGCTATTGAACCTTCATTGGTGGTTAGAAGAATGCTTGTTAGGGATTGGAAGATTGGATCATCTGATCACCACCATCTTGGATTCTAGAAACCTATAAAAGTAATAAATGAGAGAGTCTCACTCTCCTACCTTTCACTCTTTATCTACTTTCCTTCCTTACCTGTATTGATTTCTCATTAGCCTGTCCACACCACTCACACCACCAGCCGTCGACTTTACAAACAGTAAACCCCCATTATAACTCCATCATTTGAGGTCCATAAAGAGACATCGCGAAAAAAACCTGGGTCGCATTAAATCGGAATTACAGAATTCTAGGTCCAATGAACCATTGCGTTTTATCAGAATTCGCATTTAATCGGTGCGCATTATAACGAGGTTCCACTGTATTGTGTGTATTTGTTGGTAGTTCTCCACCTTTGCTTCTTTGCTGGTTGAGGCACTGCTTAGTGACTTGTACACTAGATAAGTAGGGGTGCATGATGCAGTAGGGGTGAATGCCATCATAGTCTAAATATGGGTGAAAATTGCTTTCGTATGGAACAGGAAGTACAGTTCCTAGTTCCAGTTCCAGTATCTAATCGCTACTTATATCGGCACACAGTTGATGAAATGGGAAAGAATGCAAAAAGACAAGATGGCAACAATAGAATGCAGTTAATTTGACTATTAAACTACAAGTTTTATAATTTTCAAATCAAAAGTAGCGGGTAAATATTAAGATATATGTGAAGAATATATTTTGTTTCTCAATTTTAAGTTGCATAGTCTGATGGTTTTGAATTTCTGTATTTTTTCTGAGATAAATATATTAGATCGATCACTATAATATCTAATTTACATTAGTTCAAAGTTACTTTTATTTTAAATGGTAAATCTTTGAGATATTTTGGTTGCAAACATGGAAAATTTGTTTTGGCAAGCTTGCCAAAACTCTGACACCATAGACTTCTGCAGTAACAGGTTCTGTTACATTGACTCAGTATTGCCTTCTACGCAGAAACAAATGCTTAATAAGTGCATCAGTATCGAAGTTAGATATGTCAAATCAAATCTAGATAATTGGTTTGGTTATTTTATTTACCCAGTCTTTCGCTACTTTTTCTAATGGGTTCTTCTTCACTCGTACTGCAAATAGCCTATAGGATGAATCCTTTTATCTACCTGGACACCTTCTTAATTAATTGCACTCATGCAGGCCTACTTCATTCAATTAAAAAAAATCTTCTTTTTTTCTTTTTCTTTTTTGCTGAGTCATGCGGCCCACCATTTGTCTCCTGGTTCATCGCTCACTCACCACGTCCTTGCTCTCCTTCGGGAAGTTGTCCCTGATGAACATCCGCCCAACGGCCATTCCCATCCTGTCGTTGACGTACTCCACACACTTCTGCCACCGCACCTTGTCTCGCGAGATCCCCTGCAAACACACACACAGCAGAAAGTGATAACGTCACGAAGGGTCTATACTTCGCCCTCCCAGATGGATCGGCAGCGACAAAAGGAGGAGAGATGGGTCACCACTGTCCCTTATTGAGCATATGGTTGCATGGTGATTCTGTCATTCTGATATTGTTATTTAAACAGTTGTACAATTGACATTGTGTAATTTAAACACAGTTTATAATTGATATTGTGGGAGAGGTGTGAGAGGAAAGGATAGGAGAGCAGGAGAGAGGAGGGGGAGGGGATGGGAGAGGTGGGAGAGGGAAGGATAGGAGAGCAGCAGAGAGGAGGGGAGGGGATGGGAGAGGTGGGAGAGGGAAGGATAGGAGAGTAGCAGAGAGGAGTGGAGGGGATGGGAGAGGTGGGAGAGGGAAGGATAGGAGAGCAGCAGAGACGAGGGGGAGGGGATGGGAGAGGTGGGAGAGGGAAGGATAGGAGAGCAGCAGAGAGGAGGGGAGGGGATGGGAGAGGTGGGAGAGGGAAGGATAGGAGAGCAGCAGAGAGGACGGGGAGGGGTTGGGAGAGGTTGGAGAGGGAAGGATAGGAGAGCAGCAGAGAGGAGGGGGAGGGGATGGGAGAGGTGGGAGAGGGAAGGATAGGAGAGGCAGCAGAGAGGAGGGGGAGGGGATGGGAGGGGATGGGAGAGGTGGGAGTGGAGATGAGAGGGGAGGGGAGGACAAGGGAGGTACGCATGGGGAACAGGGGAACAGGTGTGGACGTCATCGAAAGTAAATATTTGAATGACCAAATTTGATTCAAATCCGGGGGGGGGGGGGGGGATGGGAGGGCACGGGAGAGGAGGGGAGAGGAGGGGAGAGGAAGGGAGTGGATATGAGAGAAGAGGAGGGGAGAGGAGATGACAGGAGAGGAAAGGAGGGAAGGGAGAGGAGAGGAGATGAGCGGAGAGGGAGGGGGAGGAGAGGTGAGGAAAGGAGGGGAGAGGAAGGGAGGGTAGAGGGAGGGGAGAGGAGGGGAAGGGAGCGGAAAGGAGAGACAGGAGAGGAGGTAGCGGACAGGAGGGGAGGAGAGAGGAGGAGAGGGGAATACGGGGAGAGGAGAGAGAGGTGAGGGGTGGGGAGGGTTGGGGAGGGGTGGGGGATTGGGGAGGGGTGGGGGGGTTGGGGAGGGGTGGGGAGGGTAGGGGATGGGAGAGGATAGGAGCGGAGCGGAGAGGAGAGAGGAGAGGAGAAGGAGAGGAGGGTGGGGAGGGAAGGGGAATGGGAGGGGGGATGGGAGGGGAGAGGAAGGACAAGAGAGGAGGGGAGCAGGCGGGAGAAAGGGGAGAGAGGGGAGAGAGGGGAAGGAGGGGAGGGAGGGGAGGGAGGTTAATCTTTTCTAAGGTAGGCCTACATACTGTCGGCCATCCTGGTTGGATAGAAGGGTATAGGTGTGTGTGTGTGTTGGTGGTGTACGTGTGTGGTGGGGGTTTCTGGATGTGGTGGGGGTTTCTGGATGTGGTGGGGGTGTAGGTATGTGTGTGGTGTGGGTGTAGGTGTGTGTTGGGTGTGTGGTGAGGGTTTAGGGGTGTAGTGGGGGTGTAGGTGTGTGGTGGGGGTTTAGGGATGTGGTGGGGGTATAGGTGTGTGGTATGTATGGTTGGGGTGTAGGTGTGTGTTGGGTGTGCGGTGACGGTTTAGGGGCGTGGAGGGGGTGTAGGTGTCTGGTGGGGGTTTAGGGATGTGGTGGGGGTGTAGGTGTGTGGTGTGTGTGTGTGGTTAGGGTGTAGGTGTGTGGTGAGGGTTTAGGGGTGTGGTGGGGTGTAGGTGTGTGTGTGGTGGGGTGTATGTATGTGGTGATGACTTAGGTGTGTGGTGGTGGTGTAGGTGTGTGGTGGTGGTGTAGGTGTGTGGTGGGGGTGTAGGTGTGTGGTGAGGGTTTAGGGATGTTGTGGGCGTGTAGGTGTGTGGTGTGTGTGGTGGTGTAGGTGTGTGGTAGGGGTGTAGGTGTGTGGTAGGTGTGTGGTGTGTGTGGTGGGGGTGTACGTGTGTGGTGAGGGCTTAGGTGTGTGGTATGTGTTTGGTGGTGTAGGTGTGTGGTGGTGTCTGATGGGGTGTAGGTGTCAGTGATTGAGGTGTAGGTGTATGTGGTGAGGGTGTATGTGTGTGGTGTGGGTGTAAGTATGTGGTGGGGGTTTAGGTGTGTTGTTGGGGTGTAAGGGGTACTGGGGGTATAGGTGTGTCATGGGGTGTAGGGGGTATAGGTGTGTGTCATGGGGTGTGTCATGGGGTTTAGGGCAGTGGTGGGGGTGTAGGCGTGTGGTGGGGGTTTAGGGATGCTAAAGTTTGTGAGGTGCCGCTCTGCAAGACACCCCTACACCTCCACTACAAACCACCTACACCCCCCCCATGACACACACCCCATGACACACACCTATACCCCCTACACCCCATGACACACCTATACCCCCAGTACCACACACCCCTAAATCCCTATGCACCACCACCACACACACCCAAATCCTCAGACTTGACAGCAGAAGGAACTGCTTCTATCCAACCAAAGCATTACAAGGACCGGCATGGTGCGCCATCTGATGAGAGACTCATGCAAACTGAAAGGTTCCCATTGTATTCACATGTTTTTATGGTACACAGGACATATGTGTATGAATTATTATGTGATACAGATTCATACAGGATTTTAGGGGGAAAATATGGATTGCCATCCAAAATATTTGGTAGGCTTGAGTTAGTTAGTTATCAGATGTTATTGACTAGGTTGGTCATTAAAGGGAGCTTGCAGTAATCTTGTCATTAGCAGAAAAAGAACACCATTGAAGTAGCGCATTCAAGCAGTGATTAAAATGGAGATGTGAAAAATCATCGGATGTCCAGTAACTAGGCCAGTTTCATCAGCACGGTGCTTGAATCTTTTTACTACCCTCGTTTTGGGGAACTATCTACCAACACCGATACTGTATTCATATTTGTGACCTGACCATCCACAGCAAATGGACTCTTTATTTAATTTTCTTTTAATTTAAAAATTTAATTAATTTTGTTGGTAAATATTTTTATTCTGCTGAATAAGTTCTTTTCTCAGTGCCGAAGCACTGGTCTTCTAGCTTTTTTTGTTTAATTCACACACAAATGGTATATTGAGGACGGTATACAATAACTGTTGAATACACAAATTTGTGGCATGTAAACCGTTCGAATTATGTAACCTAAAAGTTACACAGCAATAATTATGGTAACAGTAGTGTCATACGTCTACATCAACATTAGTCAGATCGAAGTGAGTATTTGATGGTATTTTAAACATGTTTCATCGGATTATGCCACTTTACTATGTGAAGCATCACATTAATATGTGAATCATCACTTTACTATGTGAAGCATCACATTAATATGTGAAGTGTCACTTTCATATGTGAAGCATCTCTTTAATATGTGAACCATCACTTTTATATGGAAAGCGTCACTTTAATATCTGAATCATCACTTTAATATGTGAAGCATCACTTTAATATGTGAAGCATCACTTTAATATCTGAAGCATCACCTTAATTTGTGAGGCATCACTTTAATATCTGAAGCATCACCTTAATATGTGAAGCGTCTCTTTAATATGTGAAGCATAACCTTAATTTGTGAAGCGTCACTTAAATATGTGAAGCATCACCTTAATTTGTGAAGCATCACTTTAAGATCTTAAGTGTCACTTTAATATGTGAAACATCACCTTAATTTGTGAAGTGTCACTTTAATATGTGAAGCATCTCTTTAATATGTGAAGCAGCACTTTAATACCTGAAGCATCACATTAATTTGTGAAGCATCATTTTATTAGGTGAATCGTCACTTTAATATGCAAATCATCACTTTAATATGTGAATCGTCACTTATATAAGTAAAGAGTCACTTTAATCTGTGAAGTTTCACTTTAATATATGATGTGTCATTTTAATATGTGGAGCATCACTTTAATATTTGAAGCACCACTTTACTTTGTAAAACCTCACTTTAATATGTGAAGCACCACTTTCATATATGAAGCATCACTTTAATACACGAATGATCACTTTAATATGTGAAGCACCACTTTAATATGTTAAATATCACCTTAATATGTGAAGCATCACTTTAATATGTTAAGCGCAACTTTAATATGTGAAACATTATCTTAATATGAGAAGCATCACTTAATATGTGAAGCCTCACTTTAATATGTGAAGCCTCACTTTAATATGTGAACCCTCACTTTAATATGTGAAGCCTCACTTTAATATGTGAAGCCTCCCTTTAATATGTGAAGCCTCACTTTAATATGTGAAGCCTCACTTTAATATGTGAAACATCACTTTAATTCATGAAGCGTCACTTATATAAGTGAAGCATTACTTTAATACATGAAGAATCACTTTAATACATAAGGATTCCCTTTCCCAGTTGACCTTGCGGCTGTGAGCGCTGGACATCACTCACCTGGAGCACCTTCCTGTACTCATTCCGCTCCACCTGGTACTTGACCGTCATTTCCGGTGCCAGCCCCATGATCAGCCGCCACAGTAAATAGTTCGCCAACACCCTACAACAAACAAGGCCAAATGGTTGAGCAGACTTTAATTGTGTTTGCTGTTGGTACATTACTTGTTTAAGGAGGGGAAATTTCAATCACACAAGAAGCTTGTTTTATTTAACGACGCCTCTAGAGCGGATTGACTTTTTTCATCTGCTATTTGACGTCAACTTTGTCAATCACAGACAATGGGTCTTCCTCATTTCACTGCTCGTTGCCCCATCCTAGTTACGTGGAACACCAGGCTAGGTAGCGACAAGTATAAATTATTCAAGTCATTTGTTTGATTCGACGAGTGTTCGAAATCCCATGACCTACCAAAATGGGAGGCTTGTGCTCAACTCGTTCGCTCGCATTATAAAGAGTACCCAAGGAAACAGTAATATCTCCCAAATTCTTTCTTTTTCTTTACCAAATTAAATTTTACCATAAAATATGGTAGAATCGATTGGTTTAGCATCCCCCAAAGTGTTGATCTTCCTGTCTGTATGTACATCCAAATGAATCTCGGCAGACTAACAATAGCTAACTAACTAACAAAAGTAGCTAAGCAATTGAATTATCTAATAAATAACATCAAGACAAACCAAAAGTTAGATGGATCGTACAGGAGTTTCATAGTTCATAGCATCGTAGAGATACAAATAGATACATAAAAGTATATAGCATACAATGCATAATAGATGACCGATTAAGACTTGAGAATGCTGGTCTGGGACACTGGAGTGGAGTTATATATCAGTAATTTTTTCACATGAAATAGGAGAAAACAGAAGTACAATACTTATGAGGTTCTTTCCCCATTTCAAAATAACACAAATACATTGCTTATACCATAGAAATAATAAATAGAAAAATACAAGTTAAAAGCATATCAACATTACCCTCAATACTGTAAATTACATCTCAATATTTATGTACTAGACTACTATGTGTTTTCCCTCTGGTAAAGCTTAAATATTTTATTTTTATACATTCGTTGAAACATATAGATGTTTTTTTAACATTTGATATTATCGTCAAGTGAATTCCATATTTTTATACCACATATAGATAGATTGAGACTTTAAAGTTGTTCTTGCAAATACTTGTCTTAGGTTGTTACTCTGCCTTGTATCATGGCTACTATCTGAGCTTATTTTTATTAAAGACTGTAGATCTTTTGGCAGTAGCCCTTTGTTTGCATTGTAAATTATCATACTAGATTTGATCTTCACCAAGTCTATTAATTTTAATACATGAAGATCAAAGAACAGCTTTTTAGTGTGCTCTCGATATCCAACATTGCAAACAATTCTCACTGCTTTCTTCTGTAGCAAATAAATACACTCCATATTTGTTTGATCCATTTCCCCATACTTCACAACAATATGATACATACGGCAGAAATAATGAATAATACAATATTAAGCATGCATTTTTGCTTAGTACATCTGAGGTACATATGAGGTTGGGTATAATGGTTGAGATGCGATGGACTGTTCTCTATGATAGATGCTTAAACCGTTCTTTATTTCCCCTTTCGATTGCTTCATCCCGATCTGTTGGTTCAACGAGGACTACATCAGGATTCACAGGATCTACTGCTGCAGTTAATGACACAGTAATATGGTGCTTGAGGGGTTTGCAGAAGTATATGGAAAATAGTCTTAGACCTAGCGAACCCTGGTCGAGTCAAACCAATTACTTAAAAATGTATACTTGTCGTTTCCTAGCCAGGCACTTGGCATTATCAGGATATGGCAAGGACTGGTTGGCTCAGTGTCAGGATAATGTGACTGAGTGGGATATCAGATCAAACAACCACCACACAATTTCAATTCAAGTAGCCAAAATCAGTAGAGCTCGTGATTGACAGGGCAGTTACCATAGCAACTGTCTACTCAGTGTTTATAAACAGCCACCAGGTGGCCATAATCCACAGGGTGCCACTCAGTTAGATTCGGCCAGGTTTGGTTTGATTTGTTTGCTTGTTGGAGTTTTACGTCCTGCCAACATCTAAGCTCATATCAGGACGGGTACTGACTTGTGACAGTGCACACTCATGGTGACTTATAGTGCTGCCCCACTAGGAGACCAGGCCACCATCACCATGACCTGATATCCCACTCTGTCACATTATCCTGATGCTGAGCCAACAACTCCTTGCCCTATCCTAATAATGCTGAGCGCCTGGCTAGGAAGCGACAAACATCAATTTTTAAATCATTGGTTTGATTCGACCAGAGTTCAAACCCATGAGTCTGAATCCCACACTCTACCAAAAGGGGAGACGGACGCTCAACACATTCGGCCATCATGTCTGGTCATGGTGTCTAAGGTATGTCAAACAAACAATTATATCCATTATTCTAAAGAGTGTTAACATCAAGTCAATTAAGATATTAATACAAACAAGGAAGCGTATTCTTCAGTGTTATGTGTGGTCTACTCTAATGTATGGGGCTGAGACATGGACAATCTCTAAGAAAATGTACAAACGTTTAGCAGCATTTGAGATGTGGACTTATCGAAGGATGATGAAAATATCATGGACAAATAAGATCACAAATGAAGAAGTTCTCAGAAAAATTAAAAATAAGAAAAGCTTGTTTGCCACTATACAGACAAAGAAACTTATTTATTTTGGCCACATCATTTGTCAGAGTTCAATATACCGTACATTGTTGGAAGGGAAGGTGAATGGCAGCAGAGGGAGAGGGAGACCAAGAACATCATGGTTTACAAATATTTCACAGTGGACAGGCTTGAATTATTCACAATCTATCAGAACAGCACACCATCGGGACAAGTGGAGAACCATTGCATCCAACCCTCGACTAGAGGACGGAACTACTGACTGATTGAAAGCATATAAAATAACATCACACAATGCAATCTCTTCAACACTCATGTTTACATTTAAAATATCTCCAAAGTTAGTCATTGTAGATCAACGCTACTTCAAACTAAAGTCAGGTAGATTATAACAATCCATTCACTATATTTATCTCAGAGAATGACAAACTTGAAACTACCGGAGAATGCGACGCTAAGTTTAACGATGTCGCCTCACCTTGGCTTTTGCTCCACCAGGAGTTTGGCCATGTTCCGCAGATACTTCATGGCGAAGGCGACTACCTTCTCCTCAGAGGAGATGGGTGAGGGCATGAAGCCATTGAAGTATGCCAACCAGTCTATCTGAAACACACAGAGCAGATTAGAGCCCTAAATATGCAGTCATACCATGAGGGAGGTTTTCACGAAATATTCACTTTGAACATATCACTTGCTGTCCGGACCGCACTTGGTCCTCACCGCTTCTATTTCCTCTCCGCTGGCTGCTCTCCTCCTTGATAATGTCTGAAAAGAGTTGCAGAAGGGGGAGCCGGTCGGCATTTCACTTTCTACCTCGTACTCCGTCCGTGTCTCTGGCTCGCCGACTGGTCACCACAGAGCAAGGAGACATGGCCCTTTGACTCAACTCTCCTCATTTCTCTTTCCTCTCTACTACTACCATTTTCTTTTTTTTCTCCCAGGCTTACTTCTCCTCCTGATTAAGGGAGTTTTTTGCTTGGGTGGGGCCCTGTTCCTTTTTCACTGTTTCACTTTGTTCTTGCCTGCAGATCCCACCTTTTCCCGTCCCTTCCATCTGAACCATTGGCTACTGGACTAGAGTGCACAGCTACAATCGGACCGGTGGTCCGCTCCACCGACTCGTTGTTATTGTTGTAAAGTACCACCCACTTCTACAACTGCCCCACCTGAAGTTAAATCTTCATTCCAAAGAACGGACCGATTTATCGATGCCGTTCTATATTGCTGCAGTGCTGCAGCCTGTAACCATCAAGGTTACGAGCCACCCAAGAGTCGAGTTTGAACGTATCATATATCCTCCTGTAAAATTCCATTTTTTAATGTTTCTTTTTAAGGCATAAATTATGTGATCGACTATTACACAAGTACTGTTTTCGGAGGGATGAAATTCAAGTATGTCACATAAATTAGTATCGCAAACTACCGGTGTTTGGAAGCATGATCATCAAAAGTCTACCATAGAGAGTACACATTTACTGTAGCTCGCTTCATCATATTAACGTCCAACCTGATATGACCTTAGATGTTGCTAGAACGTAAACCAACAACAAACAAACAATCATATTAACATTCTTACTGTATGTATACACTTCAGTTCTGTAGTTCATCTGTAAATGAAATTGAATCTTTAACCAGATGGGATGGCCGAATGATTATTCAAAATAATAATTATTACCCCTCCACTGTCTCTCCACCCAAAAGAAAAAAAAAAAAAAAAAAAAAAATATATATAGTTTTGAAAGTGAGCAGAGTGACAGGTGGCTCATAGTGTAGAGGAGGGGGGGAGGAGAGAATGTGCACTCTGCAGTGAATAACATGGAACTTAAGAACTTAAGGCGTTAGAGAGAAACAATGTGGGACAGTCCTTATTTATATCCATATAGTAAATTATATAGTACAGTAAAACCTTTCTAAATCGACCGTTCGCTTGTTTGTTGTTGTTTTACATCCTAGCAACATCTAAGGTCATATCAGGATGGATACCGACTTGTGACAGTGCGCACTCATGCGATTTGATAGTGCTGCCCCACTGGGAAATCAGGGTGCTGGCACCATGACCCGATATCCCACTCAGTCACATTATCCTGACACCGAGCTAACCAGTCCTTGCCCTATCCTAATAATGCTGAGCACCAGGCTAGGAGGTGACAAGTATCAATTTTTAAGTCATTGGTTTGACTCGACCAGGAACCAAACTTGTGATATCCCGATCTCCCGATCTTCCTCACGCGAGGCATGTGCTCTACCGATTCAGCCGCCACACCCGGTTTATATCGAGCGACCTTGGGACCAACTATAAGTGGTCCATTTAGGGAGGTGGTCGGTTTAGTGAGGTAGAATTAGAGTTAGAGTTAGAATATGGCTACAATGTCATTTTTGGGTCCCCGATATCGATCGCATTATTTGTGGAGGCGGTCGGTTAGGGAGGTTTTACTGTAGGCCCTACATATATCTGGGCCAGGGTTATCTTGTCGCCTTCTCATTGCTTAGCCTATTTATATTCCATATACAACTTTAACAGTGGGATGCAGGAACATGCCCCCTTGTCGCTGACATGGTGTTAAGTCACCACATTCTCTCTCACTTATTAAACTGAACTGAGCGGCGTACATTAAAGGCGCGAATATTTAATATATTATTGGTAATGTTGAACCAGCCTAAGCATAGCACAATAATTAAAGCTGCATGATCTGATGGACCCAATGGTACTTCAAAGTAAAGTAAGCTGAATTATAACAGTCAGAATAATATATTTTGTTGGGATAAATATATGACAAGTTCAGGTGCAAACCACATAAATACCAATCCAAAAATGTAGTTTAAATCAAAGATTTGTACCTGAAAAATAATTTTAATTCTCACTAATTCCACTTTTCATCTGATCATATGGTTATGGAGCAATGAACAAAAAAGTAAAAATAGAAACAACATTTTTTTTGAAAGTATGTTTCCACTGTTTATCTCCATTTTTGGATTGGAGTTTACGTGGTTTTGCTCCTGAGCTCTTCATGGTTACTTGTCTTTTGTCAGTGCCGAAGCACTGGTCTTCAGCCATTTTTTAATTCTCGGTTATTTACCAAAAAGGTATATAGAGTAAGGTATACAATAACTGTTGAATACACAATTTGCAGCATAATTAAAAAAATGGCAGGAACTCAAAACCATCGGACTATGCAACTCTAAGTAAAAATGTACAAGAATTGTTGAAATCACAATTGAGAAATTATTATGTTACGTATGCAAGAGTTATTGAAATTACAATTAAACAATTAATTTTCACTTCAAATATTTCCAAAGTTAACAATTTCAAACAAAAGTTATTTTGAAATAAAGTGAAATAGTTTGCTATGTTCAAACTGATAAATGTATCCAAAAAAAGTGTGGCAGAAAGTGAAGACCATCAGATTATGCAACTTTAACAAATATCAATATTTATTTCATGCACACTCTTTTGGTGTGCCTCTTTAACAGGGAAATACAGTGACAGGTTTCCCAGCAGGAACATGGCCGCTTGTCGCTGACATGGCCTTAAAGTTGCATAGTTCGATGGATTTTGAGTTTCTGTAATCTTCTGAGATAAACATATTAGGGCGATGATTATAATCTACCCTACTTTCACTTAAAGTAACTTTTATTTTAAATAGCTAACTTTTGAGATATTTGAAGTGCAAACAAGCAAAATTCGTTTTGGCATGCTTGCCAAAACTCTGACACCATAGGTTTCTGCAGTAATAGGTTCTATTAAATTGTCTCAGTATTCCCTTCTATGTGGAGACAAATTCTTAACAAATGCACCAATAATTAAGTTAGATATGTGGAATCAAATTTCAGATACATCTTTTGGTTTTGAAAATGTTATGCTTCATCCAACTGTGCAGCTTTAAGTCGTCACACTTTCGCTCGCTTATTAAACCGAACTTGGTGACGTACATCAGAGGCGGGAATATCTCATACATTATTGGTAATGTTGAACCAGCTGAAGCGTAACGCAATAATTAATGGATAGCGCTATTTGATCCATGTGCGCACCCTGTTTGTTCCTTAAAGCTGCATAATCCAATAAAAGTATTACATTTTCAAAGCTTACCTAGAATTGATCCTTCATATCAAAGACCCTATAACACTAAGACAGCTCACTCCCTATCTCTCCCATGGGTGAATGTAAATTTCGCAGTGCCACCTTGTGGTGGGTTTGATCAGCCCGGCTGCTGGTTGGTGTTTCACATGTAAACACATACAATTACATTATACATGAGATAGGTAAGTATGAATACACATCAATATGAAATTGCTATGAACAAATACGCATCATCATCATCATCGCCATCATCACACATCTTTCACATTTATATATACATATATACATATAATATAACAACTGTGTAATCAAGAGAACAGCCAGCGCACCAAGTGGTGGTTTTGATCATTTTGATTACACAGTACAGGCTGAGTCAGCCATCTTAGTGTTATAGGGTCTTTGTTCATATCCAACTTAGATAGTGTTGCACTCGCATTAAACATGTGTTGCTGCATAGAAGTGGATACAGAGTCAATTTAATAAACCCTGTTACCGCCGAAGCCTATCGTGTCAGAATTCTGACGGTACTTGCCAAGATAAATTAAGCATGTTTTCACTTTGAATATCTTAAAAAAATTCGAACTTCTCCAAACTTAGACATTTAAAAAGTAAAGTTGCTTCAAACTAAGGTAAAATAGGCTGCGATGATCAATTTAATGTGTTTATCTAAGAAAATCGCAGAAATTTAAAAACATGTGACAGTGCCTCTTTAGGTACTCACCTCTGGCACCTGAGCCTGCAGGTCTTTAACTGTCAGCTTCGTGTACATCACCCCGGTGTCATGCCGCTCAGACTGAGGTGTCGTTACCTGAAACCGGCACACAGGAGGCGTTAGCGCTGTTTGTTTTGTTTGGGCTGTAGAAGCCATCATTCGAGTATAAGACCGGAAGATTCCATCTACTCCTCAGCCTCTCCTCCTTCCTCAGTCATCGGTTGGAGGAGCCTATGCAACCTCAGTTCTGCATGGTACATGTTAAAGTAACATGGGTAATTCACGGGCGGTGACGATACGGCGACAACTAAGGTCACATAGTCATAACTCCACCCCCGCCAGCCTGCGGGTTTTTCGAACCCAAGACTCGATCAGCGACTGCCTGGCGCCGTGCTGCCTCCTAGAGGATACCACCACACTGAGCGGCCACATACACATCAGTATAGTAGATGAGTTAGAATATAATAAGGTGTGAAAGCTTCCGATTAATTATACTTGTATAATGCTTATACATCACATATATATTCATCCGAGCTAGTGGAGGACATGCCCTACGTTGGAGGTGGAAAGGTGCATGCTGGTACCCATCCCCACCCCGGGGAAGGGGCTGCAACCCACTCCAGGTCTTATTACATGCGATAACAGGTTTTTCACTATCCATATATATATATACAGATATATATGTGTGATGTATAACAAATTATCCGAATATAATGGCTATCATTCGAAGATCGTACACATACCTAGACGAGGATGTTGTACGCAGACTGTACACATCCCTTGCACGTCCACTTTTGGAATATGGAAATGTTGTGTGGTCACCACTCTACAGGAAGGATGCTGAGTCAATTGAGAGGATCCAAAGAAGGGCAACGAAGCTTGTACATGGATTCGATGCAATACCCTATGAACAACGTATGCGTCATTTGAAGATCCCAAGCATGTACTACAGACGGGCCCGGGGGGATATGATTGAAGTATTCAAATATCTCCATGGTATCTACAAGACAGGCGGCCCCCTTATCAGAGACTCCAACACCAGGACCAGAGGGCACTCCCTGAAGCTGAGGAAGCGGTACTCCAGACTGGACCTGCGACACAACTTTTTCGGCTTTAGGGTGGTTGACCTGGGGAATGACCTGCCGGAGAGTGTCGTAGCAGCAGAGTCGGTGAACTGTTTCAAGTCCCGACTGGATGCATACTGGTCAAGCATTACATATATCTTGGAGCCAGTGACAGTTGCTATGATCGACCACATCTGAAGAACTGTCTCCATCTCTATTAATTAAGAGCGGCTAACAGGTCCAAGGCCTATTATAGCTGTATCCTATTGATTGATTGACAGGGGAACAAAGGGTTATTAGCATTACTCCTCCTTAATGCACATTGGTGGAGTGGCCCCCTCCGTCTGGAGTGAAGTGAATTTATGTGGGTGCCCCCCCCCCCCTTGCACCTCACACACAGGAGGATTTGGTAACAAGCATGTTATCCTTCATAGTCCACGTTTGGCATCATGTACACAACTGTCATTCAAGACCTAACTCCGAACAATTCTTCAAATGACCTCATACTCTGACCTCACAAAGTCACAGTGTAAACTGAGTATCCCTACTAACACTAATAACATATGGGGTAGGTATATAGCAAAATGTCACAAACCTGACACACACAAAAACTAACATAATTAAGGCTGGCCATTCACAGCTAAGATGACAATTCAACTACCAAATTGAGACTATTGCTCTTCAGCGATTAAAACAAGCCGCGATGCGATTTACTCGTTACGGATAGCTACACAACCGAAAGCATAAAAAAACCAACGGGACCCATAGACTATTACTGTCTAGCGGCGAAAACAAGTTAATAGACTTAACCTTTATAGGCAGCATAAATACATCATGAAATAAACCCCCCCGCCCAAAAAAAACTCACAAAAAAACAACAAAACTGGTCAGGGTAAATAAACCATCACAAAAGATAACAACAAAATAAATAAATAAATTGCGATGTAATTAGTTTTTTCCTTGAAGATTTATATTGCCTATCATGGATAAGTCTGAAAAGTCTTGCTTTCACCATTAGATAGTTGGTTAATAGAAGGCCCGAGGCTACACTTTTACTGACCCAAAGGATTTTTAACCTCCGACACCACACAGACATGGTATGAGAGCAACTGGCCTTGGATGACGCTGTACGTTATACACATCGGTGGAAATCCAAATTGGCAGAGGCGATGGCATGGGGAATCGAACAACCAACCTTCAGACACTCTAACAGCTGCGTCACATTTTAACCAAATATCAATGCTCTGTCCCTACTTCACCTTCTTCCCCCAAGAAAACCCCCCAAAAAACTTGCTCCCGATCCTCGATGGTTGACCTACATTGGCAAGCTTGATCTCGAACTCGAGCACCTCGGTCATCTCGCTGGAGGCGTGAGTCTCGTTGGCGCCGAGTAGCATGGCGATCTTGATCATGTAGTTGAGGTAGGCGTCCTTGTACTTGGACTCCTTTGACTCCTGGCCCTTCATGTAGTACTCGCGACTTGGCATGCCCAGACTCGTCTGGTCCAACTGGGAGCAGAGAGAGAGAGAGAGAGAGAGAGAGATAGAGAGAGATAATGGCAGATGGATGCCAGAGAATAAACTCAACCCACACTAAGTCCAAACTTTCTTCTCATTTCGTGAACAAACTATTTATATATATATATACTAGCTTTAACAGCGCGGCTCTGCATCAATCCCTGGACCAATATTGTGTTGAACTGTCATTATATATAAAATTATATATAGTCGCAGTCTCTGACTATATTCAGAGACTGTGTATATATCTACATTCTCTCCTGTATTTCAGACTCATGCACATTCCCATTTCAATATAGTTCTGCGATCTGGTGGAATCCATCTGTACCATTATGCGGTAAACCATATACATGGCGCTATCTAATGGTGGAGTTATGTGACTCAAAATGGATGCCACTCTGGTCGAAGTGACCAAAGTTAGTAAAAACCATCAAAATTAATATGAAATTTGTATGGTAGGCATAAAATAACATGCTATTAACAACCCAATGAATGAATAAATGCCTAACAGGCATACCAGCACACTAAGGGCTATACAATGTATTAACAACCCATATATCGGTGGAGTATGATGATGCCCGTTGGCGGTGCCAATTAATGGAGGAGTAGTGATCAGAAAAACCCTAAAACTTAACCACCACTTGGTATTATATATATATAATATATATATATATATTATATATATATATTATATATATATATTATATATATATATATATATATACAGTACAACCCCGTTAAACCAAGCTCAGTTAAACCAAACGACCGGTTAATCCAAACTGTTTCCGTTAAACCAATGATCGATTAATCCAAACACATTTCTAGGGTCCCTTATTTTTTATTTTTTTTTTGTAAAGTATTTATTCATCTGAATATGATATTTGTCAGTGCCGGAGCACTGGTCTTCCGGCCATCTTACTATTAGAATTGACAGTCTCAATAATTCAGTCTCAATAATCTAAGTTCGAACAGTGCTGTATTAGTTACAGCACCGATCCTGTAGAATTAAGGGAGTGGCTCCTGCTGTATAATGTACAGCACCAGTCACTGTAGTTCAAGTTTGGTTTAACAGGGTTATACTGTATCTGTGCTATATAAGTGATTATGTGAATATAAATAAAGAATAGACCATAATGTTTCAGGGCCCCTTCTGGGCCCCCCCGCTATCCACCACCATTAATATATATATATAAAGGGTACCGCGGTGTGTAACTGGTCTTCCTGTTGTGGATTGTAGTGGTTGCCGTGTTCTACAATGATGTACATACACACCTGGAGAATATGAACGCTGGAGTTCTTGTCATCGACGGCGACCCAGGAGTCGATGAAGATGGGTGCGTTGTAGATGCCCCTCATGGTTGCTATGGTGTCCTCCAGGTTCCACCCGGATGGAGCCCAGTTGTCAGTCACGACAGGCCACTCACGCAGATTAGAGAGCACCTCGCGTATAGGGTGGTCACCCACCTCCTCCACCTGACCTGTCAGGGAAAATGTTGATGCGTTGGTTCGTTGTTGGGTATTTTCAGGGTCCAAACACACGTGAAGATATGGAATTCAAGGCAATTTCAAGGCTTTTCAATGCTGTTTTCGATACTAATTCAATGCCGTTTTCATGTGATTTTAGTCTGAAATCACCATTCCAAATAGTGATTTCAAACTAATTTGGATCAGTGGGGACGGTTTAATGAAATTCAAGGCTTTTCAAAGCTATTTTTGATAATAATTAAAGACTACAGTAAAACCTCTCTAAATCGACCGAACATGGGACCAAGTTTAAATGCTCAATTTAGGGAGGTGATCGGTTTAGGGCGTTTTTTTTATCGTTGCAATGGTCCATTTAGGGAGGTGGTCGGTTTCGGGAGTTTTATCAAACCAATGACTTATAAAATTGAAACCTGTCACTTCCTAGTCTCGCATTCGGCATTAATATGATAGGGCAAGGACTGGTTAGCTCAGTGTCAATATAATGTGACTGAGTGGGATATCAAGTCATAATGCCAGCAGCCTGAGTTCCCGGTGGGGCAGCACTATACA
Organism: Branchipolynoe longqiensis; assembly: GCA_030323885.1. Taxonomy (NCBI): domain Eukaryota; kingdom Metazoa; phylum Annelida; class Polychaeta; order Phyllodocida; family Polynoidae; genus Branchipolynoe; species Branchipolynoe longqiensis. The sequence continues at coordinate 50,269,004 of CM059200.1, read as the reverse complement.
GTCACCATGAGTGTGCACTGTCACAAGTCGTACCCGTTCTGTCGTAACCTTAGATGTTGCCAGGACGTTAAACTCCAACAACCAACCAACCGGAGATCAAACAAAGCTATTGCTCTTCGAATCACCAGCAGCGTCCGGAATGGGCTATGCACCCTTTAATATAGCCTCGGTCTGGGCTTCAAAGCCAGGTGGCGCCACCTAGTGGTGGCTGATGGGCTCATTGCCTATTCGCCCGCCTGTGTGCTTTATTCATGGCGTTAACACGCCGTCGGGTGTCAAAGCACTCTCAGAGCCTCGAGCCTGCCACCTTAGCTCGCCATTAAACCTGACACCCCATTTCTCACCACTCACCACTCACACAGCCACTTAGTCGAGTGCTGTGACATTGGCCATAATGGGAATTAGGTCAATTGGATTAAGCCTTCAGTAGGCGGGGATTTTAACAGGCAGACCATTGCTCACGGGCACAGAAGACGATGAGACTGGATGGGAAAACATGGCTTTCATTCGGGCGCGGCCCCCGGCCTCTAATGGAAATGTACATGCTAGATCGACGAAGGGCCGTGGCCGACATAAGGTCATGCAGCGTGATAATATAAGGGCATGAGATGAGAGATGCGACATATGGACAAGATAATAGGTAAGATAATATGAGCAATTACAAGTCAATAAGGTGAACATGAGTATAATAATTACAGTAACATGTGATTAGATATTTCAAGGTGATTTCCCAATTGCCCATTTGTCAATTGGTTAACTGTCACTTGATTCGTTAATTGACTTCATTGTTTTTCGGGTGTTTATTTTTGTTTTTTTAGTTAGTTTTTGATTGGCTGCACCAATTAAAGTGCCAAGCCATAGTTAGTTGTTGTTCTGCTGTGTTGCTTTTATGAGGGCTTTGTTGACCTTCTGGGAGTCTCTTGTATTTATGTAGCGTTTGTGTGCGTTGGAGGCCCATCCCCCGAAGCACTGGACCTCCAGCTCAGTGCTCCCAGACGTGAACACTATTGTGGCAGCGGCTTTGCCTATCGCGTGGAGTGTGTATGGGGTTTGTACCCTTATTACCATCTGGGCGAGGCTCCATTGTCTTGCCACGCATGGTATCGCCATGGTGACTCTGTCGCTCGGGAAGACTACCAGCGGCTGTTCGTCGTTGGTGATCGGGGCCTCCTTGATCATCTCGTGGTAGGCGCTGACTGGGCAGAAGTGGGGGTCATTGGTGGGGGCCAACCATCTGTCACGTGACTGGTGCGTTGCCTGTATGTTTTTGGCCCACTTCTGGTGGATATGCAGTTTTCCCCCGGATATGTCCATGTCACCTCTTGTGGTATGGCGTGTTGCGTCGAATATGGCCGTCAACCGGGGCGCCACCTTAGACTGGCAGGTGCCAGAGAAGAACATGATGATCACTGCTGTTGCAACCACCCTGCCCTCCTGTGTACGCTGTAGGTGGCGCACCGCTTGTTTTATTATCGGGATAGGCAAGTTGGTGGCCGGTCATGGCATGTGTGCCTTGGATCTCCTCATGGCGTCGAGGGCCAGGCGCACCCTGACGTGGTCCAGTGGTTGTGTGCTGGTCTCCTTCATGCTGAAGTGGAGGCATAGGTGTGAAGCAGAGTTGGCGATTCAGGATGGGCACTGATGGCCCGCTAGTTCCTCGAGCCAACAGCGTACCTCGAGGGGGTGGGGTCCAGTGGTGGGATGTTTTATCACTTGCAGTGTCGCTCGTACGCTGCCACCATTGTCCGCATGTTCGCCCACGTGCCCGGTGCCCGTACGTCGTGCTGTTTGGCCTCGCTGCGTGTGTAAGGGCGGTGTATGCTGGGTCTGGATGATAGAAGTGGTTCGAGGTGTTTATAGACATATATACGGGGTGCTATTAGAGCGATGTTCTTGTCAATACACATGGTTGTTGCTTTTTTATGGTATGTGTCACTGATATGCGCTCTGCTAAGGGCAAGGGCCAAGTTGTTTTCTGCGCCTGGGATGTGTTGATAGGTGATGCGTATATTGTGTATGGCCTGGAACATCCAGGCTGCCCTGGCTATTCGGAGTAGGTGGGGGTTGTGTCCTTTGCCGGTGGCTAAAACTTGTACTGCGGCCATGTTGTCGCAGTTAATGGCGATGTGGGTTCCTGCGTCGCCAGGTGTGACCAGGGTATGCAGGGCAATTAGAATGTTCACTGCTTCCAGGTGGGTGATGCTGTCAGGGTCGCCATGTGTGTCGTTTTCTAGCTGGCCTGAGTATGCGTTGTTGTCATCGGCTCCGCCTATCCCCCCCATGCAGGCGTCGACAAAGATTTGCCTGTGTGGGTAGTTGGGGGTATTAGCGAGATGCCGTTCCAGCTGTGGGTAAATTCAGTGAACCATGCTACGTCCCTCCGCATGTCGTCTGTTATTAATATATTGCTCAATTTCAAAATCAAAAGGAGAAATAACTTTTTTTTAACTCTATTAATATATTCCATAATAACCAAAACACGTGACATACTTGGAGGGAATCGATCACTCTGGCTGGCCTAAAAGACGCTCCGTTACAGTTAAGTAAAGACACATTCAGTGAGGAACTGGGCTGATGCGGAGCGATGGCAGCGGCACCTGGAGGGAGAAGCGGGAAAACAGAAGCGAGTCTGCCTAGTAGCAGAACACTTCGCCTCCAAGGTCGCTCATTGCCCCCCCCCCCCCCCCCGCATAGTTCATACTCAGACAAAATAGATTATTACAACAATCGGCAATAGCCGAAGACCAGTGCTTTGGCGCTGATAAAAAAAAAACCCAACCTTTTCAGCAGAATGAGCATATTCAGTATTAAAAAAAAAACACTGGAAAAAAACCCAACAAAGATAGAAAAAAAGAAGAATATTTTGGCAATTAGTTCCAGAGAGTTCTAGTTTACAACTGACTTTATTCCCTGACGTTGTTACATTCCCCACGATCGTGACGTGTCATTGCGCTGGGGGCGTTCGTATAACAACATACATTACAGGATAGATCACAAGAAAAGGAAGAATAAAAGGAAGAAGAAAAGGAAGAATACAAGGAAGACACTTACTTGTATTGATACAGGATGTATAGAGCGTCTTTGCCTTGAGCGTAGAGTTTGTCTCGTACTCATTGGGGCCTTCTTCCAAAAGCTCTGCAACAACAACAGCAGCAGGCAGCTTTCTATAAATTCTAGTGACGTGATTAGGAAGTTGAAGCTTGCTAAAGAGGCTGTCACACCTTGCCGGATTGAGCAACGGATAGAATTGTCCAGTCCGGTGGTGTTCGGGTGTGATAATTATCAAAATGTATTAAAATGGGTCAAAATGTTGCAATATCGGGTCAAAGGCTGCTGGACGAACGGACATGAAACGGACATGAAACGGACATGAAACGGACATGAAACAGACATGAATGGATAGCCAACGGACGGTAAGCAGACTAAACAGACTCAATCCGGCAGCATCCATTCAAAACTTCTGACGGATCGGGCTGGATATCAATGGATATCAACGGATATGCAATGGATATGCAATGGACACAAACCGGACTTTGCCGGATATCAAGAGACTTTTTTCAGTTTCTTTCCGTTTCTCCAATCCGGTGATGTGTGACAGAGCCTTAATTGCAAAAAGAAGTTATTAACAATAACACACAATCTAGAGCTAAGGAAACTACAGTGATCCACGCTCAGGTCCCCAGGTGAAATGCTACACGCACAGCTTGATTGTTTGGTTGATTGATTGCTGACACCATGTCCTGTGTTGACAACAAGGGCCATATTCATGGTGAAAAGCTATAGTGCAGCAGATATGTGCAATATTTTGACAGAATTGTGGGTTTGATGATAAAAGCATGGCATTTGGCACACAGTGGTCGTAATCGATTAACACGACCCGGGCGACTCGGGTCACCCGAGTCGTCAGAATTTCAAATAGAACACCGTGAGTGGAGTCGACAAATACACGTGCCGTGTGCAAAGCAACCCGACCCCAGTAACCCACCTCTTGGCTGGGGTTTGCAAGGAGCGATGACGTCACATTTGCGCTGGTACCGTCCTGCAGCATAACAGCCACCGGTACCAGTCATACATTTTTGTTGTTGGTAATAACATAGATTAATGAAATGGAAATATCACTAAACTATGCCATCATAAAAATAGCTAAATCATATTTTGCTGTAATTATATCGGCTACTAAAAAACCAAATAAAACGGCCACCATTTTTGTCACCCGAGCGTGGAGAAACTTATTCGATTATTCGACCGGAGTCTGCAGGATGTGCGCATGCGCCAAAAAGTGGCTCGGGTGACCAGAGTCGATTAATCGATTACGCCCAGAAAGTACATACCACTAGGAATACTTTTGGATATAGGGACATCGCATATTTGTCCCATGGTAGCTGTGGCAACCATTTTACAAAATGGCGGCCACAATTTACTATTTTCGCCCATAAGTTGAACTATATCAACTATGGTTGGTGCAAAACACATTCTAGTCGATCTCTGTATCATTTGTTATTGACATGTTATTCATAGGCCTCACATGGACTTGAACACAATTATGTATGGTGGCCTAACAGGGATGCAAATAACGTTTTTCTTTCTTGTCATGGTTATCATATCTGACACTAGTGACATCTGTGTCTTGCTACATAACAAAGCAATAACGGTTTAATATATTTAAACAAATCTGTACTCAAGGGGCGATCAAAGTTCGGTGGTTACAGTGCCTTGTTGATAATGATAATTCAGTATTGGGTGCTTGCTCAAGAACAGGATAAACTTGAGGATAATCGGCGCTGAATCAGTGGCTCGAAGTGGTTGAGCTGGGTGCGCAGTTGACCGTGTAGGCCCAAGAGAAACTAATATAAAATAGAAGCCCTGGTCCAGGAAGGAGTTGCTACACCTGGAACAACCTCCTTCTTCACATCAAAGCCGCCCATGTGATGCGCACTCGATGGGCTCACCAGGTCACAGATAGTGTTCTGTATCTGCTTCGACAGGAGGGTTACACCCAATACTTCAACCCCGTTGGATGAGGGACAGGTTCCAATGTCAGTAGAAGACTGGTGTCCCCAGTTCAAGTTCTGGTCGATCATCCTGCAGCTGGAACTGGAAATCATTATCTACGTGAGATCGCTACACGAGGCTGACTTCATGCTATACATCGATGCCTTGACCAAGATTGTATCCTGGTTCTTTGCCCTGGGGTACACAAATTATGCAAGGTGGATTCCGGTTCACTTGCGTGACATGGTGGCACTCGAAGACAAGCATCCAGATGTGTTCACAGAGTTCATGGCCGGGAACTTCACAGTGAAGAAGACAACACATGCATTCTCTGCTTTGGCTATCGACCAGGCACATAAGCAGAATAACGCATCAGTGAAAGGCGATGGCGGAGCAGTCAGCCTGACTGAGAATCCTGCAGCTTTGCGCCACTGGATGGTGTCGGGTCCTGATACGGCAAGAGTGATTGCAGAGTTCCAAGCCACAGCAGAGACGAGAACAGGCACCATGAGCAGACAAAGCATACACAGCTGGCGTTTGCTCGAGATGTGAAGTCACTCTCCGGTGTGATGAGAGAGATGGGGAAACCCCTTCTGTGATGACAGCAATGATCTCGTGGTACTAGACAGTAGGGACCTTGCAGACCCAGTAGTCATCAACAATGTGCGCCAGATCGAGAAGCTGGGGCAGGAGCAGTACCACACATATGTCAATGAGCAGCTTGTGAACCAGACGAAGCCCATCCATGACCCAATCAGGAGAAACAACCTTCCTCTCTTCAGCCAATCTCTGGTCAGAGAGAAATCAAAAATCCAGATTCAGCTGTCGTCGCTCAAGACCCTATTCTCCCAGTTGTTCATTGCATCCCAGATGTGTGATGGAGATCTCGACTACTTCTTTGCTCATGAGTACCAGGCCTGTCCCCCTGCCCTGTTACAGATGGGCAAAATAAAACTGGGCAAAAAGTATGACCTTGTGGGATGCTTAGAAGATATGATCCCTCCACAAGAGAATGTTGCTAGTCCTCACGTTGAAGTCATCATCCTTGATGGAGCAGCTATCACCAACATGCTGGCACTTGGTGGTGCGAAGACCTTCTCTGACTATGCAACACAGGTTTTCTTGCCGTCCATCACATCTCAGCTACAGGATGCGATCAGAGTGGATGTCGTCTGGGATGAATACCTGCCAGATAGTTTGAAGGCCGACACTCAAACAAAGAGAGGTAGAGGCATCTGGAGACGACTCGAGCCATCTAGTTCCATACCAGGAAACTGGCAGGCCTTCCTATGGATCGACGAGAACAAGGTGGAGCTGTTCTCCTTCCTAGCGACGAGAGTAGCTGCTCAAGAGACAGAGAAACGTGGTCTGTATGCATGCCACATACATCACTGGTCTTGCTCCATGTACACATGAACAAGCAGATACCAGGATGCTGTTCCACTTGGAAGATGGCTACACCAAGGTGTCGATCCGCACAGTTGACACGGATGTCGTAGTCCTTGCGGTGGCAGCAGCCGAATGACTCAACATATATGACCTGTGGGTTGCCTTGGGTACTGGGAAGAGCTTTAGGTTCTTAGCAGCTCATGAGAGCCTGACAAGTGTCGAGGATTAGCCTCATTTCATGCCTTCACTGTGTAAAAATATACAGATTTTCAGTTCAGAATTATATATTGGCAGAGAGCATTATTATCCTCAGGTGACGGAGTGGGGACCAAGGTTATGTAATAGAAAAGCAATGGGTGCCCCACTCGCTGTGTGACATATTAGGCTATGTGAAATATATGTTAATACATAGTGCCCGAGATTATGACAAGATGTTCCTATATAAGAGACAGTTAATGTTTGGTGAAATGTTCCCTCTATGCACCAGTAAGGGAGCAAGTGGAGGAGAAGCACATTTTTAAGATATATATTTATTGTAACTGTCTGCAACTACCTGTTACCACAGGGCCGATGGGCAAGCACACCAGCCATACTGCATACATTATGGACACCACCTACAGCTGGGGTTGAGTGACAGCTGCCCATATTGGGGCGTCGTCCCCCCAGGCTGTAGAGGGTGCTTGATTGGCTGGCTGTGGGAGGCCCGGATACCGACTTGTGACCATGCACACTCATGGCAACTTTATATTGCTGCCCCACTGGGAGACCAGGCTGTCAGCACCATGACCCGATATATCACTCAGTCGCATTGTCAATGTTGATTTCAACATGGGTAATTTAACCCGCAAGTAAAAGTACATACTTAATATGGAGGCGACTACTGGCGCCATCTATAAAGTCTTTCTGATTAATAATGCTCTGACTGTGGCGCCATCTGCTGTAAATTGGCATAACGAGATGCGACCCAGTTTCATTATAGACACTTCGACCAGAGCATTTCGATCGACAGGACGTGTTCTCTCCTTTGGATTTGAAAAGATTAGACAACGATGCCGGTTGAAAAGGACCCACATTTCAATGATCGAGAGAAAAAACTCCATACCAAGCTGTAATCCCTAACACAAAATATGGATGGTGACACTGATCGTATTGTTTGAACATGGGATCGGCACGAGCTACGGAGGCACGACAACTACATCAATGTACGGATACGAGACAAGTTGCTACGGACGTTGCAGAAACGGATGGCCAATATTGATGATGGGATCAATCTTCGGATCAATCAGGTTCAGGAAAATACAGAGTCTCGAGGCTCGAGGTCTACTTCGACCTGCAAAGGGACTCGTGATGTCATGCCACATGGAGGCGGCCATGACAGCATGCTCGACATGTCGCGGATGGGCTGGCGGTCTTCCTCTCCTGGGGGGGACGGCCAGTTTATCTATGACACACATCAAGACTTCATTAGTATGGTCGGAAAGAAACGGATGGTCGATATCAATGTCGGGATTGAAGCTCGGATAGATCCTTTCAGAAAACACCAGGCATCGTGGGACGTGGTCTACTACGGCATGGAAAAACGACTCGTGATGCCACGCCACGTGGAGGCGGCCATGACAGCATGCTCGATGCCTCACGATCTGCCATGGCCGCACACGGAAACAGCTCATGCTCGGGTTGGTCCTACTCAGTCACCAACTCGACAGGTAGATAGTCTGACACCTCTATATAATTAAACGAGCATTACGCTCTCATAACTACGCTATTAAGGCACAACATTAACAGCTTGTGCTCGGGTTCTACCCCCTAACTTCTTACCCGTTCGTAACAAATATCAATCACACAAGGGTACATTATGACTACTCGCCACACAGGCCCATAGGCGCACGCACACCAAGTAGTTTTCCATGGGAACTGCATAAAACAAATGGTGCGACAAAACCAACATATATGCACATAGTTGACGCTATCTGGCCTTCCTCCTTGACTCTCACCAACATACCTAGTCATAGCCAATAAACACATAGGCTTATATCGATATTACACCCATGCAGATAGCTCATGCTCGGGTTGTCATATTCTCACTAAACAGACAAGTGGCAGCTATAATCATCAATGACACTACCATCGAAGGCCCGCACATCAAAGAGCTCGTACTTGGCCTGGGTGGCCATGGCACATTAATCTCGCTCATGCAGGGGTGCGTTATGACTTTCGCCATACCGGCTTAACATCGCCGATCACACCCATACTATTACACCCATGGCTATGCTCATTAATCATACTGCCATACCCTCAATTCAGCATGTTGTGCCCAGTCTTAATACCACTGTCAAGGCCCACACACCAAAAGCATACAAGGACCTAAAACGGTCGTGCTTGGCTTGTCCTAATCAGTTGCCGAAAGGCAAGTGGACATGGCCACGGTTAATTCCCTCATACAGGGGTACATTATGACGTTTGACAGATAGGCGCACAGCACCTTACAACCATACAGACAGCTCGTGCTCTACTCTTGCTAAGAACATCGGTTTCCGACATGGGTCAATTTTACTCCTGACTTCGTACTCGCAAGACAAAAGTTATCAGTACGCAGAGTGCATGCAAACTACACCCACATCTGTCTGGCAGCTGTGATAGTGACTGTCTAGACATTGTCTAGACGCAAAGTCTCACGGACTGCTGACATCACCACGACCTTGAGGTCGGGCAGTACATGGGATCTGGTTACTGACATGAAGCCGCGAAGCATTCTTCATCCGTCTATGACATCACTCACGCAGGGGTGCCTTATGACCTCGCCAGACAGGCTTTAGATCGCCGTTTACAACCATACGGACGGTCTCACAACTTCGATGCTACGGACGTCGGATTAACATGGCCTGGGTACTTTGCCATGCCACATGAGGCGGCCATGACACCATCCTCATCTATCACGACAGGGATGGCCAGTTGCCCCGGCTATCCACCCTAGTCACCGCTAAAATAGACACGAAGCCTTATCACCATGGCCCTCCTCTTACAAACAAAGGTGCACCACACTAGGCAATCACGGATAGGTCCCAAATTGCCTAATTAAATGTTGCAACGGATGGTGCCACGCTCGGGCCATCTGAGTGCAGTCTCTGTGGGCATGCACTCTAGTCTCATTCTAGTGACAATAACATCTTAACTCCAACATATCATCATCATGCTTGGCTGGTACTACTCAGTCGCCAACGGGCGACTAGCCATAGCTACAAATAATTCCTTCAGACAAGGGTACGTTATGACTTTCAACAATAGGCTCACTCTTCCTTGGTGCCATGCTCGGGCCATCTGAGGTGCAGTCTCCGGTGGGCACGCACTGTAGCCTCATTCGCAGTGACAATACTATCTTAACTCCAACATATCATCGAGGAGTTGTAAATCAAAGCACACATCATCCACCACAGGAGGACCTCGCCAAAGGTCGGGTGGCTCCCATACATTGCAAGGTGTATGGGCCCAACCACAAACCACCGTCGCTCACAACCACACATTATAACCTGGGATTCGACTGCTTATTTTTGCCTCTCTTCCCAGGTTATCCAAATACCACACCAGTGCCTCCGACACCCCATAGCGGCCGGCCTCCCGGCTGTACATGGACAATAAGGTACTGCAGAGCAATCTGTTCACGACATCCGGTGGCCTTCCTGGTCACTTAGTCGCGTGAGGATCTGAGGCTAACACTCCTGGGCATCAATGTCCGTGTCGTCATCCAGACACCAATCAACTCACCGTCTCCTAGAGACATCGCATTCCAGCAATTCTGGTTGCCTTCTGCGCAGCACCTGCGTGGGGGCATTACGTGTCCGGGACACCACCTTGGCACGACGGCCGGTCTCCTTGACTCATGTGGCTACCACTCACATGTTCGTGGATTAATTTCAATCATGACATTGCCCCTGTCCGTGGCGGGCCTCCCAGCACACGGTGCTTTCGATCATAAGACTAGCCCTGTCCGTGGCGGGCCACCTAGCACCCGGTGCTTTCAATCATAAGACTAGCCCTGTCCATGGTGGGCCACTTAGCACCCAGTGCTTTCAATCATAAGACTAGCCCTGTCCGTGGCGGGCCACTTAGCACCCAGTGCTTAACACTATACACTATGCGTTCAACTCTCCATAGTTCTGCCTACAAGGGTCATCGAGGTAGGACGTAAGACAATGGTCACTGGACCTCTGCTGATGTCTCAACATACAACATCCACTCTCAGCTTCCAGGCACTTGAGCTATATTTTTGGCTACGTGCCTGAAATCCTCGAAATCTTAATAAATCAAACATTTCATGGCTTAAATGTAACAACGAAATAGTAAGAATAAATGCCACTTTATACTGTACTTGTCTTGCGTTGGTTGAATTGTCAATGTTGATTTCAACATGGGTAATTTAACCCGCAAGTAAAAGTACATACTTAATATGGAGGCGACTACTGGCGCCATCTATAAAGTCTTTCTGATTAATAATGCTCTGACTGTGGCGCCATCTGCTGTAAATTGGCATAACGAGATGCGACCCAGTTTCATTATAGACACTTCGACCAGAGCATTTCGATCGACAGGACGTGCTCTCTCCTTTGGATTTGCCGTCCCTCCCACCCAAACTACAAGTGACATTCATAGGGCTACGTGCCTGAAATCCTCGAAATCTTAATAAATCAAACATTTCATGGCTTAAATGTAACAACGAAATAGTAAGAATAAATGCCACTTTATACTGTACTTGTCTTGCGTTGGTTGAATTATCCTGATACTGTGTTAGCCAGTCCTTGTTCTATTAATGCTGAATGCCAGGCCAGGTAGCGACAAGTATAAATTTTTTAAGTCATTGGTTTGACTCGACCGGGAATCGAACTCCTGACCTTTCGCACGGGAAGCCTGCGCTCTACCAATTCGGCCACTACGTCCGGTATGATCCCAAGGAGATGAGTCGTCAATTACATTCACCTCCACAGCTTAAATGCCAACTTACTTCAACCTAACGTAATGTAGATTACAACGATCAACCTCCGGTACTTATCGTCCATATAAATCAAACCAAATGTGTGTGTAAGGCTCTGTCACACATCACCGGATTGAGGAAACGGAAAGAAACCAAACAAAGTCCGTTGATATCCGGCAAAATCCGGTTTGTGTCCGTTGCATATCCGTTGCATATCCGTTGCATATCCATTGCATATCCATTGATATCCGTTGATATCTGTTGATATCCATTGATATCTGTTTATATCCGGCCCGATCAGTTACAAGTTTTGAGAATGCACAAAACTTGTAACAGATTGCGCCGACTGACCTATTCGGTTATTATCCGTTACCATCTGTTCCCTGTCCATTCCCCGACCGTTCCTCAACCGTTCCTCAACCGTTCCCGTCCGTTCCCATCCGTTCCCGTCCGTTCCCGCCCGTTCCCGTCATTAAACATCTGTTACACGTCCATTACCCATCTGTTGCCCGTCCGTTACCCATCCGTTACCTGTCCATTACCAATCCGTTACCCGACTGTTACCCGTCCGTTACCTGTCCGTTACATAATCGATACATTTCAAGTCCGAATAACACCGGACTAGAATATTCTTTGTCCGGTTCTGTACATTGCTCAATCCGCCATAGTGTGACATGCACTTTAGTTTGTGTGTTCGCAAACAAATTCTGCCAAAAGAGTCTTAAATGGCAGTGAAGATGACATTCGTTGGGACTTCATTGGGAATCTGATGTCAGCGATGACCAAATTGATGGTGAGCATTATATTTTATAGTTTTTATTGTTTACTCCGATAAATTATTTACTTATTAAAATTAGTTTATTTATCACTCTAAACTGTTAGTTATTCGGGCCAAAGGTCCAAGCAGCGCTCCCTGGGAGCAAGCTTTAAAGTTTGCGCAGAGCGCTGCTTATAATTTAAGCTTGTTTCGTGGGGGTGATGAAAATGGGAAGTATTGCGCCTAGAGCGGGAATCGAACCCACATCTCTTGCATTCCGGGCCAGTGTGCTAATCATTACATCACCTAGGCTCCCTGATATCACCACCCTATACACTCCTGCTTGTCTATGCGGCTACTTGCCTGAGAGGTCAGTGCAGACTACACTTTCTTAAAATAAAGGTTACCTCAAACTAAAGTAAAAATAGATTTTAATAATCAACTGAATGTATTCATTACCTAAAATAAATGAAAGACATCCAAGGTCATCGGGTTGTAAAACTCTAAGGATAGCAGACAAACTCAAACTTACTTCTCAACTTGCCCAGAAGTTCGTCTTGGAGCTTCTCGAAGGTGTTGTAGCTGGACTTGTCATCGGGAATGATGTACTTCTTGTTCCATGTGCCGCACGCGTATTGGTAGAAGTCGTCGCAGGGGTCGGCCGAGGAGTCAATCGCTTGTAGCAGCTGCGCCGCTGTCAATCACCAGCGGAGAGGGAGCAAACCGGAAGTCAGCGCAAGACACTCATAACGTGATTTGCAAGTGAGGTAAGTAGCAGAGAGCAAGGTTGATAGTCAGCGCGACACAGTTATAAGGCGATTTGCAAGTGATGTTAGTAATAGGGAGCAAGCCGGTCAGTCAACGCAACACCATTCACTTCTAAGGTGATTTGCAAGTGAGGTCAGTAGCAGAGAGCAAGGTTGATAGTCCGTGCGACACAGTTATAAGGCGATTTGCAAGTGATGTTAGTAATCGGGAGCAAGCCGGTCAGTCAATGCAACACCATTCACTTTTAAGGTGATTTGCAAGTGAGGTCAGTAGCAGAGAGCAAGTTGGATAGTTAGTGCAACATACTCATAAGGCGATTTGCAAGTGCGGTCAGTAGTGGGGAGCAAGCAGGGGAGGCAGCGCAACACCAATACTCATAAAGAGATTTGCAAGTGAGTCAGTTGCAGAGAGCAAGATGGAAGTCAGCGCAACACACACTTATAAGGCGGTTTGCAAGTGAGGTCATTAGTCAGGAGCAAGCCAAATAGCCCAATACATATTTATGAGGTGATTTGAAAGTGAGGTCAGTAATGGGGAGAAAGCCATATAGTCAGCGTAACACACTCATAAGACGATTTGAAAGTGAGGTCAATAATGGGGAGAAAGCCATATAGTCAACGTAACACACTCATAAGGCGATTTGAATGTGAGGTCAGTAATGGGGAGAAAGCCATATAGTCAGCGTAACACACTCATAACGCGATTTGAATGTGAGGTCAGTAATGGGGAGAAAGTCATATAGTCAGCATAACACACTCATAAGGCAATTTGAAAGTGAGGTCAGTAGTGGGGAGCAAGCCGGGGAGTCAACGCAACACCAAATACTTATAGAAAGATTTGCAACTGAGATCAATAGTCTGGAGTAAGCTGGAAGTCAGCTCAACACACACTTATAAGGTGATTTGCAAGTGAGGTCATTAGTCGGGAGAAAGCCGGACAGTCAGCCCAACACATACTTATAAGGTGATTTGCGCTTGCGGTCAGTCGCGGGTAGCAAGCCCGACAACCAGCTTAGCGCAACACACTTACAAGGTGATTTGCAATTGATGTCAGTAATGGGGAGCAAGCCAGACAGTAGGCACGGCACACTTATAAAGCGATTTGCAAGTGAGGTCAGCAGTGGGGCAAAAGCTAAACAGTTAGTGCAACATTACCTCATACAGTGATTTGCATGTGGCCTGAGTGTTATATATGGTATAATGTGTACCATTATAGACGAGTACAGATGAATGGCAATGCATCTCAAGGTCACGTGGTCCTACTACAATGTCATCTCTACCAGTACCATGCCACATATATTGGACCCCACCCTCCACCCACGACCCTCTTCACCACGTCGCCTCGTCTCTCTTCCACTCTCCCCCTTTCCTTCCCCCCGCCCCTTCTCACTATCTCCTGTCCTTTTCCCCCTCCCCTTTCACCCCTCCCCCATCCCTTCCCCCATCCACCTCCCACCTTTCTCCATCCCTTCCCCAATCACCTTCCAACCCTTTCTGTTTCCCTTTCTCCCTCCCCTTCCGACCCTTTCCCCCTCCCCCTTTTCCCTCCTCCTTTCCCCTCCCCCTCCACCTCCCCTACCCCTCCCACCGTCCGCCTCTTCCCCTCCCCCGTCCCTCCCCCCTCCCACCCTCCCCTACCCCTCCTACACTCCCCCGTCCCCTCCCCCCTCCCTTTCCCACCCTCCCCCGTCCATCCCCACCTCCCCTCCCACGCTCTCCTCCTCCCATCCCCTCCACAGTCCCCCCCTCCCCACCTCCCCTCCCACCCTTCCTCCTCCAATCCCCTCCACAGTCCCTCCCCTCCCAGCCTCCCCCTGTTCCTTCTCCCTCCCCCTCCCCCCCCTCCCCCCCGTTCCTCCCCTCCCCCTCCCACCCACCCCGTCCCACCCTTCACCGTCCCTTCCCCGCTCCCCTATCCATCCCTCATCCCCCTCCACTTCCCTCCCTCCCCTCCCACCCTCCCTCCCCTCCCGCCCTCCCCTATCCCTTCCCCCTTGCCTCCTGATCTCCCGCTCCCATTCCCTCCCATTCTCTCTCCCCATTCGCCCCCTCCCAACCTCCCATTCCCCCTCCCCTCCCCACCTCCCTTCCCCCTCCCCTCCTACCCTCCCCATTCCCCTCCCATTCCCCTCACGTCCCACGTCACATTCCCCCTCCCCTCCCCCCCATTATCCCACCCTCCCCTTCCCCTCCCCTCCCTCCCCCCCCCCCATTCCCCCTCCCCTCCCCTCCTCCCATTCCCCCTCCCCTCCCCCCCATTCCCCCTCCCCTCCCACCCTCCGATTCCCCCTCCCCTCCCACCCTCCCATTCCCCCTCCCCTCCCCATCCTCGCATTCCCCCCTCCCCTCCCTCCCACCCCCATTCCCCCCTCCTCCCCCCCATTCCCCCTCCCCTCCCACCCTCCCATCCCCCCTCCCCTCCCTCCCTCCCACCCATTCCCCCTCCCCTCCCACCATCCCATTCCCCCTCCCCTCCCACCCCCCCCCGTTCCCCGTCCCCTCCCACCCTCCAATTCCCCCTCCCCTCCCATCCTCCCAATCCCCCTCCCCTCCCTCCCACCCCCCAGTCCCCTTCCCCTCCCCCCATTCCCCCTCCCCTCCCACCCTCCCATTCCCCCTCCCCTCCCCTCCCCCCCCCCCCATTCCCCCTCCCCTCCCACCCTCCCATTCCCCCTCCGCTCCCACCCATTCCCCCTCCCCTCCCTCCCACCCCCCATCCCCCTCCCCTCCCTCCCACCCCCCATTCCCCCTCCCCTCCCATCCTCCCATTCCCCCCTCCCCTCCCCCCCCCATTCCCCCTCCCCTCCCCCACCCTCCGATTCCCCCTCCCCTCCCACCCTCCCATTCCCCCTCCCCCTCCCATCCTCGCATTCCCCCTCCCCTCCCTCCCCCCCCCATTCCCCCTCCTCCCCCCCATTCCCCCTCCCCTCCCACCCTCCCTTCCCCCCCCCCCTCCCTCCCTCCCACCCATTCCCCCTCCCCTCCCACCATCCCCATTCCCCCCTCCCCTCCCACCCCCCCGCTCCCCGTCCCCTCCCACCCTCCAATTCCCCCTCCCCTCCCATCCTCCCAATCCCCCTCCCCTCCCTCCCACCCCCCAGTCCCCTTCCCCTCCCCCCATTCCCCCTCCCCTCCCACCCTCCCATTCCCCCTCCCCTCCCTCCCCCCCCATTCCCCCTCCCCTCCCACCCTCCCATTCCCCCTCCGCTCCCACCCATTCCCCCTCCCCTCCCTCCCACCCCCCATTCCCCTCCCCTCCCTCCCACCCCCCATTCCCCCTCCCCTCCCACCCTCCCATTCCCCCTCCCCTCCCACCCCCCCATTCCCCCTCCCCTCCCACCCACCCATTCCCCCTCCCCTCCCATCCTCCCGTCCCCCCATTCCCCCTCCCCTCCCACCCTCATCCCATTCCCCCTCCCCTCCCACCCTCCCATTCCCCCTCCCCTCCCATCTTCCCGTCCTCCCATTCCCCCCTCCCCTCCCTCCCTCCCACCCATTCCCCCTCCCCTCCCACTCTCCCATTCGCCCCCCCCCCCCCCTCCACCCCCTCATCCTCTCTGTAATTACTCTCTTCAAAGCTGGTTTGCTGTCCGGATCCATCTGTTTGAAGTAAATATAACCTGGCGTTCGTCTTGTTATATGATATCGATTCTGGACAGTCATTCCTGATGTATCATCCGCTGACGCATATGAGACGTTTGTCTGAAATCTAGTCCAATTACCGGCCCACGATGCAGTCATGCATGATCAGCCTCATTAGTAGGTCTACTATAGTTATCTTCTGTGATGTAGTTTCTTGGAATTTGGGGAGGGTTATATAAAAATGATCAACAATAGTTCATTTATATTATGCTTCTATTATCGAACATGATTTTAATGTGGTTATTATTGCAACTGATAGTTTCATTTTTGTACCAACAAATTGTACTGGACGGCCGGAAGACCAGTGCTCTGGCGCTGACAAAAGGCATTATTCAATGAATAAATTATATTTAATGAAAAAAACAACAAATGTAATCGGGTATAACACTTCTATAGATAAAAAGCGAAGAAAGAAAGTTACATGAAATCGCGCACAACATTTTAATGGGAAAATGAAAAACAAAATTGTAATTATATAATCACATACATCTGTAGTGGTCTGCACTGACCTCTCAGGCAAGTAACCACATACACAGGTAGGCATGGGGAGTGTGTTGATATCAGGGAGCCTAGGTGGTGTAATGGTTAGCACACTGGCCCAGAATGCAAAGAGATGTGGGTTCGAGTCCCGCTCAAGGCACAAGATTTCCCATTTTCATCACCCCCATGACACTGGTTGCCGTGATCAGGATCCTGTACAAGCTTTGCGCTGTATGGTTGTTGAACCTACCCTATGTATGTATGTATGTGTTAGTGCATTGCCTGTATGTATGTAATTGTAAGCATTACAAGACTTACAATTCCAGGGGGACGAGTGTAGTGGTCTGCACTGACCTCTCAGGCAAGTAACCACATAGACAGGTAGGCGTGGGGAGTGTATTGATATCAGGGAGCCTAGGTGGTGTAATGGTTAGCACACTGGCCCGGAATGCAAAGAGATGCGGGTTCTAGTCATGCTCTAGGCGCAATATTTCCCATTTTCATCACCCCCACGACACTGGTTGCCGTGATCAGGATCCTGTACAAGCTTTGCGCTGTATGGTTGTTGAACCTACCCTGTTTATGTATGCGTTAGTGCATTGCCTGTATGTATGTAATTGTAAGCATTACAAGACTTACAATTCCAGGGGGACGAGTGTAGTGGTCTGCACTGACCTCTCAGGCAAGTAACCACATAGACAGGTAGGCATGGGGAGTGTATTGATATCAGGGAGCCTAGGTGGTGTAATGGTTAGCACACTGGCCCGGAAAGCAAAGAGATGTGGGTTCGAGTCCCGCTCTAGGCGCAGTATTTCCCATTTTCATCACCCCCACAACACATCTATAGTAAAATGAGCAAAAATTTCACATCTATGGAAAACGTGAACAAAGATATCACATCTATAGAAAGTGTGTGCAAAAATATCACATCTATAGTAAATGTGTGAACAAATATCACATGTATAGAAAAGGTGTGCAAAAATATCATATCTATTGAGGATTTGCGTCAAACGATTAGCACCACGTGACCAGTGCCTAGTAGGCCATCATGGTTGGATAGAAGCAGTTCCCTTTAGTATCAAGTGTGTGCGAATAGTCACTACTACAATCTAATTCTGTTATTTAGAACAATGAATATTCACTCGGGGGTTAAAATGATGTTATTTAGAAGCATAACTTACTCAATAAGTGAAATTATGGTCAAATTAACCCCAAAATCCGAGTGAAAGTACAGCAACAACGGCAATAACGCTGCCGATGCGGTGGCGTCATTAACATCGCTTGGATTTGGGGTTTAATTTGACCAAATTTCACTTTTTGAGTAAGTTATGCTCCTAAATAACATTATTTCAACCCCAAGTGAATATTCATGGTTCTACATAACAGAATTAGATCATAGCAGTGAATAGATTTGTGCGTTTTGTTTTATTTACATTCGCAATAATTCCGCCGATGCGGCGGCCTTAATATCGCTCAAATGTTGGGTTTAATTTTAGCCGAATTTCACTTATTGAGTAAGTTATGCTCCTAAATAACATTCTTTCAACCCCGCGAGTGTTATTTAAAACCATGAATATTCACTCGGGGGTTGAAATAGTGTTATTTAGGAGCATAACTTACACAATAAGTGAAACATAACTTACTCAATAACTGTTCAAATTAAACATATCAGTGACTTAACACATACACTTGATAGTAGTAGGAACTGCTTCTATCCAACCACGATGCAGGAGTGATGTGATGCCTAAGTTACAAACAAATCCTCAATAGAAAAAGTGTGTAAAATATCACATCTAGAGAACAGGTAGGCAAAAAATATGAGAATAATCCAGAAAATCACATACCCCACATTAATACAAAAACACGCCAAAAAACTAATAACTATATGTTATCACCTCTATCGAAAAATCAAGCAAAAATGAGCGAAAATCAACAAAATCATACACCAGACAGCAATGGGCATGTTGCATAGGCTACATGGGTAATTCGGGACCAAGATGGGACGCACAGGGATCTCACCACTAGCCACCCCGACCTATTCCATTTAGTTCCCCCTTTTAAGTATAGGCGGGCAGACGGTGATTTCAGGTGGCGCCCCTGTGCCTGCACGCTGGTAGCCGCCGCTTGTACCCACCTCCCCCCCTCTGACATCACTTCCAGCCCACTGCCTCCACCAACGGCACTTCACACCACCAGACGCTGGACCGACATCACCACCCACCTTTTCTCACCGCCCACCCGACCCTACTATAAGACAATTGACTTAATGGGGTTGAGTGCCCGGACACCACCAAGACTCGAACTTCCTAACCTTCATTTGACCTTGATCTCCATTGTACCTAATTAACTTGACCTATGTTATCCTGACTTGCATTAAATAAACTCCCATACTAAGTAGTCCCGTGTCATGTCCTGAATCATGAAGATGAGCAAAATAACCGAGAAATTAAATTCATGAAATAGAGTGCGTCGATTTCAAACAAGAAAAAAAGAGAACACAATTAAGTAATCATTTATAGGGAATCAATATAGACGCAAGCTAGAAGGATAATTAACATATACAACAACAAGTATTAACACACTTATCCTTTATGAGCAGGGTAAATAAATTCATCACAACAAAATAAAAATATAGAGCACATCCTTATTTAAAGTTGCATAGTACTATGAACCCATGTTATACAGGGGTTTGGGTGGGGTATGCAGGTATTGCAATACCTCAGGGAGTTTGACGCCCCTGCCCTGCAGAGTTGTAAACCACTGCCTTGTGGTACAGGTTCTTGACAGAACCAAAGGCAAAGGGAGCAAACCCTAAACAGAAAACCATGTCACTGTGGCAGCATTAAGGGCGGTTGATATATGGAACTCTCAACATCTCCCGACCAGCCACTGCAGGGACAAATAGTTTTGCGCCTGTCTGGACATGTTCTTGCCGGTGTGAAACCTCTATTTGCTCACCGAGAGAGTGCGGCTTGTAACTTGCAAAAGCCAGCAGCACTTCAACACTTTTGCAGGCAGCTTTCATGAAATGTACAACCGCACAAAAAAAACATACTGGGGAGCGGCAGTCAAGTAATGAAAGCAGTCTTTGTCGCATCGCGACCGACAGCATGATGATGATGATGAGTACTATGAAAGCATTACATTAACAAAAACACCCAAAAATGCCTATATTTGATTCTACATGTCCAATTTAAATAGTGGCAGAGTTACTAAGCATAGAAGGAAATCCTAAGCCAATTTAATATGACCTGTTGCTGTCGAAGCCTGTGGTGTCAGTTTTGACAAGCACGCCAAAATTAACTTTGTATTTTTACACTCCAGATGTCTCCGAAGTTAATAATTTATTTTAAATCGTAGTTATTTCAAATATTAAAATACAGTAGATTACAAGAATCAACCTATATAATTTTATCGAAAACGACGGAACCCTCAAACCATGGCACTAGGAAACTTGAAAAGAAAAGCAAAATAAGATATCTAATGAGACAAATATGTATATATTTGATCAGACAACATTTGAAGCGTTCAGACGCAAAAACCGATATATTCATTTTTAGCCGTTTTCTGTCAAATGGAATTTGTTGTGCTTTCCATTCTAAACTCTATCGATTTCAATTTTATTACGGGATGTGTCAGTTTCAGCGAATAAACGGATTTAAATATAGAAATGATGAGACCCTCAGTTCAAACCTAGTTTGGCCTCAAGGGCGTTTGTCAGCTTTTGCGCCTGAACTCTTTAAATATATATGACCTTAGATCTTGCTAGGACGTAAAACAACAACGAGCAAACAAACTTCAAATATATAGCGTATGCTTATCAAAACATGCAACTAGTAAAACCCAGAGCCATTTCAAAGTTAAGGCAACACAGTTTCTCAAACAGGATCATAAATATATGGAACAGTCTCCCACAAAATGTTATTGATGCCGAGTGAATAAATTCATTCAAGAATAGATTAGAAAAAGCATGGGCTGATGATCCAGGGACATTTGACCCATTATTCACCACATGCTACTAATTATTCCTTGTGTTGCTTATTTACTTGCACTCAAGCAAAAATGAGAGACAAATAAGTGTTCACACTTCCTGTCTACCATTTGCTATTTCGCTATTTCGCTATTTTGAAGGCAAACAAAACCATGTATAGCACAATCAAAAGGAGAAAAAATGCACACTTAAGCACATCCCCCATAACCTTAGAAGTTACTGACTGACTCACCTGTTTTTACACAATGTTCTGTTAAGCAATACTGCTCTGAAAAGAGAAAAAAAAAGAAGAATAACATTAGCATTGCAGTTGTTAAACAATGAAACCAGGAAACTAAGTTTCTAGGCAAATCCAGTAGTCACATAAATCATTCTTTACGTTATGGGTTTGACACCGCCGAGGCTTGAACCCACCACCTGCCATCCTGGAAGCGAATGCTCCGCTCAATCATGGGGTCGTGGGTTCGAACCCTGGTCGAGTAAAAACAATGACTTAAAATTGAAACTTGTCGCTTCCTAGCCAGGCGCTCGGCATTATTAGTATAGGACAATGACTGGTTGGCTCAGTGTCAGGATAATGTGAATGAGTGGGATATGAGGTCATGGTGCTGGTGGTCTTCCAATGGGGTAGCACTATAAAGTCGCCATGAGTTCACACTGTCACACGTCAGTACCCATCCTGATATGACCTTAGATGTTGCTAGGATGTAAAACAACAACAACAAACAAACAACAAACTCAGCTCATTTGGCCATCCCGTCTGGATATCTAGTAAAAATCCAGGTTATCGTAATAATTCGCTCACTGAGACACAAGGACAATGAGTGGTATGTCCTGAGTATTTATTGAGAAAACAAATCATGAACCACGCAGGTAGGTTGGTCAAGGCCTGTTGGTTGGTTGTTTGAGTTTTACAAAGGTAGTTTAAATCAAGTTACTTCAAGCTAAAGTAAGGATAACGATCAACCCAAAACATTTATTTATCTCAGAAAATGACAGAAACTTAGAGCCATGAGACTATACAACTGCCATACATGAATTCTCGTCATGCCACTTTGGTGTAAATAATTCTGAATTTAAAAATGGTCACACTTTCTTGCGCTTGTAACAGCAGGTTGACGAGAAGTCACCTATATTTTTGCGTGTGTAGTGGCAGCTTGCCTAGAATTCACCCTTTCTTGGGCTGACCGGAAATCACCATTTCTTGTGCTTGTAGCTGTGGGCTGATTGCAAATCACCTATCTTGCGCTTGTGGCAGCGGGCTGCCTAGAAGTCACCGTTTCTTGCGCTTGTAGTGGTGGATTGACCGGAAGTCACTCTTTCTTATGCTTGTGGCAGCGGGCTGCCTGGAAGTTACCCTTTCTTGCACTTGTAGTGGTGGGCTGCCTAGAAGTCACCCTTTCTTGCGATTGTGGCATTGGCGTGACCGGAAGTCACCCTTTCTTGCACTTGTAGCCGTGGGTTAACCGGAAGTCACCGTTTCTTGCGCTTGTAGCCGTGGATTAACCGGAAGTCACCCTTTCTTGCGCTTGTAGCCGTGGGTTAACCAGAAGTCACCGTTTCTTGCGCTTGTAGCCATGGGTTAACCGGAAGTCACCCTTTCTTGGGCTTGTAGTGACGGGCTGCCTAGAAGTTACCCTTTCTTGCGATTGAGGCGTTGGCCTGACTGGAAGTCACCCTTTCTTGCACTTGTAGCCATGGGTTAACCGGACGTGACCCTTTCTTCCGCTTGTAGTGGCGGGCTGCCTAGAAGTCACCCTTTCTTGTGATTGTGGCATTGGCCTGACCGGAAGTCACCTTTTCTTGCACTTGTAGCCGTGGGTTAACCGGAAGTCACCCTTTCTTGCGCGTGTAGTGGCGGGGCTTTCAGGCTTGATGAGCTTCAGGACCAACATCAAACTGGGTGGCGGCTCTGGGTGTTTGCATCACACGCCATTAGCGTTAGTGGTAACAAGAGGGGATCAAAGACTTCACCTTCTCACCGCAATGAGGCGATGTGTGTGTAGTGCTCGGTTAGTTTCACCTCCCCCCACTAGCTTGCACTGATCCGCGCAGCAAGCGCTCACTTGCAGATTTTTTTTGTATTAATCAAACTTCTGCAGATCTGTACAAAGCAGCCATTTGCCGATATGTACAAAACAGCCATTTGCAGATGTTTCACAAATCAGACATTTCCAAATCTGCACAAAACGGTTACTTGCAGATCTGTACAAAGCAGCCATTTACAGATCTGTACAAAGCAGCCATTTGCCGATATGTACAAAACAGCCATTTGCAGATGTTTCACAAATCAGATATTTCCAAATCTGCACAAAACGGTTTCTTGCAAATCTGTACAAAACAGGCATTTACAGATCTGTACAAAGCAACCATTTGCTGATGTGTATAGAGCAGCCATTTGCAGATTTGTACACAACAGACAATTGAAGATCTGCACAAAGCAGCTATTTCATATCTGTACAAAGCAGCCATATGCAGATCTGTACAAAGCAGCCAATTGCTGATCTGTACAAAGCAGCCATTTTCAGATCTGTATAAAGCAGACAATTGCAGATCTGTGCAAATCAGACATTTTCAGATCTGTGCAAAGCATCCATATACAGATCTGTACAAAGCATCCATAGGAAGATCTGTACAAAACGGCTATTTGCTGATATATACAAAACAGCCATTTGTAGATCTGTCGAAAACAGCCATTTGCAGATCTGCACAAAGCAATCCTTTGTTGATCTGCACAAATCAGCCATTTGCAGATCTGCAAAAAAGAGCTATACACAGATCTGTATGAATCAGCCATTTACAGATCTGTACAAAGCAGCCATTTTAAGATCTGCAAAAACGAGCTACATGCAGATACACACAAAGCATCCATTTACAGATCTGTAGAAAACAGCCATTTGCAGATTTGTAGAAAACAGCCATATGCAGATCTATGCAAAACAGCCATATGCAGATATGTACAAAGCAACCATTTGCAGATCTGCACAAAACAGAGATATAGATATATATATATATATATATATATATACACATAATTGTTGCTGTCAGTATCTTAGTAATACTATATATATTTAACATATCCCACAAAATATATCAAAAGTATGTTTATATGATTTTGTGCTAACCTGAAAATGTGAAATTTTACACATTTACATCGAAATTTACACAAACTCTTTTTTTTCAATTTTGTTTCAACTTTTCTTCTTGAAAGACATAATATTGTTTGCTTAACTGCAATCAATCAAATCTTGTTTGAATTTGTTGTATTGTTTTCCTCATAGTCCACGTACACAGCCACAGATCCGAGCATTAGCTTCTACAACTTGACAGCCACTTCGCTAAACCCACTCCCCCCCCCCCCCCCCCCCCCACAACCCCCGCCCAGCTAACCGCGCTCAGTGGCACATCGGCCCACCCCCTCTGTCGGGAACTCGCCTGCAGTAGCAGCTTCCATACCGGTGTGGCGTGCTCAGCCGTGTCCCGTGCTCAGCCGTGTCCCTATACTCAAACTCAAGGCATTGTCAATGGTCGTAAGTCACTAACCTTATAAATTTAATATAATGTTTTTGCTAAAGATGTTTTCTATATGTGTACCAAGCGATTTGTTTCTAGGTGGTGTGGTTTTAGAGATATTTCACTTTTCCTGGATTTTCTGTATGAAGATTGCTCACCACCATTGACAATGCCTTGAGTTTGACGGTACGCGCAGTGCAAAACATTACTTTTAATCAAAATTAATAGAAATCAAGAACCCTAACCTTATAAATTGAATATAATCTTTTTGGTGAAGATGTTTTCTATATGTGTACCAAGCGATTTGTTAATAGGTGGTGTGGTTTTAGAGATATTTCACTTGTTCTGTATTTTCTGTATGAAAATTACTCACGACCATTGACAATGCCTTGAGTTTGAGAATAGGTACACGGCTGAGCACGGAACACGGCTGAGCACGCCACACCGGTTCACTCAGCTTACCGACACATCACCTATACCAATTAACTATGTACCGTCAGCTCCGAGCATTGATAATCCTGTATTGCTTGAAGAAAAAGACTATAATTTGTCGCACTTGGCTAATGAACATGATTTACCCATTGAATTCCTGTATGACTGTTTCGATCCAGGTTTTGTCTTCCTTGATGACCCCGCTACTGGCTCGGCAGCTGAACCATACGCCCCTCCATCCCCATTGGAGTATAGGCGTACCCTGTTGTCGTTTTGGCCGGTAGCTGACACCCACTGTTGGCAAGATTACCAGTTTTACCTAGATATTTTCACCGCAGTAAGATTCACAGGATTCCCCAATTATCTAAAACTTTTAGTAAAAGCAAAAGTCCCAGTCCCCTCAATCAATCAATCAATAGTTCCGTCCTCTAGTCGAGGGTTGGATGCAATGGTTCTCCACTTGTCCCGATGGTGTGCTGTTCTGATAGACTGTGCATAATTCAAGCCTGTCCACTGTGAAATATTTGTAAACCATGATGTTCTTGGTCTCCCTCTCCCTCTGCTGCCATTCACCTTCCCTTCCAACAATTGTACGTTATATTGAACTCTGACGAATGATGTGGCTAAAATAAATAAGTTTCATTGTCTGTATAGTGGCAAACAAGGATTGAATATTACTAATTGGAGAGCGATGCTAGCAGAGTACCCAGACATTTCCTTGGTAGATCATCTTGAATTCGGGTGGCCCTTAGACTATACTGCAAGCTTACCTCCCGCCCCAACCTTGAAAAACCATGCCCCCATCATGAGGTAGCACGACACGTAGCGCCGTTTATTAAGAAAGAGTGTAATCATCGTGCAATGCTGGGACCTTTTTTCACTCCTCCTTTCATCCCCTGGGTACAAATTATTCCAGTTATGACTAGGCCTAAAAAATACTCAGATGAAAGACGGGTAATAATAGACTACATCACGGTTCCAGCGGCGCGGTGCATTGTGGGATGGGTCAGAGCAAAACAACCCCCCCCAAAAGCACATGGCACAAGATTCACCCCATACTGCTGCAGTAGGGGTGCAAACCAACCCTATGTAAAAGCTGTCGAAAAAACGGGTCAATGAAATGAGAGCCTAATTTCACAATGTAAGAAGCAACAATTATTCTTTACATCTGTCTTATTATTAGCCCGCTACCTTTGAGTTGAAAAATATAATATAATATCTAGTTTAATAAGATTTAAAAGTGAAATCGACGGCATTCTATGGCCGCCATCTTATCTTTTTGCATTCTCGCACATTTCACCAACTCTGTGCCTATATAAATATCCATTTGATACTGGAGGCAGACATTCCACTCCCTGGTCCATACTAAAGCTATTTTCGCCCGTATTTAGACTACGTTGTCATTCACCCGTGTACTACAAGTACCAGGTGAATCTTTTATCTAGGTGCAGCTATGAAATGTGCTAGTTTCAGCTCATCTCAGCTCTTGTTTGAAACATAGAATACTAACGAAAAAAATATATATAATAAACTAAGATATTAATCTGTTATCCAGCATTGCATTTACATCAATATAATCAGCACATCTTATGCCATGTGCATTTAGATTTAGAAAGATCTAGGCACTCAGATTAGTGTTAGAGCCACAGCCAGAGTACTCAATGCATTGTCAATGGCAGTGAGCAATCTCCATACAGAAAAGTAAAATATTGATAAAACCACACCACCTATGCACAAACCGCTTGGAACAGATATAGAAAACAGGTTTCACAAAAAGATTATATTAAATTGATAAGGTTAGGGTTTGGGATTTCTATTAATTTTGAATAAAACTGACGTTTTTCAATGCGCGTATAGGCAAACTCAATGGCCGTACCCCTTTGCTTTGCTCCCAAGGCCGTTTTCAGCGCATGTGCAGTCGGAACCGTGATGTAGTCTATAGATCTCAGTTTCTCCTTAGGCACTAGTGTTAACTCGGGAATTAAGAAAGGTTTCTACCTAGGTAGACCCTTTTCTTTTTCCCTCTCTTCAATAATTCACGACGAGACGGGAGTGGTATATAAGTGCCTTTATAAATTAATAAATAGTAGAACAGGAGGAGTGGAAGTACATTTGAGTCAATAAGTAATGTATGCTTGTAGGAAAGCGTTATGTTAATCGCTAAGAGGGTGTCAATTAGTCTAATTAATTAAGTATCAAGGTCTAGCTCAATTGGGTTTAAGGTCAATCTGTTGATGAATCAAGGGGTAACAGTAGGGAATCATCAGGTCAATAAAAGGTGGATCAAACAACAAGGTCAATCAAGGTCAATCAATTAGCTCATGGTCAATCAAAACAGATCAATCAAGGTCAATCAAGCAAGTCAGGTCATAAGGTAAATCAAGGGGGGAAATCAAGGTCGGTCAATTAATCAACAGTTCAAATCATCAAGGTTAATAGGCCACTCAACCCTACCCGCCTGTCGCTCTCCCCACCTTTTAGTTAATTTATTGTTAGTTGACGGGTGGGTGGGGGCATTTTGTAGATCAGCCTGACTTCGCGGGTTCGTGTTCAGACACTGAGTGACAGAGCGCCACGAGCAGGCCGATGAGCAGGCCGATGAGCAGTAGGGGAGGGATGCTACACCTAGTGGCAGTAGGCGGCCTGGGATTTTAATACGTTAATGGTTCAGAAGGGACACGGCAGGGGGCGACAAAGGCGGCAGGCTGGATCGTGGCATAGAGCGTGTATAGATGAGAGGGACAACTCTCATACTAGACCATGTAACAGCTGCCGAGTGTGGCGCTCCAAGTGGTGGTTGTTGAACAGTTTATGACACAGCTGTATGCATACCGGCAAACTCAAGGCATTGTCAATGGTCGTGTGCAATCTTCATACAGAAAAAGTGAAATATCTCTAAAACGACACCACCTAGAAACAAATTGCTTGGTAGACATATAGAAAACATGTTTACCAAAAAGATTATATTAAATTTATAAGGTTAGGGTTCTGGATTTCTTTTAATTTTGAATAAAACTAATGTTTTGCACTGCACATACCAGCAAACTCATGGCTTGTTCAACAATGACCACGAGAGGCGCAACTGTAGCCTGTGTTACCGATTTTCGTGGGAGTTGTCCCTCTCATCTATGTACACGCTCTCTGATGGTGGTTAGTTCTAAAGGATCCAGGAGGTAGCGGGTGGGGCGAATTAGGGGTTGGGGGTTTGAATCCGAACCGCTAGGTGGCAGGAGGAGTATGGAATGGTGAAGGCCGTCCAGCTCCCATCCCATCGAGAATTGCGCATGTTAGGCTAACATGTACAAACACCCTTTCTGATCGCTTAGCTATAACTGGTAATTCTTCGTTCTTGTGGGCAGCAGACCTCTCCCGAGCTTACCGACAGTTAAGGGTTTGCCTGCTTTCAGCCCCCATGCTTGGTATCGCATTAGATGATCATTTATTATTTGACATAACTCCGCCTTTTGGCTGCCGCGCTTCTACATTGGCATGTGCTAGGACTATGCATGCGGTACTGTGGCTGATACGGCAAAAGGGCTACTTCTGCTTGTGTTATCTCAATGATTTCCGAGGGGTCGAAAAGACTAAATCTAGGGCAGTCGAAGCATATAATGCCTTTCTCGATGTTACCTCATGTCTAGGGTTAGTACTTGCCTCCCAAAAATGTACCCCTCCTGTTGAGAAGCTAATATGGTTAGGTTTCCTCATCGATGCTAACAACCTAACTGTAACCATTGCAGCCAAAAAGCTCTCCGAGGTCCTTGACGAGTGCCAGGCCTGGAAAGAGAAATGGGTCTCTTCAAAGAAGCAATTACAGAGCATAGCAGGGAAGATGCAACACATTGCAAAATGTGTCAAGCCTGCTAGGACATTCATAAACCGTGCCCTCGCAGTGATCAGGCTCTCCCCTTATGCTGGTCAAGACCCTTTCACGGAAGAAATCCTTAAGGATATTGAGTGGTTCTTAAAGTTTGCCGCCATGTTTAATATAATTGTCCTCCTTCCTGTAACACCAGTGCTTGATTGGGTGATAGAGTTTGACTCCACACTGAAAGCTGGAGGGGCTTTCTTCCCGGTTGCCTACTATGCACAAGAATATCCGCTTGAATTAGTACAGAGACTTTTTTTTTTTTGTAAATATTTTTATTCATCTGAATACATATTTTGTCAGCCCCGGGGCACTGGTCTTTCAGCCATCGGAGTGGTCGCATTTCATCTGTACATAGTGGAAGTGGAATGTGTTGCATTGTGTGCAGCACAACCCATTCTGAACATAACAGAAAGTGGGGGAGCAGCCTATGCTGCATAGTCTACAGCATATGTACTGAACATAGTGCAAGGTATATGCATCAAGATAGAGCATGCAGTAATGTACACTAGTGGTTAAATCATATGCTGTGTTTGTATATCAGTTAGATTTGGTTTTAATAACGGTTAGTCTTTAAATAGTGCCATGTTGTGCATGTATAGTGGTTTATATTGTGTGCATTGCTGGTTGAAATTGCAGTTATTCAGTGGTGGTAATGGGTCTAAAGTAGGGGTAGTGGGTCTCGAGTCATTGAGTTATTATAGTTGTTTTGTCAAATGTGGATGGGGGGGGGGGGGGGAGGGGTCCATGGGTAGGAGAGACTTAAGTATATAAACCAGCTAGAAGCATTTAACTTGATAACCGCATTAACATACTTATTGCATAATGAGCCTCGGAATTACAATGTAGTAGTCAATACCGATAATCTTGTGTCTCAACAAGTCTTAGCATCAGGCACAGGGAGGGACCCAGTCCTCTCTGCGTTTCCAATGCAAATTTGGCTGATAACAGCGATGAAAAGTTGTAGCATCACAATTCTACATAAAGAGGGGAAGTCCTTGATCCTAGCAGACAATTTAAGCAGGTTACCACATAATCCTCAAGCTAAGGCTGCAGCACTACTTGAGTGCACCAACCATCAGTTTAAACCTATCCTAGTCTCCTTTTCTTTGAAAAATGTTGATTTTTCTCTGTAAGCGAATAAATAATATGATTCACTGGAAGATAGTCACTCTTCTGCTTCTATCTTCCAGGCTGCACACTGACACAGCACCTCCAGCTAGTCACCACTTTCTCAGCGGCTCTATCCACATGGACTTGGGCAAACAAAGCGGTCCATCTATACTCTTACAAGAGGTTCTGCTGGCACCACCAGGTCGACCCGCTGAAGCCTTCGGTCTAGGATGTCCTATCCTATATGGTTTTCCTTAACTCGCGATTGAAATCCCCAGGGTCAGTTGCCAACTATCTCAGTGGTGGGAAGACCTCTGTCGAGGCCTCTGGCAGAGATGTCCAACCATTTAATGCCTATTCAGTTACCCTCCTCAAGAAAGGCCTTGCCAAGAATTCGACACATATACCTACCCGAGCTACCCCCCTCTCTCCGAAAGAGCTTAACTCTGTAATTCTATATCTCGCTTCAATCGGTGATCAAGCCCTGGTGTACATAGCAGCTCTCCGAATAACTTTCTTCACCCTTGCGAGACAGAGTAATGTAACTTCCCCTCCGTCTGCACTACTCGGCACACACCCTCCTGGCTTCAGATATTATTGTTACCGAAGCTGGCCTTTACGTCTCGATCAGATCATCTAAGACTAGATCTAATTTAAGCCCCAGTCACACATAGCCAGACAAGCCCCGGATTTTGAGCCGGACCACCCACGGACCAACGGCCCGGACTGTCCCAGACCACCACGGATAAAATCACTGTTTTCATTGATTTTTGCCTCGCAGTCACTCCTTCCCAGACGAGCCCCGGACCAAAGGCCGGACCGCCCCAAACTGCCCCGGACCGCCCCAGACCGCCCCGGACCACCCCCGGACAGCCCCCGGAATGACCCTGGACGAGCCGGGACTGGGCCGGACCGGGCCCTGACTAACCCGGATGAGGCCGGACCACCCCTCGGACTGCCCCGGACGACCCCCGGACTATCCCAGATCACTCCCGGACGGTCCGGGAGTGGTCCGTGGCTAGGCCGGGGGTAGTCCTGGATAGTCCGGGGATGGTCTGGGTCAAACCGTGGCTCAAAATGACCCCGGACCATCCCCGGACAGCCCAGCTCCACCCCGGACCACCCCCGAATTACCCGGACCACCCCCGGACCACCCCCGGACCACCCCGGCCCCTGATCCGGGTATTTGTGACTGGGGCTTAACTCTCAACCTCCTCTTACATATCTACTTCCACTCCTTCCCTCCTCTCCTTGATGCCCTGTTACGGCCTGGATGAAATATAACCATGCCTACAACCCCTCTGTCTCTTCTCCTGCCTTCCTCTTACCAGAGGGAGCTCCACTCACAGTCTCTCGTCTAACAAAGGTTCTTTCCCTTGCCTCGACTTTCCTCTTCAGGCCTGCCCGCCCCTTTACCTTGCACAGCCTCCAGAGGGGAGCTGTGCAGCCTTGCGTTTCAGCAGGCATGACTCTTGATGACATAAGAGAGGCTGGCCCCTGGCGCAGTGGTGCAGTGATGGCCTACCTTTGCCCCTCACTCATCTCCTCAGTTCCATCAGCCCTCGGTAACTTGTTCGGTTGAGGTCTGATGTGCTGTCTCGATAAGCCTCCCGTGCTCCTACTTTCCTCCTTCTCTAACACAACTTCACCACTAAAAACGTTTAACCATTCCTAATTGCTATTAACCTGATTCATTGTATGATATTGCTTGATTACATTGATTTGATGTTACTCATTCCTAGATATTACACGCTTCATGATTGATATGTTACAACTTTACTGATTACCATGTCTCATGACACGATACACAATACCGATACTGTTCTCCAGTCACAAGATGCCTCGACCTGCCCGCATATTATGTTCTCCAATAAATATTTTGAAAACTACTCATTCCCTTTCTTACTTTTGTCCGCTCGAGTAAATTATGGCACGATTAGACAGAAGCCATTAATCCAGCTGCCAAGATGAGCGAGTTGAAATTGAGCGTGTTAAATTCAATCTTCGCTCAGCAGTAACATGATGAACAATTGGCCCGCTAAAGTAAGGCAAATATCCAGCACTTCCCTTAGAGCGAGAAAGAGGCTAATTTTGTCAACTGTGTGACACTAACTAGGACACGCATGACTCAGCACTTTTAGAGCAATGGCCGATATGGCTTCCAAGAAAGGGATCATATTCTTTTCTGAGTGCACATTTTATGGTCCCCTTGGTGTTACAAATATATATATATATATATATATATATATATATACATATATCTCCATAAATATATATATGCATATAAAAATAGATATATGTGAAGTGGGCGAGACTGCCAGCCTGATGGCATTCACGGGCGTGCGCCGATTAACCCGTATTTGGGAATACGGGCTACTCGCCATGGCAGACCGCGAATGCCCAAACATTCACGGGCGACGGGGTTTCCGGCCGTAAAGCGTTGCTAGGAGACGCGAATTGCAACTCGCCTGGCAATGAAAGGAGGTCGGGCGTTCGGGGCCAGACCGATCAGACGTACTTTGTGACGCTCTGATGTTTTAGCCGAGATTTAGGCCTATTTCATCTAAATTCCAAAGTGTTTCACATTAAACTGTAGGGGAAGGGTTGATAACATGTTTCTACACTACGTACGTTACTCGAATGTTAGTTTGGCTAAGAATAAACAAAGCCGTGAGCTCTTGGAAAAGTAAATTGGAACGTTCCTTGCATTCTTTACTGTCCTCCAGTTTTCTATGGAGTAAACCGCTATGGTCGAATCTAACATTGGAATATTTTATATATATAATTAAGGGCCTTGAGCCTAACTAGGCCTTACGCAGCTACTTAGCCCATCTGCGGGGAGATTGGAACAGACATATTAACGGAATTAACGTATAGATCTTTTTGGCTAAAATAAGACATTAACGTAGGCTGATTATCAGTGACAGTAGCAGGGACACTAGCGCCTCTGCTTAGTTCTGGATCAATTCAAACATATTAAATACACCGTAAGGCGAGTAGACCAGCCAGTAGTGGACACCATTAAATAATCGCTTTGTACTAAACATATTACGGGCGGAGGCAAACCTCCGAATTTAGGCGATACTCTGGCTAGCCGACTGTAGCCCGAGAAGTACACCGACGGACACGGACTACCTGCAGACGGGACGAGGGGCAGCAGCGGCCCGCGGCCGGCCCGAGAAATTCACATGGAAATAATTATATAAATTAACACGAAGGCTTGCCTTTAGCGGGGGCGGAATAGCCCGACGGTTAAACTGGTGCCGTGACCAGGATAGTAAGGAGTGTAATACCTTTGAATTTATTTTTGATACGCGAATTAATAATAACAAAAAAAAAAACGGTGTTTTGTCTTTGTTGACATCTCACTCGTTTCTGACAGTGACAGCGGCTCCTGCCTTGACGTTTCATGCCGTAACATGGCGGTTTAGGGAATACCCGAGGTTGCATTAATAATGGAGAAATAATAGTGTTCAACTAAATTGGTATTCCTGGTTTTCTTTGGCGGCTAGTCGTATTAATTTTTACTGTGAGGGCTACAAGCCTTAGGTCCACAGTGGGTTACTCAGGCGTCAGGCGTCGGCCCATCATAACGACGTTACCCTTGTGTTGCTCTGAACGGATAGAGTCGAATAGGCGAGGATTAGCTACCCCAGCATAAGGCAATAACGGACGTTATATTTGGTTACAATTTATTAAACAAAAGAACAAATTAGCTACTGCGGCTTGCCGACAATAGGGTCGGTTCTAATCAAATATTTAGTTGGCCGGAGGCAGATAGCTTTGAACTAGCCGCTTTTTCCATTTGTTACAGTATCTCCTAGCGACGGGGCGCGTCGCGGAGAGAGGTGACGTCAGGACGTGTGTTTGGAACCTCAGGGCAGACGCATACAGCGCTGCAGACTGTTTGGTCTACCCGTGGCGCTGCTCCACTGTTTATTTTTTGGAATAGTCATTTATTATCTACTTATACCAATACTAAGAACAAATTAGGGGTATTTCAACATTTACCGGGGGAAATAACTAAAGAAAATCATCTAACGTTTTTAAATTAATTATTCGGAAATTTACGCGTATCTATACTAACCACAGGGAAGATAGCAAGAAAAGACTAAGGTAAAGGAACACTAATATCAGGGCATATTACTGTTAATTTATTTTAGTTGCTCATTTCTTTGTATATATAATTCGGTTATTTGCATTTTTTTTTCTGAATTTAAATGTTCTATTTTTTTATATATATATAACTCTGGAAATAACCTTTTTTTTTTTGGGAGTAACACATAGTGTAGTAAATATATTGCATTTCCGGGCGACGGCAAAAGCACGGCGAGGAAGCACCAGGACTTGACTGTCCCCGTGTCTTCTTGCCGCAGCTGCCTGCGATCGGCAGGAAATGTGGGAGAAGACGGGGACGAGCAAGAGGTGCTGTCATCAGATAGTGCCTCTATAATTACGGACAATGTCCAATCGGGTGGAGTATCTCCCCGTAATTTAACTGCGGACCAAGTCTGCTATGGTGGTGCATTGCCCCCATCAATAAATGAAAATGCACAGAGCTGGGGCTCGGGTCCCCGTATCCCAGGTACGGATCCCACCCCCCGCGAATCTCAAAAGATCCCACATCCTAGGGGACACGAGCCAGATCGCGTTTCCTTCCTCCGGCCACGGAAGGGGATACGGGCTCGCACGTTCCCATCCTACCTCCCCCGGAGGTAGATATCACTTATATGTTGCCAACCCCGCTGCACGGGGAAAAACGTGAAAAGGTTCACGCCGTAGAATTACGGGAGGCCCAGCTCCTAGCCCGTGAAGATGAGTTGAATGCCAAATGGCGAGAATTTGCTGATTTTCAGGAAAAGGGGTGGGGCCCGTTAGCACTGAACCCCGCTGTCCGTGATACGGGCATCACTGACCAACTAATTGATGCAATTCAGCAACGTCTGACGACGGCCATCAACCTCCGTGAGGAAATGGAAGTCTCCGGGGAACCGCTAGCAGTGGTGCCCGTAAATCCGCGGGCCCCGTCCCCTGATGTGACGACGGTCGCTTTGCCACCGTCCCCACCAAGGTTAGTACCCCCACCCATTCCAGCGGTGGATATTTCTGTTCCAGACGACATCCCACCTGCGGTGGGTGTCGCAGCAGTGGAGGTTTGCCTGGACGACACCATTCCATATACCAATACGGCGAGGAGGTCACCCAAGGTGACCGAGTCGTCAATTGATTCAGACGATTGGGAAGAAGTACATTCCCAATATTCTGATATCTCTAAAGCCACCTCCCTTCACGACGAATTGGGGGGTAATTTAGGGGTGTTAGTAGACATCGCTGCCTCCTACCCCATATCGTCCTCTGAGGGCGACCCTAGTCCCCCTGTGGACGTAATAACCCTGGAGGAGGGCAACCTTCGCCCCCCGGTTGAGAACCCCGCTCCTCAGCCTCACTCCGAGGATTAAAACATACGATAAATAAATAATACTTATTATCAAACAAGTTTCAACTTGTTCAAATTAACCCCGGCACTACTAAAGTAGTGCTATAATTAATACACAGATTCCTTTAGCCATAAATTGGCAGCACCGTATTTAATTATATTTCATTGAGGGTGAAAAACCCCAAAGTGCTTACGGCTACCCGAAGCACATGTTTATAAACAAAAGTAATGATATCCTGCTTAAACCGTAAATAATATTAATGTTCTTTTTTTTTGGGAGTCATAATATAACATTTTAAATTAATTATTCCTATTAAATAGTAGAAAATTATTATGTGTTCTTTTTAATAACCCAAACTGATTGGTTCTCTGCTCAAATTTCCACATGTATATCACGTTTGCTTAATATATATTCCTTTAATAATCCATATTTACTTTTGTTAACCTTATGATATGTTTGCACTCCACATACACCATAACGCTACACCGTGTCCGGGAGCCACGGCGACGTCTCTGCTCCGGGGCGTCACCGGTTCCACGGGGAGCCGAACCGTCAGCCACGACCGCGTCTAACCACCATCTCCCGAGGCCAAGGAAGACCCAGACGCGGGACGTACCCCCGTGGAATCGTCCACCACCATCTTCGCTCCAGGGCACCACACCGGGTATTGTTTCAGGGTACATATTAAAATATGGGCAATTATTTATATGGGGGTAGGTTAATATCAAATAATTAATACACCAATACTAATT
Organism: Branchipolynoe longqiensis; assembly: GCA_030323885.1. Lineage (NCBI taxonomy): Eukaryota > Metazoa > Annelida > Polychaeta > Phyllodocida > Polynoidae > Branchipolynoe > Branchipolynoe longqiensis. The sequence goes on along the minus strand of CM059200.1, from coordinate 50,232,904 downwards.
TTTATACACTTCTACAAATATAACACACATACTTGTATATTCCTTTTGTATATATCTTGTTGTGTATTACTTTCCCTTGTTTCCCCACAATAATGTAGAGCAGAGAACCAGTTAGGGCAAGCGTTTAAATCGACCCTTTGATAGTACGTTTTTTTTAAATTTTTTTATTCATTTCTGGGTTGCATGATTATAAGGGGCCATTAATTTTTAGTAATAAATTCTCTCTGAGGGTATCAGCTAGGTAGTAGGAAATTTCATCTAAAAAAAAAAAAGTTTATAAATAAATTAAATTGGGATACAAAAATTAAATTAAATACAAACTAAGCCTTAAACTAGTTTAAGCAACTTAAGATTCGTAATCCCCATCCACATGGCAATTGTTTAGGCGGCCAGGGGATTGCACTAAAAAAAATGGTCATGTGGAAGAGGTGAGGGTATTTTGAGACCACATAAGTAATAAACGTATTCCAAATTGTATTCCAAAGGTCAAAGTGCTTCTTAAATTAAGAAGTTTTCCAAATTTCATCCTAAAGGAGTCAACATCATAGTACCAAAATCATTTACAAATATCAAACTGATAAAAGTAGGTAAACCCTCACGCACAACCACCAGACCAACAAATTCAGATAGTAGGACCGCAAACATTTGAGATAAAAGTATTGCGAATACCCGTAATAATTAATGCAAACAAATGGCAAACCAATTCCGGTGAAAATAGGAGTAAAGTCAAATCGATTACCGTTGCACGGCAATTGAATTTCTGGTAAAAATAACCAACCCGTGGAGTAATGTACATATACCATGTAAATATATTCTTATCCTAGAAAACGTTGGACACGTTGGTCCACTTAATTTAGAGCCATAGACCAGTCCGCTCCCAGCGGGCTCGTATATAATATGAAAATTTCATTGATCGAGACAAATATCCAACGTAATAGGTACGTGTACACGCGTAAACAGGAAAATGGTCACTAAGTGCCACAGTTGCAAACGAGTATTCCATTGTTCAGGGGTGATTCCATATGAAGGTAAAGACAGGTTAAATATGGTCAGTTAGGAGTGCCCCCTTACATGGCGAACCTAAAACACGGTTCCCCGTAAAAGTTGAAAACATGAAGTACGGGTCCCCGCTAGTTCGCAATGCTTAGATGTGTACACGGTGTTGTGTAACACTTTTCATGTCTCCAAGCATTTATGTTGACCAAAATTCACAGGTTCGCATCATCACGATGCGTGGGTTTGTGTACACGGAGTCACCTGCACCGCTCTTAAATGGTTCTGTGCCTACGGGTGGGTATGCCAGCTGGCGGCTGCTAAAACACAGGGGTTGCATGATTATAATAGGCTAGTCATTTCCAGTATGAAATTCTCTCTGAGGGCATCAGCTTGGTAGTACATAATAATAATAATATTTTCAAATATTACATTATATAAATATATATAAAAACACAAAACATTAATATAATAATAATAATATTTTCAAATATTACATTATATAAATATATATAAAAACACAAAACATTAATATAATAATAATAATATTTTCACATATTACATTATATAAATATATATAAAAACACAAAACATCAATATCTTAATAATAATATTTTCACATATTACAGAATATAAGTAAATATAATATAAAAAAAAAAAAAATAACACAAACCATTAATGTTTTGCGAAAAACATTTTCAAATTTTTCGCCAGGTGACTGACACCTGACGTATGAAAACACAAAACATTAATATTTTAATAATAATATCTTTTACATATTAAACTTTAAAAATAAATAATAGATGGTTTTGCGAAAAACATTTTCATATTTTTCGCCAGGTGACTGACACCTGACGTATGGAAACACAAAACAACAATTATAATAATAATAACAATAATAAAAATAAGAAGCCTTTATGTATCGGATTTCCATATAAAGTCAAGGGTTACCTCGCCTCGTCGACGCCAAAATAAGAGGGTGGTTTATAACCATACAGGTATACAGGCTTTCTTTGAAACCCTTACATATCAGATTCGGATATGAAAATTACGGTTCCCCGCCAGTTCTCTGTGTATAGGATTGTGTACGCAAAGTTTCGTGCACTCTCTTCCAATGGCTTATGTTATCCCAACACTCACGAACGACATCGCAATGCATAGGTGGATATACACAAAGTTTGTGCACCCCCTCTTCAATGGCTCCTGTTGTCCAAAATTCACAGACGTCAGCCGGCTTCCAGCGGGCTTGCATGTGATACGTAAAATTAATTCCATGCGGGAGAGGAATTTGGTTGAATGTCAATCTTGAGTGTTCGTTAGGTGTGGGACACACGGTTCCCCGTGAAAGTTGCAAACATAAATTACGGCCATTCGATAAATCAGCACGCCAGTAGGTTCGTACCAAACGGCTATGCCCGCGATTAGGGATATCGCGACGTCCAGTGTTATATTATTCGCGGTGCAGCGAATCACTAAGTAGTACCATCGTAGAACCCCGTATTATCGGGTGATAAAAGGTTGACAAAATTTTGATATTTCCACTTTAACCTGCCAGCATAGTTCAAAGATGGAACTCAGCAACGATTTTGGGTCGTGTCATCTATTATATTCCAAAGCGGATTTTATTATAAAAACTAGTACCCACATTAACCAATTAAAACGACATTCTTTCCGGTTTATTCATGGAATATTCCTGGTGCAGAGGGATGTGGGCAGCGGCCCACCGGATTATGCCTTTTGCCCGTCCTTTGACGTTAACGGCAGTCGCTCCACAGGTCCTGGCCTGTCTGGCCCCAAGCCGCCAGGCAGCTTAGCTGGCGAGAAACAGGGAGCACTGCACAAAAACCCAACAGCCCTGTGATGATCTCCTTCTGAGACGGCGGGTATCTCCTAAGAGCGTGGATCAGGTACCACTAGTCCCGCTAGGACATAATTTCAGGTACCCGCAATAGCCTATTATTTTTCTGGTAATGTAGATTTTTTACGGGTTCGTCCCGATCCATTACCAGGTGTCGGCCGCTCCGAAACCGGGACATCACTTGCAATTGATATGTGTGTTTCTCCATATTAGCGGGCTTTTCTTCAGTTGCGTGTTGATTACCGCATCTATTATTTGGCATTTGGCTCTCCCAAGGAAAAAAAAAACGGCCCGCTCCTCCCTCGGTTTATCAACTGTTGTGTACGGTAAGTAAGACCACGGCCGGGCGCCCCCCGGTCCGTGTGTTGGCACCATATTGGGTCCATACCTACACTGCTAACCGGTGATAACCACCATACGAAAACGTGAATTTCCGCGAATGCTCCGGTGACCCGTTTTCATTTGCGCTTGTTGCCCACTACTAAATTGGGAAAATATTAGGCCGCAATAGGCGGCTCACCCACCGCGTTGGGATTAATAGATTGCAATTTAAAATCGTAAAACAAAAATTTAACTTAAATTAGGCCGGGTTTCGGCAAGCATTAACCCACTAAGTATCCAAAATAAAAAAAATAAAAAAATAAAAACCATAACTAAATTTAACATCTCTTAGGCCGATCCTCGGCGGGTAGTAAACTATTAAAATTGGTGTTTTTGGGTGATTTTATTCGTACAGTAAACTTCTTTAGAATGCATTAAGCCGTTTTTAGGCAGGTAACAACCCGGTGACAAGCCATTAACCAAGATTTAAATTCCAGATCAACAAACTGTCATGGTCTGGTTTAGTTAACCATGGCAGGGCACCCCCCCCAGACAACTGTGTAATCCAAATAGTTCTCTTGAATTCTTAGAGCAAAGACAACCCGCAGCTCGTAGCAACATTGCACGAGTTGCCGGAGGTCCGTATTTTCTTCTCCATCTTGATCTTTCTTAAATTTCCATAATATTTCGCCCTTTCCCATGTGCAACTCCCCCATATCGCCTTATGTTATTCGTCGTATTATCATGGTTATATGCTATGGTATGGTAGGTCTCTGTATAAAACTTAATATAACAGTATTATGAGTCATTGACTGTGGTCGATCGCGGTCCGACTTGGTCGGTAGCCAGGGGTCGACTGGGTATGTAGGATCGTAAAATTACGGGGCACGGGAAATTTCTAAGTAGTTCTTCGAGGGCCACAGGGGGCACCAACTAGTCCGAGTACTATACGGGGGGGGCCGAGGAATAACGAGCTTCATCGCTGGAACTGGCTAGCGTTATTCCCTTCCCCTGGGGGAGATGAGAAATAAATGGTTTCAACCCTGGAAATGGCCACGTTATTTTCTCCCATTGGTCGCTAGTTGGCGTAGAAGATACTAAGTAATTTGCCCGTTAAACTAAGACTTCCCAGTTCGACAGGCGCCGACCGATTCGACCCGCGAGTTAGCAGGTTAGCATGGATACACAGCATCAACAGGGACTGTATGTACCATGTAGGGAAATATCGTCCACCAAACCACGTCCATCTTGCGTGAGTACGCAGTGAGGAAATATTTATTAGACATTGAAATGGACAGGAAATGTAAACGCTGTTTGGTACGGCCTTCTCAGGCATAGGAGGTGCCCGTAAAATTAAGTGCTCTTGCGGGCGTACGCTGTTAACATGTTCACCACATGTCTTGGGCGCACCATGTAAATGCCCGTTTAGTCCGACTTTGGCCGGTATATGTGTGGCCCGTAAACTAATTGCACTTGCGTGCGTACGTTTGTAAAAAGAGTCACTACACCTTATGGATACATAATATAAATGTCGTTTAGTACGACCTTGTCAGGTATAACGGACGACCGCATATAGTCACTTGGACACGGTCGATATATAAAGTAAATATCATTATTCATTTAGCGTAGTCCCACCGTGTCTAAGTAGAGCGCTCCTGCCAAATGTGCTACTTGTTGTATAGTTTAGACGGCACGGTGGGAAACAACTGTTATATAGTGGATGGCCCCTTGCACCGAGTTGCGGGGGTGATTGTTAATATTAAGTCGTTATCCGAGCTCACGGCTCCCCGCTATATAAATAGCGATTATTTATTCTAGAAAAAAAATGGTGTGAAATAAAAAAAAAAAAATAATAAAAAAAAAAAAAATACTACACACCTATAGGTGCACCAAAATGTAATACTAAAAAGATGGGGTGATAAAAAAAAAAAAAAAAATACTACACACCTATCGGTGCACCAAAATGTAATACTAAAAAAAAAAATATATAATAAAATTTAAAAAAAAAAAAAAAAATGGAATATTTAATGATGAGCTGTATACCCTCGTAGGGCCGAATACATGCTGAATTTATTCCATTATAAAAAATACCATCTCAGTTAGCTCTTAAAGCTATATCAGTAATTTCATCGCTTAACTAAACGGTACCAAATTTCACTATATTACTAGTCATAATAAAACATGACTTACAAGACACGGATAAAATTTCTTTTATTCGTGTAATAAATTATGTCAATACTATGTGGCCAGGTTCCTGGTCGTTTCTTTCCAGGTTAAATACACAACGAGAAGTCAAGGTTATTTACGGGCCCTGCCTCCGGCACTGCTTGCAGGACGCCGGGCGGATTCACGAGGGTAATTTTATTTCTGTTGCTACGTCCGCAGACCGTTGTAGTCGCGCCCACTTTGCCTTTGTTAGACGAACATCAATACTTGCTGTTCGTCTGGGGGAGCAGTGAAGTGGGCGAGACTGCCAGCCTGATGGCATTCACGGGCGTGCGCCGATTAACCCGTATTTGGGAATACGGGCTACTCGCCATGGCAGACCGCGAATGCCCAAACATTCACGGGCGACGGGGTTTCCGGCCGTAAAGCGTTGCTAGGAGACGCGAATTGCGACTCGCCTGGCAACGAAAGGAGGTCGGGCGTTCGGGGCCAGACCGATCAGACGTACTTTGTGACGCTCTGATGTTTTAGCCGAGATTTAGGCCTATTTCATCTAAATTCCAAAGTGTTTCACATTAAACTGTAGGGGAAGGGTTGATAACATGTTTCTACACTACGTACGTTACTCGAATGTTAGTTTGGCTAAGAATAAACAAAGCCGTGAGCTCTTGGAAAAGTAAATTGGAACGTTCCTTGCATTCTTTACTGTCCTCCAGTTTTCTATGGAGTAAACCGCTATGGTCGAATCTAACATTGGAATATTTTATATATATAATTAAGGGCCTTGAGCCTAACTAGGCCTTACGCAGCTACTTAGCCCATCTGCGGGGAGATTGGAACAGACATATTAACGGAATTAACGTATAGATCTTTTTGGCTAAAATAAGACATTAACGTAGGCTGATTATCAGTGACAGTAGCAGGGACACTAGCGCCTCTGCTTAGTTCTGGATCAATTCAAACATATTAAATACACCGTAAGGCGAGTAGACCAGCCAGTAGTGGACACCATTAAATAATCGCTTTGTACTAAACATATTACGGGCGGAGGCAAACCTCCGAATTTAGGCGATACTCTGGCTAGCCGACTGTAGCCCGAGAAGTACACCGACGGACACGGACTACCTGCAGACGGGACGAGGGGCAGCAGCGGCCCGCGGCCGGCCCGAGAAATTCACATGGAAATAATTATATAAATTAACACGAAGGCTTGCCTTTAGCGGGGGCGGAATAGCCCGACGGTTAAATATGCATATATATATGCATATATAACCAAATATATATAAGCCTTTATACAAATAATTAACATATATATTCAAGTACAAGTGACCAGCCGAATGAGTTGGAGCGTCCATCTCCCTTGTTGGTAGATTGTGGGATCGTGGATTCGAACTCTGGTCAAGTAAACCCGATGACTTAAAAATTCACACTTTTGTGCACAGTTTTAGAGAATGACCCAGATATATATTTGATAGTGACCATGCTTCTTTTTTATTTTGTTGTTTATTCTGACGAAAAGTCAGTGATATTTTTCTATCAGTTTTGCTAATCATGTTTCCATTGAAATGCTTCCATTGAAATGTAAACAGAACATGTAACATCGTCATATTTGTATCAAATGACAGCAAAGCTGATCAGTGACCAGAACTAGTGTGTGTGCAGTAGCTTAGTGTTCAGCATGCACCATGGAAAAGGTATTATAGAGGATTTCCACCACCAACCCGCCCTCTGATGGCAGTGGTAAGAACTAATAATTGTGTGTACTTCCCTCCCCTCGATTCCACTGACCACCCTGCACCCCACCCCCACACAGCCACACACACAAACTCACACACACACTCACACTCACTCATGCACACTCATACACACTCAAATACTCACACACTCACACATACTCACACACACGCTCACACACAAACTCATACACACACACTCACACACAAACTCACACACACACTCACACTTACACTCACACACTCATACACACACTCACACACACCCACACCCTCACCCACACTCACACACACTCACACCCACACACACTCACACACACTCACACACACTCACACACTCACACACACTCATACACACACTCATACACACACTCAAACACTCACACACTCATACACACACTCACTCACACTTACAGACTCACACACTCATACACACACTCACACTCACTCATACACACTCATATACTCACATACTCACACATACTCACACTCACACACACACTCACACACTCACTCACACACAAACTCACACTCACACACTCATACACACACTCACACTTAAACACTTACACACTCATACACACACTCACACACACCCTCACACACACTCACCCCCCCACACACACACGCTCATACACACACTCAAACACACACTCAAACACTCATACACACACTCATCCACACACAGACACACTCTCACGCCAAGTCAGTTAAGCATTCTTTCTAATGGGATTACTGTCTTCTAATTTCTCATTATCTGCTTGCAGTGAGAGTTTTAATTAAGCTGACACAACATTTAAGCTGCTAAGGTGAGAGACAAGGATTGTTTTTTGTTCTTGTTGTCAACCTGTCTGCTAAGCCTTTCTCTGACAGGAGTTGTATTGTATCGCGCGTGAAGATGATGACGTCACAATTAATTGACAGCGTGTCAAAAGCTTTAACAATTTATTCTTATCAGGTACAGGCAGTACTTAGATAACGCTGGAAAAAAATGTATGCACTCCTATGTGGGTGTATGTTTAAATTAAAAATACCGAGAAAGTACTGTAAATGGACTTGGGCTGTATATTAAGACAACACACCAAAAGCCACTTTATTACCGGCAACTTTGCTAATTAGCGTATTCTTTTGTATCACAATAATCAGAACAAGTGCAGTTCTGATTCGCTTAGCACTGAATTGGCATTGGTTAGAAGGCTATTAATAGATTCTCTCAGAAAGACCACTAAATAAGTTTTATTTTGGTTATATGATACACATATATTTAAAAGAAAATCAAATTATGCCAAACAAAAAACACACCTCATGTTTCAGTCAGTTTTAAAGGCAAATTTTGTTCAAGTAAATAAATAAATCTTAAAATGTGAATATCAGGAAAAGTATACAAAATAGAAGCTTTCTGGGGGTTTTCGTATTCGACATTTAACTAGCATTGTGTGATTAAATGCCCAGCTTAAAGATCTAAAAAATGGCTGCCGGTACCTATTCTTAATGTGAGAGCACACCGCACTGATATTTTCCTTGAAGATTTATACTGCCTATCATGGATAAGTCTGAATAGACTTGTTTTCACCATTAGACAGTTTGTCGATAGAAAGCCCGAGCCTACACTTTTACCGACCCAAGGGATTTTTAACCTGCCAGACCACATAGACATGGTATGAGAGCAACTGGCCTTTGCTGACGCTGTAAGTTATACACAGCGGTGGAAATCCAAATTGGCAGAGGTGGGGGCACAGGGAATCGAACCACAGACCTTCAGATTAGGAGTCCGGCTTAGAAAAAAGCCAGACACTCTAACCACTCCGCGAAACACAGAACACCTGATATGATCTGCTTATTATCCACGGGTAGCTAGTTAAATATTAAACATCAAAGTATTATACAAAAAATAATGGGCAAATAAGTTGCAAGCCTGCCTCCCGTTTTGATAGGTCTTAAGGTTTGATCTCTGGTAGAGCCAGACCAACGACCTAAAAGTCTGTACTTGTCGCTACCTAGCCTGGTAAGCGGCATTATTAGAATAGGGCTAGGAGCAGTGGAATGAGGAAGAGAAACTGTCCGTGATTGAAAATTCCCCCATTTAATCAACTATGGGGAAAAAAACCACCACAAAATATTGCATAGTCCACTGGATTTCAGTTTCTTTCATATTCAGTACAATACATATATATTAGATTAATCATCATAATTTAAAAACATTAAAATAAAAATATTGAGATTGCATTAGAAGTGGAGAAAAGAGCTTTAATGAAATGTCTACTTCAGTTATCCACAATGAACCCTATAGAAGGGTTCCACCACCAACCCGCCCTCTAACGGCAGTGGGACGAACTCATGTGGGGTGCAGCTCACTGTGCAGAATGCTCTGTGGTAAAAAGCCTTCTTATGGAGGATTTTCTTTTTCTTGAAGATTTATACTGCCTATCATGGATAAGTCTGAATATACTTATTTTCACCATTAGACAGTTTGTCGATTGAAAGCCCGAGCCTACACTTTTACCGACCCAAGGGATTTTGAACCTCCCACACCACATAGACATGGTATGAGAGCAACCGGCCTTTGATGACTCTGTAAGTTATACACAGCAGTGGAAATCCAAATTGGCAGTGGTTGGGGGGGGTATGGGGAATCGAACCACCGACCTTCAGATTAGGAGTCTGACCTAGAAAAAAGTCAGACACTCTAACCACTCTGCCACAGAGAACACCACCGTTTATACCACCAATATGCCCTCTGATGACAGAAAAGGATTGTTTTATTTAACAATGCCTATAGAGCACGTTGCTTTTCGTATCATCGGCTGTTAGACATCAAATGACAATTACTAATCTAGTCGCTCGCAGCTCACTGTCTACCATGCTCTGTGGTAAAGGTCTCATAGAGGATTTCCACCACCAACATACCTTCTGATCAGAGGGGCAGTTACTAATCTTGTGGGTCGCAGCTCACTGTCTACCATGCTCTGTGGTAAAGGTCTTATAAATGATTCCTACAAACCAAAATTCCTTCTGATGAGAGTGGCAATTGTTCATGGTGGTTCGCCAACATGGGTAATTTGCATGCGAACAGGGAGCCCTACGGTGGCGCCACCTGGCTTTGAATCCTCCAACTGGCCCCCCCCTACCGGTCTCACCCAGAACCACCCTCACGAGACTCTGACCTCACGATCCCATCTCGTGAGACTCTGACGTCACAAACCCCTCCTCGCAAATCGGCGAGCATCAGGCTATGTGGTAAAGGGTCTCATAATAGAGGACATAATTGATTGTCTGCTTTTACATGTAAAAGCGATGGTTTGAACAAAAAACAAACATTTCTCGCTGTGAATATGGCCTATGCTGCCGACACGGCGTAAAACAACCACCAATCAATCAATCAATCAATCATAATAGAGGATTTCCACCACCATACCCTCTGACAGCCATGGCAATTACTAATCTTGTGGGTCATAGCTCACTGTGTAGCCTGTTTGGTGGCAAAAGGTCTATTATTGGAAGCTGACACTGCAGGAACACCCTGGAATTGCTGGACTAATTTGCTGCCTGACGCCCCCTGGTGGTTGGCGTCCACTTTCCCGTTCATTTACCTGCCCCTTGCCCTTAACACGATTAGGCACGCAATTAGCCATTAGGCATTAGGCAATAATGGGTCAGACCCATCTTAGCCGGGCATCTACCAAGGTCATGGGGGTCACTAAGAGGGAATGGGCCCACGGGGGGAACCAGCAGATTCGACTTCCGGTTCATAAGCCTGCCTACCGGAAGTCAGATATGCCCCGGGCACCAGTGGTCCTACGCAGAGCTGACCTCACCTCCCGCCCCACCACACACACCCACACCCAAACACCTAAACACACCCACACACCCACACACCCACATCCCGCCCACACTCCACCAACTCCTGGCCCGCATCCCACACAAATTAGGTTGGTTGGTTGGTTGTTGGAGTTTTACGTCCTCGCAACATCTAAGGTCATATCAGGACGGGCAACTTCTTGTGACAGTGGGCATTCATGGGAACTTTATAGTGTTCCCCCACTGGAAGAACTAGGTCCCTAGTCCCTACCCTCACCCTCTTGCAAGGCACAGCAAAAGTGGGCTAGAAGATAAAGCAGACAAAGGAAGAGGTGGGGAGAAAACATCAGCTAATGGACAGGCCTGGTTTCCTGGTTTGTTGTTGCTTTACATCCTGGCAATATCCAATGTCACACCGGGACGGGTGTCGACATGCGACAGTGCACACTCATGGTGAATTTAAGTGCTGCCCCACTGGGAGACCAGGCCGTCAGCACCATGACCCGATATCGCACACAATCACATCATCCTGATACTGAGCCAACCAGTCCTTGTCCGATCCTATTATTGCCAAGCGCCAGGCTAGGTAGCGACAAATATCAATTCTATAAGTCATTGGTTTGATTTGGCTTGGATTAGAACTCCCGACCTTCTCCATGGGAAGTCAGTGTTTTATTGATTCGACCACCACATCCAGTAAGCCTGGCCTGGAGTTTGGCAAGTCCCAGAGGGCAGTGGAAAATGGAAGAAAAATGGAGAAAACTTGTTACAAAGTCATCTGTGGTGCTCCAACGACCCTTGTGGTTAAGGGATTGATGGTAATGATGATGCTTGTTCATTTGGGTTTTAGGTCCTAACCACATCTAAAGTTACCTCAGGACGGGTACCCTCTTGCAGCAGCTTACACTCATGATGACTTTATAGTGCTGCCCCACTGGAAGACCAGGCCACCGGCACCATCTTACCCATCATCATCATCATGCTGTCGGTCGTGATGCGACAAAGACTGCTTTCATTACTTGACTGCCGCTCTCCATTTAGCTTGTTCCTCCTAGCTGATTTTCCACTGTCGATGGAAGATGAGCTCGAGCAGCGCGGTCCTTGGTAACCCGGGCGACGACCGAGCCGGTATGGTATTTTGTGCGGTTGTACATTTCATGAAAGCTGCCTGCAAAAGTGTTGAAGTGCTGCTGGCTTTTGCAAATTACCAGTGGCACTCTCTCGGGGAGCAAATAGAGGTTTCACACCGGCAAGAACATGTCAAGACAGGCGCAAAACTTATTGTCCCTGCAGTGGTTGGTCGGGAGATGTTGGGAGTTCCATACATCAACTACCCTTAATGCTGCCACAGTGACATGGTTTTCTGTTCAGGGTTTGCTCCCTTGGCCTTCGGTTCTGTCAAGAACCTGTACCACAAGGCAGTGGTTTACAACTCTGCAAGGCAGGGGTGTTAAACTCCCTGAGGTATTGCTATACCTGCAATACCTGCATACCACAACCATTAAGTCACATTATCCGTATACTGAGCAAACTAGTCTGCGCTCTATCCTATTATTGCCAACCGTCAGGCTATGTATCGACAAATATACATTTCAAAAGTCATTGGTTTGACGCAGTCTGGGTATTTATTACCATACAAAACACGATCTCCCGCATAGCAAGCCCGGCAGTAAGTACTCTTAGCGATTTAGCAATTCCGCCCGGTCCTTGCACAATGAATTATATATCATATAAACAGTTGGCCTCTGGTAATGTGATAGTGTCCCTGTTTATATTCACATAATATAATACAGAGCCCATATACAGCGCATATAGAGGCAGTTGACGCGGAAACATGCATCTGGCGCCCCCCCCCCCCAAACTGATGGATCTGAGGTTGACTAGGCTGGAACAGTAGATGACTAGATCAAGGCTCCTCTAGTCAATGACTGAGGGAGGAGAAGGAGTAAGGACTGATGAGCAAATGAAAGCTTCCAGCCTTATTATATTTGTATAATGGATTGTACAACATATATATCTATGGCATGCATATATAACTAAAGTATATTCGTATAATTGAACAACACAAACATGAATCAATACAGTATATATTTTGGATTTATTAGTCAAGAATGACATTTCATACAGTCTGGAGTATGATCAAAACAAGGCACTGAGATCCTTACCCCTACATTCTAGTCTAGCTATTGTGGGGTCAGTGGTGTGGCAGAATTAGTGATCAGTCGCCATCCACCGGCGGGTCGAAATGGCCAAGTTTGCAGGTTTGGTGGGCCTTATATAGTCACTAGCAAATAATTTGGCAGTTGTCATAATGTTACTTAGTTTGAAATATTAGACGTCACGGTGCCCGGCCCATAGATGCTGGGCATAAGAGATGTCAGGTGGATATCAGAGTAATTAACATATGCAAATTGGCCGGCTCGTGCCCATGGATACTTGTACAAGGTTAAGTAATAATCCGCCAGATGGCATATATGTAAAATGCTGCAGCTTAGTGTCCGAGTTTCAATAAAGGTGGTGCCATCAGCCAATCAGTGAATGTGGATACGTATTCGCCTCATTCAATTACCCATGTTGGAACCAACATCGACAATGGCTTATACAACATATATATATATAAATATGTACAGTATCTATATCTATATATAGATACTGTACAAAATTGTGAAATGAAGGAAGTGGCAGATGCATGTCGATAGCTGCTTAAGGCTGCGTAGTCCGATGATGCATCAACAACTTTTCAAAACCAAACCACTTATTTAGATTTGATTCTACATAATTATCTAACTTAGATACTGATGCACTTATTAAGTATTTGGTGCCATATATAGAGGAATACTGAATACAATTTAATAGAACCTATTACCAAAGAAGCCTATGGTGTCAGAGTTTTGGCGTACTTGCCAAAACTAATTTGACATGTTTGCATTTCAAATATCTCAAAAGTTAGCCATTTAAAATAAAAGTGACTTCAAAACTAAAGTAAGGCACATTATTGTAATCAATTTAATATATTTATCTCAGAAAAATGATGGAAACACAAAACCATCGGTCACAAGTCGGTACCCATCCTGATATGACCTTAGATGTTGCCAAGACATAAAACTCCAAACAACCAACCAACCAGCTAGAACACCGTAATATAGAAACCCCACCCACACACCCACACTCATCCACACCCACACCCACACACCCACACATCCACGCCCACAAACCCACACTCATCCACACCCTACTTGTTGCTTCCTAGCCAGGCCCTCGGCATTATTAGGATAGGGCAAGGACTGGTTGGCTCAGTGTCAGGATAATGTGACAAAGTGGGATATCAGGTCATGGCGCTGGTGGTCCGGTATCACAGTGGGGTAGCACTATGAAGTCACCATGAGTGCGCACTGTCACAAGTCGGTACCCATCCTGATATGACCTTAGATGTTTCTAGGACGTAAAACCACAACACACAACAAACATCCACACCCACACCCACACACCCACACTCATCCATACCCACACCCACACCCACACCCACACCTACACCCACACCCACACCCACACCCACACCCACACCCACACCCAAACCCACACCCACACCCACACCCACACACCCACCCACACCCACACACCCACACCCACCTGCGAGCAGAATAAGTCGCTAACAAAAGTGGATTCTGGTCACGGCACCGCTGAGTGCAGGGGTCATGTCGGTATTACGCTGGGTACCGGAAGCACCCCCCGGGGGCCCCGCTTGTTATGCCGCTGCGATCCCCCGTGTGTCATGGCGTTAAGGCGGCGCGGTGTGGCGCTGATCCAGATACCCGCAACGTGTGACTGACGCGAAAACGAGGCTCTTCGCGAACGAACCAGTTGATATATGTGCTTCTTTACTGTTGCTTTGCATCCTAGCAACATCTAAGGTCAGGTCAAGAATAGGATGGGTACCGACTGGTGACGGTGCGCAATTTATGGTGAATTTATAGTGCAGCCCTACTGGGTTGGTTGGTTGGTTTCTTGTCAGACTTTGATGTCCTGGCAACATCTAAGGTCATATCAGGACGGGTATCGACTTGTAAATAGTGTGCACTAATGGCAACTTTATGATGCCGCCCCACTGGGGAATCAGGCCAGTAGCACAATGATACAATATCCCACTCAGCCACATTATCCTGCGACTGTGCTAGCCAGTCCTTGTCCTATCCTATTAATGCCAAATGGCAGGCTAGGTAGCGACAAGTATACATTGGTTCGACTTGGATGGAATTCGAACTCCCGACCCTGCGCAAGGGAAGCCTGCGTTCTACCGATTTGGCCCCCACGTCCAGTCGCAGCCGAAACGATGCTTACCTGATAATTGAACTTTTATTGTTTAACAAAAAAGTATGTGGTTACATTTGTCGTGGGAGTGATGCAAATTGGAAAATATTGCCCATAGAGACGGATTCGAATCGACACTCCTGTCATTCCGGGAGATAATGCCCTAGCCATTAGATTATATAGGCTCCCTGATGCAGGTGCTGTACCAACCCAACTCTACAAGAACCCAAGAGGAGGATATCATGGTTGACGGAAACAAGCTGAACTCTGTTCCGGAATTCACCTACCTCGGAAGCGCTATATCAAATGATGGACGCATTGATGCTGAAATACAGAGGAGGATGGCCAAGGCTAGCGCATCTTTCGGCTGAATATGCCAGAGACTCTGGAACAACCACCATGTGTCCATGCGGGTCAAAGGCAAGATATACCGTGCAATCGTGCTATCCACCCTACTTTTATGGAGCCGAGGCCTGGACAGTGTACAGACGACAGGTGAAAAAGCTGCATGCCTTCATGATGCGATATCAGTGTTCAATCATGAGGCTAACCTTGAAGGACAAAGTGACAAATAAGGAAATATTCGAACGGACAGGGCTGCCCTCTATGGAAGATCTTCTGATCAAAAAGAATCTCCAGTGGACTGGACACGTAATGACGATGTCATCAGACAGGCTACCAAAGCAGATCCTCTACTCTCAACTGTCATCTGGTTACAGAAAGAGAGGGCGTCCTCATCTCCGGTTCAAGGATACCATCAAGAGAAACCTGAAGCTGAGAGACATTAAGACCAACTCATGGACATCACTCTCACAGCAGAGAGCTAAATGGAGAGCGACAGTCAAGTAATGAAAGCAGTCTTTGTCGCATCGCGACCGACAGCATGATGATGATGATGCAATCACCCTATCCACATCTATCTGTCAATGTGGTTCCGTCCTGATATTATCATAGATGTTGCCAGGACGTAAAACTCCAACAACCAACCATCCATCGATGTGGTTCCTTGCCTGAGAACCCCCCAATAGTCAGTGTTTATTTACTTTTGTGTGTTTTTGTGTTAAACAAACAAACTTTGCTTAAGAGGCCAGTGCAGATTACTACATGTTTGTTCCTTAAGTGCCTCTCACACCTTACCGGATTGAGCACCGGACATAACCGGACAAAGAAGCCTGGTGGTGTTCGGTATCAAAATGTACCAAAATGTGTTGAAATGTTGTGCTTTCAATGGACAAGGAACGTACATTAATGAATAGCCACCAGACGATAAATGATAACCGGACGACACCGGATAACAATGGACAAGCAACAATCAACCGACGGGCGAAAACCGAATGTCAAACAGATGGACCTAACATCAAATGGACACATACCAGACTGTTAACATACGCGGTAAAAACATATAAAAAACTGACGGACCGAATTCCCGCAACACTGTCAATGGTCTCTGCAGGAAGCAAACCAGAGACATAATGGATGGGTACCGGACATGAACCAGACAAAACGGACTAAACGGACTTAAAACGGACACTAACCATACACATCAGTCCGGCGGTGTCTGGTACAAGTTTTGTGCATGTTCAAAACTTGACACCGTACACACCGGACACCACCAGACAGAAAACAGACACGGCGGATGCGTACCGTATATAAAACGGACATTGACGTATTTCAACCGGACAGTGTCCGTTTTCTGTCCGGTACCCCAATCCGGTAAGGTGTGATTGAGCCTTTAAGCTTGACAAATTTCAATGGCGGAACATTGGTCTCCCTCATTCCGCTGCTCTCTGCCTCGTCCCAGTAATGCTGGGCACTAGACTAGGTAGCGATAATTATACATATTTTAAAGTCATGGGTTAACTTGGCCAGGGTTTCAAGCCGAGTTTCAAAACTTACAAGCAACCATATGGGAAGTAGGAATTGAACCAGTGGTCCACAACTGTTTATCGAAGGCTGTGGTATGTGCTGTTCTGTCTGTGGGAAAGTGCATATAAAAGACCCCTTGCTGATTATCGGAAAGAGTAGCCTAAGTGGTGACAGTGGGTTTCCTCCAAAGAAATATGTCAGTATGACCATATGTTTGACGTCCAGTAGCTGATGATACAATAAACAAAAATCAATGTGCTCTAGAGGCGTTGTTAAATAAAACAAGCCTTGCTTTACGTTTGGGGGGAAGCGGGAATTCACCTCATTTGGCCAACCCATCTGGTGAGAAATGTGTGAACTTACACTAATAATAAAGCTGTTTAAAAAAATATACCTTTGGGTTGAAAACATCCAGTAATTACCAAAGTTTTATTTGTTGCCAGTCTCATGCTGCGTATTTTCCTATTTGCTGAGTAAGGAATCTGCATAACGTACTAAATTTGCGATTAAGGGTCGTTGATGGTTGCCTGTTAGGGCTTTACATTCTAATAACATCTAAGGTCATATCAGGATTTGCACCGGCTTATGACAGTGCACACTCACGGTGGCTTTATAGTGTCGTCCCACTGGAAGACCAAGCCACTGGCATCATAACCTGATATCCCAAACAGTTACATTGTCCATGATGTGCGCAACATGGGTAATTGAATGAACGAGACTGTGAATCTCAGTAGATTAGGGCACCATGGCGCCGACTATATTCTATTCTTAGAACTAATAACTTTGGCCGCTGATCGACGCGCCATCTACATGATACTTCTTGAACTACGCAGTTAGATTAAAATCAGACTGGTGGCGACATCTATATTCACTTTTAGAACTAAAATGGCCGCCGATTGACGCGCCACCTATAGTGATTTCGAGTCAAAGCCGATGACGTGGCACTGGAGATATTCACTTCGACCAGACTTTTCAAACCGAGAGGACGTACTTCTGCCGCCCAGATTTGCCGTCCCACCCACCCAACTAATATGATGTATCGATAGGGTTAAGTGCCTGTAATCCTTGAAATATCTAAGGTCATCTCATCATGAAAGAGTAATGTAACAAGCTAAGATAGAAAGAATTAAAATTGCCACTTTATACTACTGTCTCGTTCTGTTTTCAATTATCCTGACACTGAGCCAACCAGTCCTTGCCCTATCGTAAAAATGCCGAGCACCTGACTAGGAAGCAACAAGTATCAATTTTTAAGTCATCGGTTTCACTTGACCAGGGTTCGAACCCACGATCCTATGGTCTACCAACACGGGAGACGAATGCTCTATCTCATTAGGCCATCCTGACTTGTTTGTTGTAAATGAATTTTATTCATATAAATCTTTTCTCAGTGCCGTATCACTGGTCATCCGACCATCAGTGTTACAGGTATACATGTTTTGACAGCATTTTAGCGAACGAGCTGATCGGGCTGCGAACAAGGCCCTGAACTGTGATCTTGAACCGTGTCTGATCCCTCACTCTGATCTGAAACCACTAATAGCCACCCACATAAAATCCAAATGGCAACATGAGTGGGATGAAAACATTAATGAACTTAAAGAAATTGAACCATCTGTGGGAAAGCCACCACAGACTCATGCGGGAGGTCAGCGGGACCAAGTGGTCCTTAGCCGCTGCCATATTGGCCACTCATGGCTTACACATGCTTTTCTGCTCAAGGGGGAACCTCCCCCTGAATGTATTGGGTGTCAGTCCCCACTGACACTCAAACACATTTTACTAAGTTGCATTGATTTGTTGGCCCTGCGCCAATGGTTCTACACTGCAGACAGTATGCATGACCTTTTTTTACTAAGGTAAAACAGGAAAACATTTTAGCCTTTTTGAGGGCAGCTGGACTGTACCACCTCATATAGTTTACTAAATGGATTCTATCAATTATTAATAAAACTTTTCTTTTTCTATGGGAATTTGTTTCCCTTGACCACAAATATATGGTTGTGAGCTTTCTAATTTAATTAGTGTCTATTGGCACATAATTGATTGTCTGCTTTTACATGTAAAAGCGATGGTTTGAACAAAAAACAAACATTTCTCGCCATGAATATGGCCTATGCTGCCAACACGGCGTAAAGCAACCACCAATCAATCAATCATTTTATTTTAATGGTTTACATACTGTAGTAGACTGTACATGAGCTCCACTACCACGTGGTGGCAGCAGACACTACGCCATACACCTACACAGTTACACTGAACTGCAATAGTTGGCAGCAGGCTAGCCACCGGGAAGACCCCGACGCGGCTGCCCTCTACTGCATGTGGCTAGCACACGACCCCACCCACCTAGAGAGGCGACGTGGGACCTAGCGAGTTAGGGGGCAGGGAAGTTGACTGTTGTCGCTGCGGACAGTGGATAGGTTTTGGAATAAACCAGTTGAAGCGTACCGTTAGTCAATATTGGCATTCTTCCATGAGTGCATGGCAGTGAGAAAGACCGTGGGCTACCACAATATTAAATTGACTTGGAATATATGGATTCATATGGCTATAGTATTGTAACAGAATAACAAATAAAAAATAAAGGGAGAAAGAGAGAAAGAGAGAAAGAGAGAAAGAGAGCTAAATGTAACACAAGCCTCGTTTTCGATCAAGTGTGTTTAAAGTTGTGTAGTCCGATGAATGCATCAAGTTTTCAAAATAAAAACTAGTTATAATGGATTTGATCCTACCTCTGAGATTAGATACTGGTGCACTTATTAACGATCCATGTCATACTGCATAAAAGAGCACCTTTCAACAATTTTAATAGAACCAGTTAAAGCTGCATAGTCCGAGGAAATATCAAATTTTCAAAACCAAACCAATTATCTATGTTTGAATTTACCTATCTACCTTAGATTCTTATGCACTTTTTAAGAATTTGTTTCTGCGTAGAAGGCAATATTGAGTCAATTGAACAGAACCTGTTACTGCAGAAGTCTATGGTGTCAGAGTTTTGGCAAGCTTGCCAAAACTAATTTTCCATGTTTGCACGCAAAATATCTCAAAGGTTTACCATTTAAAATAAAAGTAACTTTGAACTAATGTAACATGGATTCTAGTGATCGATCTAATATATTTATCTCAGAAAAAATACTGAAATTCAAAATCATCGGACTATGCAGCTTTAATGCTGAAGTCTACGCTGTCAGAAATCTGACATGTTTGCCAACGTTATTTTTTAAAATGTTATAGCGATCTCCTACGTTAATAATATGGTACTTTAAACTTAAAGTTGCAAAGTCCGATGAAGCATCAAACCCAAAACAATTATCAAGAATAGATTATGCATATGAAAGGTTCAGGTGCAAAACCACGTAAACGCCAATCCAAAAATGGAAATAAACAGTGGAATCAAACCCTCAACAACTTTATTTTGTTATATTCCTTCTCTTTTGTTTATTGCTCCATAACCATGTGATGATATGAAAAGTGGAATTAGTGAGAATTAAAATTATTTTCAGGTAAAAAATCTTTTACTTAAACTACATTTTTGGATTGGCATTTACTTGGTTTAGTGCCTAACTCTTCATATCTAAATTAGATACTCATATATCGGCATAAATAGCGAATTTAATCAAACCTGATATTGCATAAGCCTATGGTGTCAGAAACTGTTGCCATGCTTGCTCAAATTAATTTGCCATGTTTGCAATTAAAATATTTCTAAAGTTAGCCATGTAAAATTAAAGTTAATTCAAACTAAAGTAAAGATAGAATATATTGATCAATCTTATATATTTATCTCAGAAAATGAAAAAAACACACCTCAAAACCATCGGACTATGCACCTGTAGTGGTCTGCACTGACCTCTCAGGCAAGTAACCACATAGACAGGTAGGCGTGGGGAGTGTGTTGATATCAGGGAGCCTAGGTGGTGTAATGGTTAGCACACTCGCCCGGAATGCAAAGAGATGTGGGTTCGAGTCCCACTCTAGGCACACTATTTCCCATTTTCATCACCCCCATGACACTGGTTGCCGTGACCATGATCCTGTACAAGCTACGCGCTGTATAGCTGTTGAACCTACCCTGTGTATGTATGTATGTGTTAGTGCATTGCCTGTATGTATGTAATTGTAAGCATTACAATACTTACAATTCCAGGGGGACGAGTGTAGTGGTCTGCACTGACCTCTCAGGCAAGTAACCACATAGAGAGGTAGGCGTGGGGAGTGTGTTGATATCAGGGAGCCTAGGTGGTGTAATGGTTAGCACACTGGCCTGGAATGCAAATAGATGTGGGTTCGAGTCCCACTCTAGGCACACTATTTCCAATTTTCATCACCCCCATGACACTGGTTGCCGTGATCAGGATCCTGTACAAGCTTTGCGCTGTATGGTTGTTGAACCTACCCTGTGTATGTATGTGTTAGTGCATTGCCTGTATGTATGTAATTGTAAGCATTACAAGACTTACAATTCCAGGGGGACGAGTGTAGTGGTCTGCACTGACCTCTCAGGCAAGTAACCACATAGACAGGTAGGCGTGGGGAGTGTGTTGATATCAGGGAGCCTAGGTGGTGTAATGGTTAGCACACTCGCCCGGAATGCAAAGAGATGTGGGTTCGAGTCCCACTCTAGGCACACTATTTCCCATTTTCATCACCCCCATGACACTGGTTGCCGTGACCATGATCCTGTACAAGCTACGCGCTGTATAGCTGTTGAACCTACCCTGTGTATGTATGTATGTGTTAGTGCATTGCCTGTATGTATGTAATTGTAAGCATTACAATACTTACAATTCCAGGGGGACGAGTGTAGTGGTCTGCACTGACCTCTCAGGCAAGTAACCACATAGAGAGGTAGGCGTGGGGAGTGTGTTGATATCAGGGAGCCTAGGTGGTGTAATGGTTAGCACACTGGCCTGGAATGCAAATAGATGTGGGTTCGAGTCCCACTCTAGGCACACTATTTCCAATTTTCATCACCCCCATGACACTGGTTGCCGTGATCAGGATCCTGTACAAGCTTTGCGCTGTATGGTTGTTGAACCTACCCTGTGTATGTATGTGTTAGTGCATTGCCTGTATGTATGTAATTGTAAGCATTACAAGACTTACAATTCCAGGGGGACGAGTGTAGTGGTCTGCACTGACCTCTCAGGCAAGTAACCACATAGACAGGTAGGCGTGGGGAGTGTGTTGATATCAGGGAGCCTAGGTGGTGTAATGGTTAGCACACTGGCCCGGAATGCAAAGAGATGTGGGTTCGAGTCCCACTCTAGGCACACTATTTCCCATTTTCATCACCCCCATGACACACCTTTGAGGTATATATATGCAGACACTAATTAACTCCATCAGACCCAGCTATTAATACCAACTCTCACTGGGCTACATTTAGGCACCCGCTGGAAGCCATTATTGCACGCTCAATAAAGCCGGTGTCTTTTCCCGCCTTTTCCACAATCCATTTTTGTCAACCTGCATACGCTCCTGCCTCTGTCTATCTCTATCTCGACCAGACGGGATGGCCGAATGAGTTGAGCGTCCGTCTCCCATTTTAGTAGATCGTGGGATTCGAAACCTGGTCGTGTCAAACCAATGACTTACAAATGTATACTTGTTGCTTCCTAGCCAGGGATCAGCATTGTTAGGATAGGGCAGCATTATTAGGATAGGGTAAAGACAACAAACAAACCAAATTAAAGGGTAGCACCGGTGTGAGATGAGTGTAAATGTGTGATGGTAGTTTCACGCCGTGTCAACAACAAAAGGTCACATTCACGGCCCCGAAATGGGGCGATGTCAGAAAGTGGATACACATGATTAATTAGATGTGATACCCAACTCACACTATGCTTGCGACACACTTTGCACTCACAAGAAAAAAACCTGCAGTCAAAAGTGGTCACACGTGGTCGCAAATTGGTCGTAAGTGGTCGCAAAGTGCTCGCAATGTGGTCCTCAGTGGTTGCCGACCTCCAGACGACCGGTTTGGTCGCAAGGAGGTTGCAACTACTGCACCAAAAACCTCCTTGCGACCAAAATGGTTCCTAGCTTGGCGACCAGTCTGCGAGGAGTCAGTTGAATTTGTTGTCGCAAAGTGGTCAGAAAGTGGTCAGAAAGTGGTCGCAAAGTGGTCACAGAGTGGTCACAGTGGTCACAAAGTGGTCACAAAGTGGTCACAAAGTGGTCACAGAGTGGTCACAGAGTGGTCACAAAGTGGTCGCAAAGTGGTCACAAAGTGGTCACAGAGTGGTCACAAAGTGATCGCAAAGTGGTCACAGAGTAGTCGCAAAGTGGTCATAAAGTTGTCAGAAAGTGGTTACAAAGTGGTCGCAAAGTGGTTGCCAGCTATAATGTGACTGGGGATTTAGGCGTCCAGTGAGCCCCTGTCACTTCACCAGGTATTGATATGACCTTATATGTTGCCAGGACGTAAAACTCCAACAACCGACCTTCCCCAGGTTAGGTTTCACATAAGCAGGTAAGCTTGGTATGGGATGGTTACATCAGTGGTCCAATGGTAGTGTGATTCAGTAGGCATAAGTACGTCGATTGCACCAGGCAATCCAGATGCCACTTGCTATCCGGACTGCACTTTGTCCACACCTCTCTCTATCTCCTCTCCGCTGGCCTTGCTCCTCTTTGATATGTCTGAAAAGACTTCCAGGAGGGGGAGCCCGCCAGTATTTCACTTTCTAATCTTACTCTGTCCCGTGTCTTTGGCTCGCCGGCTGGTCACCATAGAGCAAATAGACACGGTCCTTTGACTCAACTCTCCTCATT
This sequence comes from Branchipolynoe longqiensis, assembly GCA_030323885.1. Classification (NCBI taxonomy): domain Eukaryota; kingdom Metazoa; phylum Annelida; class Polychaeta; order Phyllodocida; family Polynoidae; genus Branchipolynoe; species Branchipolynoe longqiensis. Next base: position 50,209,078 of record CM059200.1, on the reverse strand, counting down.
TCTCTTTCCTAGACTCTACACTTTGCAATCACAAGAAAAAAACGTGCGGTCAAAAGTGGTCACACATGGTCGCAAAATGGTCACAAAATGGTCGCAATGTGGTCCTAATATAGAAACTACTAACACCCAAAACCGCAAAGGTTGGCCCGAGAAAGATCAGATAAAGACTCCTGAGTGCGGGACCAGACCAACCCAGTATCACAGCTGTCCAGCGTTGAAAACAAGCACCCTCACGGGAGCTTATACGTTATGGGCAGAATAAAAAACTTGTCACCAAAAAAAAAAAAAAAAAAAAACAATTTCCCATTTCATCACTCCTACGACACTACCAACTGACCCTCTGATGGCAAAGGCAAGAACTAATGTTGTGAGTGGCAGCACTCTGTGCAGCCCACTCTGTGGAAAAGGCCTAATATAGGATCTCCTCCACAAGGCCACCTTCTGATGGAAATAATTAATATTGTAACTGGCAGCACACTGTGCAATATACTCTATGTAAAAGGCCTAATAAAGCATCTCCGAAACTAGCCCACCTTATGATGGCAATAATTAATATTGTAAGTGGCAGCTCAGTGCGCATGCCCCGAGAGGAAAACAAAGCAGCAGCAGAGCACAGCGTTTAGTCAGAGCAGAGTAGAGCAGAGTGAAACAGGCAAAGATCCACCAAATCCTTTCTTTGATAGATGAATGGACTAATATAGGTAGGCTCTGCTTCTGGGGCGGCTTACCCAGTCTGAGCCTAGCACCTGGCGGTCCAGGAATAGCTGCAGGCAGCCGGGCAGGCATTGAAGGCTCAGCCGACACCAGAAGCCAGAAGCCAGCGTTTCTCCGATTGTCATCTGCACGCGCCAAAAATGTCGTCTTTTTTTATTGAGGCTGTATTTATACTGTCCATAGCATATAATCCTGGGTATTCAGGCTTGTTTTCAATGCTGGCCAGCTGTAATATTAGTGTTATCTTATCATACAGTAGCTGCTGATAAGGTATTTGATTGTCTGCATTTCAGGAGCAGATAGATAGTTGGGTGTTATGGTTAGTAGCCTATGTTTTTGTTTGTTTTTTTTCTTGGCATATATGTGTTTTATTTGTTCTACTCTTACTACTAGACTAGCCTTCTCCTATCTACATATCATAGGCTTGTACGTAGCTGTGTGGTGTGCTATCTGGCTACTTTTGACATGGTTACCTTCCATTGGGTGTCCCGCTGGTGGGCGGTGACATATCACATGCCCCTTTGCTGTGCAGCTTAGTGGTGGTTTCCTAGCCTTATTTTGCACAGATATTTTTTGTATGTTTTTAGGTCAGGAATCTGCTGACAGACATTATTAGAATCGCAATATATTCCACTGGCGAATCTATCTGACTGAATGATGGTTTGGCTCGATATCATTTTGTTGTTGTGGTTGTTTTGTTTGTTGTTTTGTTTGTTGTTGCTTTGTTTGTTGTTGTTTCCGGCGCAGCAGACGAAAATTACTGGTGGAGAGATAGAGATTGGTTGGTTAGTTGTTGGAGTTTTACATCCTAGCAACATCTAAGATCATATCAGGACGGGTACTGACTTGTGACAGTGCGCACTCATGGCAACATTATGGTGCTGCCCCACTGGGAGACCAGGCCACCAGCACCATGACCTGATATCCCACTCAGTCACATTATCCTGACACTGAGCCAACCAGTCCTTGACCTATCCTATTAATACCGATTGTCTGGCTAGGAAGCGACAAGTATCAACTTTTAAGTCATTGGGTTGACTCGACCAGGGTTCAAACCCATGAACCCATTCATTCGAGTCCTCCGATCTCCCAAAATAGGAGACGGATGCTCAACTCATTCAGCCATCCCGTCCGCTCCTTTATCTTGGTTAAAGCTGCATAGTTTGATGAGGCATAATCATTTTAAGACCAAGACAATTATCTAGATTTGGTTCTACATAATTACCTTAGATATTGATGCACCATTTAAGCATTTGTTGCCACATAGAAATGAATATTGTGTCAATTTAGTAGACCCTGTTACTGCAGAAGCCTATTCTCTCAGAATGTTGGTACGCTTTCCGAAATTAATTTGTCATGTTTGCATTTCAAATATACCAAAATTAACCATTTAAAATAAATGTTACATCAACCCGATAGATTCTAACAATCAGTTTAATACATTTATCCAAAGACCCTATAATACTAAGACGGCTCACTCAGCCTGTACTATGTAATCAAAATGATCAAACCCACCACTAGGTGCGCTGGCTGTTCTCTTGGTTAAACAGTTGCTATATTATATGTATAAATGTATATATGAATGTGAAAGATGTGTGATGATGGCGATGCTGATGATGATGCTGATGCTGATGATGATGTGTATTTGTTCATAGCAATTTCATATTGATGTGTATTCATACATACCTATCTCATGTATAATATTTATGTAATTGTATGTGTTTACATGTGAAACACCAACCAGCATCCGTGTGATAAAACACACCACAAGGTGGCACTGCGAAATGTACATTACCATGGGAGAGATAGGGAGTGAGCCGTCTTAGTATTATAGGGTCTTTGATTTATCTCAGAAAATGACAGAAAGTCAAAACCAACGACTAAGCAATTTTAATAATAATAATAATAATACTATCTATATTTAAAAAGTGAATTTGATCAAAAATCAATATCTAGTTCAGTGTCATTGCAAAATGCATGGATTTCCACTTCCAACCCGCCCTCTGATGGCAGTGGCAAGAACGAATGTTTTGGGTAGCAACTCTGTGGTTGGTCTCTTAGGCTGCCTTCCCCCCCCACCCCCCCCTGCCCCAGCCAGGCCCCCTGCCTGTTTTCGTCGTTTTTTGCCTAACAGTCACACCTTCCCAGACGAGCCCCGGACCACAGGCCGGATCGCCCAGACTCCCCCCGGACTCCCCCCGGACTCCCCCCGGACTCCCCGGTGTAGCCACGGACTAGTCCCGGACAATCCGGGAGTGATCCGGGAGTGGTCCGGGCTGATCCGTGGCTGATTCGTGGCTGATCCGGGGTGATCCGGGGTGATGCGGGGTGATTGGGGTCGTATCCGGGCAGTCCGGGAGTGGTCCGTGGCTACGCCGGGGGTAGTCCTGGATAGTCCGGGGTGGTCCGGGTTAAATCGTGGCTCATCTGGGGCAAAATGGCCCCGGACCACCCCCAAACAGCCCAGACTGGCCCCGGTCCACCCCCGGACCACCCCTGGACTACCCGGACCACCCCCGGATCATGCCGGATTGAGCCAGGATCGCAAAATCCCCCGGACCACCCCGGATTTTAAAAACATTTTAAAACATCCGGGGCAGAGCCCGGACGGGGCCGGATGAGCCACGGATCAGGCCGGATCAGGGCGGGTCGCCACAGACGAGCCACGGACGAGCCACAGATCACCCTGGATCGCCACGGACCACCCCGGATGCCGGTCCGGGGCTCGTCTGGCCCCTGATCCGGGTAGGTGTGAGTGGGGCTTTAACAACCACTTGAATGTGTTGTTGTTGTTTGTTTGTTGTTGTTTTACGTCCTAGCAACATCTAAGGTCATATCAGGACGGGGCTTGAATGTGTGATGGTGCCAATGAGGCTGGGTTCAAATTACAAGTGATGTTCCCTTCTCTTTATACTGAATGGCTGGCGTCAACCATTAAAAGCGATTTTAGTTCAATCCGAGATGGCAATAACCAGACGCAATGGCTGAATGAGTTGAGCGTCCGTCTCCCGTTTTGGTAGGTTGTGGGATTTGAGCTACCGGGTTCGAACCCTGGTACAGTCAAACCAATGACTTAAAAATTGATAATTGTTGCTACCTTGTCTGGTGCTCGGCATTATTAGGAGAGGGCAAGGTTTGTTTTTGTTTGTTGTTGTTTTACGTCCTAGCAACATCTAAGGTCATATCAGGACGGGGCTTGAATGTGTGATGGTGCCAATGGGGCTGGGTTCAAATTACAAGTGATGTTCCCTTCTCTTTATACTGAATGGCTGGCGTCAACCATTAAAAGCGATTTTAGTTCAATCCGAGATGGCAATAACCAGACGCAATGGCTGATGAGTTGAGCGTCCGTCTCCCGTTTTGGTAGGTTGTGAGATTTGAGCTACCGGGTTCGAACCCTGGTACAGTCAAACCAATGACTTAAAAATTGATAATTGTTGCTACCTTGTCTGGTGCTCGGCATTATTAGGAGAGGGCAAGGTTTGTTTTTGTTTGTTGTTGTTTTACGTCCTAGCAACATCTAAGGTCATATCAGGACGGGGCTTGAATGTGTGATGGTGCCAATGAGGCTGGGTTCAAATTACAAGTGATGTTCCCTTCTCTTTATACTGAATGGCTGGCGTCAACCATTAAAAGCGATTTTAGTTCAATCCGAGATGGCAATAACCAGACGCAATGGCTGAATGAGTTGAGCGTCCGTCTCCCGTTTTGGTAGGTTGTGGGATTTGAGCTACCGGGTTCGAACCCTGGTACAGTCAAACCAATGACTTAAAAATTGATAATTGTTGCTACCTTGTCTGGTGCTCGGCATTATTAGGAGAGGGCAAGGTTTGTTTTTGTTTGTTGTTGTTTTACGTCCTAGCAACATCTAAGGTCATATCAGGACGGGTACCGACTTGTGAGTGCTGCCACACTGGGAAATCAAGCTGCCAGCACCATGACCTGATATCCCACTCAGTCACATTATCCTGACACTGAGCTAAGCAGTCCTTGCCCTATCCTAATAATGCCAAACACCAGGATAGGAAGCGACAATTATCAATTTTTAAGTCATTGGTTTGACTCGACCGGAAACCGAACTCACAAACTCCCGATCTTACGAACGCGAGGCCTGTGCTCTCCCGATTCGGCCACCGCGCCCAGTTGGATAGTGCAAGGATCAGTGGTATGAGGAAAACCAATCGTCCGTGATGGAAATTTCCCCCGCTTATGCCTCGGCCACAAATGCATTATGGCGTGCTTGCGGCGACCATAACTCGCCGCATCTGCCACAACGTATGGTGACCGCATGGTGGGTTGCGGTCGCCGTATGGAGACTGTACGTTTTTTTCCTCACCGCAAGCAGTTGCGGTTATTTGAAGTCAAAGTTATCTTAACTTTGGAAAATTGCAACGCTGCAGGCCGCAATCACACCACAACACCGTACGGTCACATTTGTTGACATCAATGAATATCAATACGGTACAATATTAATTTTTGTGTGATCAATATTAAAGTTGCATAGTCCGATGGTTTTGAGTTTCTGCCATTTTTCTGAGATAAATATATTAGATTAATTCTTATAACCTACTTTACTTTAGTTTGGATTAACTTTGATTTTAAATGGTTACATTTTGAGATATTTGAAGTGCAAACATGTCACATTAGTTTTGGCAAGCATGCCAAAACCTAGATAAAAGATTCATCCCATACTTCCAGTACAGGGGTGAACGACAACGTAGTCTAAATATGGGCGAAAATAGCTTTAGTATGGAACAGGAAGTAGAATGCCTGGCATCAGTGTCAAATGGTTACTTATATCAGCACAGAGTTGGTGAAATCGGAGAGAATGCAAAAAGACAAGATGGCGGCCAGAGAACGCCGTCGATTTCACTTTTAAATTGCATTAAAGTATATGTTTTATATTTTCCAACTGAAAACTAATGGGTAAATATGAAGACTATATTGTGCTTCTTAAATTAAGAATTTACCAGCTCAGTTAATTTCCTCAGCATGTCGAAATTCTTCCCCAGCTTTCCTAATGGGTTGGTTTTCACCCCGGTACTGTAAGTACGGGGTAAATGTTTCATCTAGCCAAAACCCTGACACCATAGTCTTCTGCAGTAACAGGTTCCATTAAATTTACTCAGTATTCCCTTCTATTAGGTAACACATGCTTAATATGTCCATCAGTATCTAAGTTAGATATGTCAAATTAAATCTAGATGATTGTTTTGGTTTTGAAAATGTGATGCTTCATCGGGCTATGCAGCTTTAAGAAAGTTACATTTTTATATATTAAATACGTGCATAAAGTTAAAGACAAACCGCAAGGTGCCTTGCGGTGACCGTACGATTTGTGAATAGATAAACCACAAACCGCAACGCCATAACATTTGCATAAACTGCAATGTACACCACAGACCGCAGGACCGTACGGCGACCGCATCATTTTTGACTAATGCATTAATAAACTAATGTACCCCAAAAAACACACCAAAAGGCAATGTAGTAGGGCTAAATAAAGATCACCCTACACTGGACCAGGCAGGGTAACCTAGCGGTACTGTGGCCGTTCCATATGCGGCAATGGCATGGCTTCAATCCCAGGCTGAGTCAAACCAAATTTTTTTTGTTGGGGGTAAATATGTTTATTCTGCTGAATAAGTCTTTTGTCAGTGCCGAAGCACTGGTCTTCCAGCCATTTTTCAATTCAGGGTTATTTACACAAAAGGTATATAGAATAAGGGATACAATAACTGTTGAATAGACAATTTGCACCATGTAACACAATGAAATTCTGTATCCTGAAAGTTCCATAGCAATATGGTAACAGTAGTGTCATATAACCAGATCAATATTAGTCAGATCAATGTGAGTATTTACATAGTATTTAGAATGTAAGCAGAAGTTATCTTCTGTATTCAGTTGGTAAACTTGTAGTCAGTTTTAATGTTCAGTTGCAGTTAGGCAAGCGGTATATAAATGTTGGTTTGTTAGGAAAATTCTAGTGTAACTCTAATGTAGTTAGTTATGTGAGTTTATGAATTATGTTGTTGGGGTGGGGTTGTTAATAATACACTGGACCAGCTGTGACCAGTGAAGCAGTGGGACCAATCCTAGTCCATTTAGGTCTTAAATTTTACATTTTTATTTGGACTGTCTCTGTCATTGTATATGGTTGACTGGAAATAACAGATGAACAGCAACAAATTAAAAACTGTAACTCTCAAAACCGGTACTGTTATTTCATAAATAAGATTGTTTGCTTGTTGGGGTTTTAAGTCATGGCAACATCTATGGCAACCGCAGCGACTTGTGACAATGCACGCTCATAGCGAATTTATAGTGCTTCCATACTGCGAGACCAGGTCGCCAGCACCATGACTTGATATGCCACATTAGACAAGCTGCGAAGCAGTGGTTGGTTCAGAATCAGGATACTACTACTGACGTGGCAACAACCTCAACGGTGTAGCCGGCCTGGTAACCCAGTGGGGCAGCACTATAAAGTCGCCATGAGCACGCACTGTCAGGAGTCGGTACCCAACCTGATCTCACCATAGATGTTGCCAGGACTTCAAACCACTGTCATAAAACATCGGTGTCAGACCTGATATCTCAGAGCAGATGATTCTGGCTTGTTTATTAGGGTTTTATGCCCTAGCAACAGCCGGGGATCGACATGTGACCGTGCGGATTGATGGCGACTTTATGTGTAATACAAAAGAGCCGATTATGTGAATATTATGCAAATGGTTTGTTTGATTTGTTTCCTTTTGGTTATTTTGCATTATAGCAACATCTAAGTGACAGCATGCATTCATTGTGACTTTATAGTGCTGCCCCACTGGGAGAACTAGGTCCCCAGTCCCTACCCTCACCCTCTTTCAAGGCACAGCGAAAGCGGGCTAGCAGATAAGGTGGACAAAGGAAGACATGGGAAGACAACATCATCGAATGGACAGGCCTGGTTTGTTTGTCGTTGCTTTGTCTCCAGGCAACATCCATGGTCATATCAGCCTGGGTATCGACTTGTGACAGTGCACACTCATGGTGTCTTTATAGTATTGCCCCACTGGGAGATTAGGCCACCGGCACCATTGAGCTGATTTCCCACACAGTCACATTATCCTGATACTGTGCTAACCAGTCCTTGTCCTATCCTAGTTATGCCAAGCACCAGGCTACCGCATGTGGTTATATATATAAATGAAACTTGCGGCATTTTTGCCCATTGGGATTGTGTGATCGCTATGCTATGAGGTTGTGAAGCAGGTCGAGTGGCCAGCTATATATATGTATTCTATATATTATATAATAAATAGAATATATATATTATATATGTAATATATTTAGAATATCGAGTATACATCTATATATAATACCAAACAGTTGTTAAGTTTTAGGGTCGTTCTGATCACTACTCCTCTGTTCATCGGTGCTGCCAACGAGCATCATCAAACTCCACTGATGCTTCGCTATGTATGTTAATATCATGTTTCGTGCCGATCATACACATTTCATATTAATTTTGATGGTTTTCACTAACTTTGGTCACTTCGCCCAGAGTGGCATCCATTTTTAGTCACATAACTACAAGTGTTGTTAACTCTGCCACTAGATAGCGCCACTGATATCGTTTACCACATAATGATACAGATGGATTCCACCAGATGGCAGCCCTATATTGAAACCGGACCGTGCATGAGTCCGGAATAATAGAGAGAACGTAGATCTATACACAGTCTCTGAATATAGTATATATATATATATTCTATATATTACACAGCAAATAGAATATATATATTATATATAATACATTATATATATATAGTATATCTAATATACATAGTATATATAATTGTGTTCATTGCATTGTCCTTTGTGCAATGGAACTAATAGCTCTACTCCACTGGGAGACAGTGCCGGCGGCACTGCGACCCGATATCCCACTCAGTCACATTATCCCAAAGCTCAAACAACGTTGCAAGGTTGCTGACCTCCTAAGCACTTTTGATAGATCGCGCAGTGTGCTGACGTCACGCATGCGCAAATGGCCGGCAGGGGGGAAAAGAACAATCCATTAAAGTTCCATTAGCAACGCTTAAACGACAAATAACATCAAATACAACTGTGGATGCGGGTGCAACTTTAAAAAAAATGAGTTTGGGGTCACAATGCTAGAGGAAAGAGGCACACTAAACAACTGTCAGTGTCACAGTGTCACTGTCAGGGTGGAGAGTGTTCAGTGGTAGTATGGATCTCACTGTCACAGTCAACAACTGCCAGTGTCCACAGTGTCACTGTCACAATGTCACCGTGAACAAGCTACTGTCAGTGTCACAGTGTCACCCTGTCACTGAGGCGACTTTTCAGTAGGGAGCATTCATCTCACTGTGACAGTCAACAACTGTCAGTATCACAATATCAATGGCAGTAAAGCAATTGTTCTGTCAGGAGCATGTATCCAATTGTCAAAGTGAACAACTGTCAGTGTCACAGTGTCACCCTGTCACTGAGGCGACTTTTCAGTGGGCAGTATTCATCTCACTGTCACAGTCAACAACTGTCAGTATCACAATGTCAATGTCAGTAAAGCAATTGTTATGTCAGGACCATGTCTCCAATTGTCAAAGTGAACAACTGTCAGTGTCACAGTGTCACTGTCACTGGGGGACTTTTCAGTGGGACGCATGGATCTCACTGTCAGTGTCACAGTGTCACTCTCAGTGAGGAGCATGCGTTTAGTGTGGATCGTTGATCTTACTGTCAAAGTGTCACTGCCAGGGATCATTCATCTCACTGAGGGAGCGGGACGTAGCTCAGGCGATACAGTGTCCACCTGTGAAGCTGATGGTCATCTGATACTTCTTTTTCAGTGGACCCATTTGCAGTTTGGGCTATTTTCCATTCCAACCAGTTGGTCCATAACTGGTTCATCATAGGCTGTGGTATGTGATGCCATGTCTGTGGGAAAGTGCATATAAAAGATCCCTTACTGCTTATCGGAAAGAGTAGCCTATTTGGCGGCAGCAGGTTTCCTCCGAAGAAATATGCCAGAATGACCATATGGTTGACGTCCAATAGCCGATGATATGAAAACAAAATCAAGGCGCTCTAGAGGCGCCATTAAAGAAATTAAGCTTTAGTTCATCTCACTGTCACAATGAACTATTGTTAGTGTCACCGTGTCACTGTCAGGGAGCAGATTGTTCAGTGGGAGCATGGATCTCACTGTCACAGTCAACAAATGTCACCTGGTGGCAAAGTCATCTGTGGTGGCCCAATGGCACTCGCGGTTAGGTTAGGTTGATGATGATGATGATGATGATGAAATGTAAGTACATTCTTCATAATGGCAGAAGTACCGAATGTTTTCGGGATGTAAGCAATAGTAAGCCAGTGATGATGATTTACGTGGTAAATGATCGCATACTCTGTGGATCTTATATCATGGAGTATCAGGTATTACTTACTTACTTACGCCGACCGCCCACCTTTGGGCATAGGCCATAAACAAGGGCTCTCCAGTTATCCAGCTCCTGGGACATCTTCTCCAGCTGTCTCCATGTATGGCCAGACCTCTTCACATCTGCCTCCAGGTCACGGCACCAGCTGTTTCTTGGCCTGCCTCTCTTCTTTTTCCCCTGTGGATTCCAGGAGAGGGCATGTCTTGCGGTGTTGGATGCAGGCTTGCGAAGGGTATGGCCAACCCATCTCCAGCGTCTCTGAAGGATCTCCTCCTCAACAGGCTGCTGTCCTGTTCGCTGCCACAGCTCTAGGTTACTGATGGTGTTTGGCCAGCATACTCTTAGGATTCATCTGAGACAGCTGTTGATAAAGGACTGGATTTTCTTCATGGTGGTGACCGTTGTTCTCCAAGTCTCTACACCATACTGAAGAACAGAAGAATACTTGCGTAATCAGGTATTATGCAAGTATTATTTACCGGTAGTTATTCGGTAGCCTCACAGTGGTTGGGGGGGGGGGGGGGGAGCTAGCTGCATTCGGCATACACCTATCCCACGTTATTGTCCGCCTGCACTCCAAGCACCCTGGGCATGGTTGGTTTCCTCCTAAGTAGGCAAATCCCAGCTTTGAGTTGCTCACAGGCATCCGTGACATAAACTGTCTCGGACTCCACTCTGACCAGAATTCTGATCAAATACTAAAAAACGATCAGTTCTTGTAATCTGGCCAGCCATAGGTTCCGCTCTTGACCAACCATTTGCTTCTTTGTTATCTATACAGAATATATACATGATCATAAATCCGGCATAGAAATGTGAAGTGCCCCTCCCCTCATGTAGTGTTAACATCGCTTTATTCCATATATTACCTACACGAACTGAATTATCGCTCATGTTTTATTTCAACTGAATATTATTATACAAACCATCTCAGGGCAGTGATACCAATGCTCTGATGCTGAGACTACATTTTCTTCTCTGAAATAATCAGTTCAACCATAAAATCACTATTCATAGGGGCCAGTTCCATGGCTGCGCCACCTCCCAGTTGTCATTGGTAGTGTAGTCGTCTGCACTGACCTCTCAGGCAAGGAGCCGCATAGACAGGTAGGCGTGGGTAGTGTGTTGATATCAGGGAGCCTAGGTGGTGTAATGGTTAGCACACTGGCCCGGAATGCAAAGAGATGTGGGTTCGAATCCCGCTCTAGGCACAATATTTCCCATTTTCATCACCCCCACATCACTGGTGCTGTGACCAGGATCCTGTACAAGATATGCGCTGTATAGTTGTTGAACCTACCGTGTGTATGTAAGTGTTAGTGCATTGCATGTATGTATTTAATTGTAAGCATTAAAAGACTTACAATTCCAGGGGGACGAGTGTAGTGGTCTGCACTGACCTCTCAGGCGAGGAGCCGCATAGACAGGTAGGCATGGGTAGTGTGTTGATATCAGGGAGCCTAGGTGGTGTAATGGTTAGCACACTGGCCCAGAATACAAAGAGATGTGGGTTCGAGTCCCGCTCTAGGCGCAATATTTCCCATTTTCATCACCCCCACAACAGTACTATGGTAGACATCTTGGTAGACCAACTTGTGGCAGTGCACACTCATAGCAACTTTATACTGCTGCCCAGCTGGGGGAACAGTCCGCCAGCGCCATGACCTGATATCCCACTCAGTCACATTATCCTGATACTGTGCTAACCAGTTCTTGCCCTATCCTGTTAATACTGAGTGCCAGGCTAGGTAGTGACAAGTATAAATTTTGCAAATCATTGGTTTGACTCGACTGGGATTTAAATTCCCCACCTTCCACACGGATAGCCCGAATCAACTGAATCACCTGAAATAAAAAGATTCCAATAATATTGGAAAATTGTCAATAGAAAAATATGAACCAACTGATCCACACGATCCGCACGATCCACACGATCCGCACGATCCACACGATCCACACGATCCACACGATCCACATGAATTCACATGAATTCACATGAATTCACATGAAGCAAATGAACCAAGTGAACCACGTGAACCAAGTGAACCAATTGAACCAAGTGAACAAAGTGAACCAAGTGAACGACATGAACCAAATGAACGACATGAACCAAATGAACCAAATGAACTAAATGAATCAAACGAATCAAATGAATCAATTGAACGAAATGAACCATGCAAACCAAGTGAATCAAATGAATCAAATGAACCAAACGAACCAAATGAACCAAATTAATCAAATGAACCAAATGAACCAAATGAACCAAATGAACCGAATGAATCAAATGAATTAAACGAATCAAATGAATCAATTGAACCAAATGAACTACGTGAACCAAATGAACCAAATGAACCAAATGAATCAAATGAACAAAATGAACCAAATGAACCAAATAAACCAAATGAACCAAATGAACCAAATGAACCAAATGAACCAAATGAACCGAATGAATCAAATGAATTAAACGAATCAAATGAACCTGTCCGCCTTCAATCAGCACTAATAAATACTTTCTGGGAATAACAGGCTTTCTCCTGTAACCCGATCAAAACTCCAGAAATTGAAATACAATTTCAAAAGTTAGATATAAAAAAAAGGACCCCCAAAACACACACATCCTCCTCAAGTTCGTCGACATTAATCACGTGATCAAACCGGAAATGAAACCCCCGAAGTGATGAAATAGGACGGCGCAACCCTTTGAACGGGTAGCAAACAACATGGCCGCTGTGCAGTCTCTTAAAGGTGCATAATCCAATGGCCTTTGAATAGACTACATCGCCATTCCAGCCAAGCGGTGCATTGTGGGATGCGTGGAAGAAAAACAAACCCGTGAGAAGCACATGGCACATGCTAATACACTGGGTGCAGCGATGAAATGTGCTAGTTTCAGCTCATCTCAGCTCTTGTTTGAAACATAGAATACCAACTAAAAAAATAGATAGCAAAGCATATACTAAGTATATGCCGATGTAAGAAACCGCATGGTGCTGCCCACCCCTGCGGTGAATCCTGGAGCCGTGCGGGGCTACCGGGTACTTCCGCTAGCCTGCGCTGCTGAGCGACATATACACCACCAAGCGCGCACCCGCTGCGTCAATTTGCCTTTCTACACATTGCCATACGATTCGCTGTACTTTATTTAATTTTTTACTTGATCGGTAGGGCATTGTCAGCCCAGCCAGATACTTTCTATATATATATATTTTATGTGCATATTTATATACTACCATGTTAATAAAGATTGTATCATCCACTCCGGTCTCCTCGTAATGCGTAACTTACATTCTAAATTAAGATATTAATTTGTATCCAGCATTGTATTTACATCAATATAATCAGCACATCTTATGCCATGTGCATTTAGATTTAGACAAATCTGGGCACTCAGACTAGTGTTAAAGCCATAGCCAGAGTCAGTTTGACTTATTTTATTCATGTTTTTATTTATATCCTATGGTTAATGACATATGTAGAACTAGAAAATGAGTAGGGTTAATCAGATATTGGTTATATATTTCTTTGAAACAAGTTTTTGTTGACACATTTGACATTTTAATCTTTAGAACAAGAATTACTCATGTCTAGTCAATGGTGATGTAAACATCACCCTGTAAAGGGACTGAAATTGTATTTTCTTAGCTCAAGATGCTTAATTATGGAGAGTTGTGTCTTAAACATATTCATTATATTATTATACTGCATCCATCCATCCATGTTTGTGCCAAATTGTTATGTACTTTTATTAATTTTGAATAAAATTGAAGTTTTGCCATACGCGGATCGGCAAACCCAATGGCTGTACGCCTTTGCTTTGCTGCCAACGCCGTTTTCAGCGCATGCGCAGTCGGAACGGTGATCTCGTCTATCGTTGCATTATTGTTTAGCTCAATATATCAGGTTGGCCATTATGACCTACTATTCAATAGTTGGAACTATCTTTGATAAGCACTACGCTCTGGACACATACAAGAGGGAACGGGACGTAGCTCAGACGGTAGAGTGTCCACATGTGATGGTGTGGGTCATCCGATCGATCCTGCTCAGTGGATCATTTGGGCTATTTTCCGTTCCAACCAGTGATCCACAACTGGTTCATCAAAGGTTGTCGTATGTGCTGTCCTGTCTGTGGGAAAGTGCATATACAAGACCCCTTGCTGCTTATCGGAAGGAGTAGTCTATGTGGCGGTAGTGGGTTTCCTTCAAAGCAATATGTCAGAATGACCATATGCTTGACGTCCAATAGCCAATGATAAAAATGAATATGCTCTAGAGGCGTCGTTAAATAATACTAACTTTTTTTGGTCACATACAATGTCACCCACTATGCATTCTACATGGCCAGGTGGGGGCACGACCAGGAGGGTCAAGGAACCAGTCAGTGGGAATAACAGGTTGGTAATGTCTTCTGTAAATTGATACTCGCATAATCCTTATGTATCATATATATAGGTTGCGTATTTTTCCTACAATCTTACCATTTCGCTAAGATTTAACGAATATTAACCCAGGCTAAAAAAAAACCGATGGTTTAACCACGTGACCAGATCTTTTAGGTCATATAGCGATATAGCGATTGGTAGACAGGAAGTGTGAACACTTATTTGTCTCTCATTTTTGCTTGAGTGCAAGTAATTAGCAACACAAGGAATAAATTAGTAGCATGTGGTGAATAAGGGGTCAAATTTCCCTGGATCATCAGCCCATGCTTTTTCTAATCTGTTCTTGAATGAATTTATTGAGCCGGCATCTATAACATTCTGTGGGAGACTATTCCATATATTTATGATCCTGTTTGAGAAACTGTGTTGCCTTAATTTTGAAACGGCTCTGGGTTTTACTAGTTTGAGAGTATGGCCCCGGCTGCCCTCTCTTTTATTCAAGGTGAAAAATTGGTTCATATCTATTTTATCAAAACCTTTCATAATTTTAAATATTTCAATTATGTCACTTCTTTTCCTTCTGTAGGAAAGGGTAGGGAGTTTCAATTTCCTGAGCCTTTGTTCATAGGGTAAGTCCTTTATAACTGCAACTAGTTTCATTGCACCTCTCTGAACCTTTTCGATCTCATATATGTCACGTTGGCTAGGGCTTACGTCGTTTGTTTGTTGTCGTTTTACATCCTAACAACATCTAATGTCATTTCAGACGGGTACCGACTTGTGACAGTGCACACTCATTGCGACTTTATAGTGCTGCCCCACTGGCAGACCAGGCCGCCAGCACCATGACCCGATACCTCACACAGTCCTTGTCGTATCCTATTAATGCAGAGCACCAGCAAGGATTATATATATATATGAGGATGGCAAAGCAAGGCTGTTTGAGGCTCTCGCAGCATGCAATCCGAAAATACGGCTGCTATATTGGAAGCATGATAATGAACAATGATAGGAGCAACATATTGGCCAATTATCACGCTTTCATGATGTCACTTAACCATCTATCCCTCTACTATCTGTGCTTGTACTACAAGGGAGGTCGGTCATTTTTCAAAATTATTCGATCTACATTTCTAAAGTGCCTGTCACACCTTACCGGATTGAGCAACGGACAGAACCAGACAAAGAATTGTCTAGTCCATTGGTGTTCGGTATCAAAATGTACCGAACTGTGTCAAAATGTTGCAAAGGGAGCCAAATGAAAGGGATCCTAAATGGACAAGGAATGTACATTAACGAATAGGCAGCGGATGATAACCGGACGATAACCGGACGACAACCAAATGTCTAATGGACAAACTGAACATCAAACGGACACGTACCAGACTATTCACAGACGCGCCAAAAACATATACTGACCGAATTCCCACAACACCATCAACGGACTCTGCAGGAAGCAAACCGGAGAGTTAACAGATGGGTACCGGATATGTACCGGACAAAATGGATTAAACGGACTTAAAACGGACACCAACCATACACATCAGTCTGGCGGTGTCCAGTACAAGTTTTGTGCATGTTCAAAACTTGCCACCATACACACCAAACACCACCGGAGAGAGAACGGACACACCGGATGCCTACCGTATATAAACCGCACATTGCCGTATTTCACCGGACAGTGTCCATTTTCTATCTGTTTCCCCCAATCTGGTAAGGTGTGACTGATCCTTAAGGCATCATGAATCATGTTGGTTTAATACAAAATAAAATCACCAAAGAAGCCTAGCAGTAGGCTATATAGCACATGAATGATGTGAACAATTATCACACTTTCAAAATAGCCAATATTATCACACCTTCATGCCATCATTTAACCATCTATCCGTCTACTAACTTTGGCGCCAGGCTAGGTAGCGACATGTATCAATTTTGTAAGGTATTGGTTTGACTCGGCAATGATTTGAACTCCCGACCTTCCGGTTTGGCTTGTATGGAGCTTGGTCGAGCGCCGCGTTCCTACCTAACGCGCCGCCCTGTTACTATTAGGGGCTCGCCGCCATCTTGGAAATATCACGTGACATTTATACCAACGACTGCTGGCGCCCTCTGCGGGCAGACGAGCGAACGTCCCACTGAGACCAATTCGAGGCTCATCGGGCGGAAGTGGGGTACGTGACCTGCCTGGAGACGCCGTCGGAAATGAAGAGCTGCCCATACTTCCGGTGGGGAACAATAGAGCGTGTCTATATATATATATATATTCGTATATATGTATATATGAATATATGTGTATATATGTGTTTGTATATATATGTATACATCATGCGTATATATATGTATATGTATGTATATATGTGTATATGTGTATATAGGTACATATATGTATATATATGTGTATATATGTGTGTGTTTATGTGTATATATATATATATATGTACATATATGTATATATGTGTACATATATGTACATATATGTATATATGTATGTTTATATATGTATATATATGTATATATATGTATATATATGTAAATATATATATGTATATATGTATATATATGTATATATATGTATATATGTATATATATGTATATATATGTATATAGATGTATATATATGTATATAAATGTATATATGTGATCTATAAGCATTATGCGAGTATAAAGCCACGTAAGGGATTTTCTTTGTTTTATTATATTATATTATATTATTCCGATACTATACACTGCTATATTATTGGCCAATGGGCTCTCTGCATGAATGTGCCTCCTACTCATACGGGGACCGGTGGCTCCACCACCGCTGAACCATACTTCCGCCGCTACAACTGTCACTTGCGACCGGAACTTTTTCCTTTCCAGACATTTCTTAATCATGGCAGGAACGCACAAAATATCACCGCTGGCTTCAGCGCCACCGCCCCTGAAACATTTTTGATCAGCGGCGGCGCCACATCCCACCTTATATATATATATATATGTATATATGTTTATATGTATATATAATACCGACCCACCCAGGGGGGAGGCTAGGGACTAACATGTGTATATATACATAAACAATACCCGTACTCATACTCATAGGTGGAAAATAAAATCATCAAAATCCAGCAAGTGGAGACGGAAATAGCCCTATGGCGGCCGCCATGTGTGTACTCGTGTTGAATCGCATAATAATAAATCAATAATTCTCTGAGGGTTTATATGCATATGTCAATAGACTAGTTTGTAATTCCAAGCTTTATGTTTATGCAAAATTGTTTTGTGTTTCTATTAATTTAGTTTTGCACTGTGTGTAGCGGCAAGCTACATAGAATGCAAACTCATTGGCCATGGGCGTTTGTTTGGCTCTCGATGCCCCTTTCAGCGCATGCAAACTCATCGAACTTCTGTCCGCAGCAAATGGTGGACGACAGCGATTGGTTAATAATACATTCAATTTCAATTCAATACTTTATTTCAGACTCTGCATTATGGTAGTTACATAAATATACTCGTGTTGAATTGCATAATATGGCAAATTAAGTCTTCGTTTTGCTTTCCACGCCATTTTCAGCGCGCAGTCTATAGACAGTTTCATAATTCCGACTAATGTGGGCGGGTCGGTCTTAAGCATTGCTTATTCATATTATTATGTATACATGTACAAACATGTGTATATATATATACATATGTATATATACATATGTATATATATATATATCTATACATATGCATATATATATGCATATACATGTAAATACATGCATAAATGTGCATGTACTTGTATATATATATTATGTGTATGCATATGAATATATATGTATATAAGTCTATATATGTGTAAATGTGTGTGTATATATATACATATATATATATATACATATAACATTCGACCACGCCCTATCAGCTTGGATATACTATAAAGAATGTTATAACTAAGCTGAAACCAGACGGGATGGTCCGAATGACTTAAGCGTCCGCCTCGCGTTTCAGTAGATCGTGGGAATAGAACCCCCGGGTTCAAACCCTGGTCGAGTCAAACCAATGACTGAAAAATTGATACTTGTCGCTTCCTAGCCAGGCGCTCAGCATTAGTAGGATAGGGCAAGGACTGGTTTGTTCATGGTCAGGATAATGTTACTCAGTGGGATATCAGATCATGGTGCTGGTGGCCTAATTTCCCAGTGGAACAGCACTATAATGTCACCATGAATGCACACTGTAACAAGTGAGTACCTGTCCTGATATGACCTTAGATGTTGCCAGGATGTAAAACTCCAACAACCAACCATCTGACCACTTGCTGTGCAGTGTCCGGATCGGATAGCAAAATCGGGTAGAGCGCTGGCTGGCTGCCGGTCCATGAGGTCGTGGGTTCGAACCCCCAAAACCCTGGGTTTCAGCATTACTAGAATAGGACAAGGGTGGGTTAGTAATAGGATAATGCAACCGAGCGTGAAATCCGGTCATGGTGCCCTGGCCATTCAGGTTATACGCCCTAGAAACATCTAAGGCCATATCAGATCAGGAAAGGGTGGGTCTTCCTGTTATGTGTGAGAGCATTACAAAATCATAATTAGCTATCCGTCCTGTTATGACATTATATTTTGCTAGTATGATACACTCCAATAAAGAAATCTAAACTGGTCGTGGAGAAGTTATAATGAAAGTTACATAGACTGATGGTTTTGACCTTTGACCTATATTTCTAAGATAATTTATATTAGATTGATCATTTGAATCTACTCTACCGTAGTTTGAAGTAACATTTATTTTAAATTGCTAACTTTTGAGATATCTGAAGTGCAAACATGGGCAGTTATTCTTTTTAAAGAATCACGCCAAAACTCTGAGACCATAAGCTTCTGCAGTAACAGGTTCTATTCAGTTACCTCCGTATTCCCTTCTATGTGGCAAAACATATTTAATAAGTGCATCAGTAGTGTGATGGTTTACGGTCTTCCACACTGCCACGCACTCACAGAAGAACGCCAAGATTTAGTAACAGTATGCTTCAAACTGGTTTATTCCAAAACCGATTGGCTCTCTGCGGCGTCAACAGTCAACTGACCCGCCCCTAACTCCCTAGGTCCCACGTCACCTCCATAGGTGGGTGGGGGGGTGCTAGCCACACGCAGTAGAGGGCGGTCAAGTCGGGGCTCTGCCCGGTGGCTAGCATGCTGCCACCTAGCGCAGTTCAGTGTAACTGCGTAGGTGTGCGGCGTAGTGTCTGCCGCCACTGCGTGGTAGTGGAGCTCATGTACAGACTACTACACTCTCTAAGTTAGGCATGTAACATCAAATCTAGATACTTGTTTTGATTTTGAAATGTTCACGCTTCATCAGACTGTGCAGCTTGCTTTGAGGAGACGCCTGGTCTGTTTTCTGAAAGTGTTGTTCCATTAACCATTGATGAAAAGCTAATCAGATTACATCTTATAGAATTAGCCGTGGCGGGCGGGTTCAGTCTTCTGATTAAATGCTGTGACCAGAGCTTAATCCATTTGACCTGATTCCCATTGAAAGTAGCATTGCTGTGATTGGCTGCCTCCATCCTTGCGATTTGAGGGCTTCGGGAGAAATCTTCGCTGGCAGGAAGATGGATGCCTCTCTATAGGCGGAGGTGAAGTCTAACTTCTCGGATGGTTATGATCGTTAAATTAAAGCTGCATAGTCCGATCAAATATCAAATTTTCAAAACCAAACCAATTATCTAGATTTGATTTGACATATCTAACTTAGATACTGATGCACTTATTAAGCATTTGTTTCTGCATAGAAGGCAATAAATACTGAGTCAATTTAACAGAACCTGTTACTGCAGAAGTCTATGGTGTCAGAGTTTTGGCAAGCTTGCCAAAACTAATTTTCCATGTTTGCACTCAAAATAACTCAAAAGTTTACCATTTAAAATTAAAATAACTTTGAATAATGTAAAGTAGATACTAGTGATCAATCTAATATATTTATCTCATAAAAAATACAGAAATTCAAAACCGTCGGACTATGCAACTTTAAATAAGCGGGGTATCAATATGGATTCGAAAAATAACTGGTTGGACGAACCGTTCACCGGATTCCTTTGCAGTGAAGAAGGACCCGGGACCCAAACTAAGCCATACAGAAATAAACATGTCTGAAATATCACAAACGCTGGAGATGAACAATAATGCATATTGCCGATAGGAAGATCACATCCTGATCGACCAATGATGGTTGGTTGGTTTTTGGAGTTTTACATCCTGGCAACATCTAAGGAGATATCAGGACTGGTACCGCCTTGGGACAGTGCGCACTCAGGGTGACTTTATAGTGCTGTCCCACTGGGAGACCAGATCACCAGCACCATGACCTGATATCCCACTCAGTCGAATTATCCTATTACTGATCCAACCAATCCCTGACCTATCCTAATAATGCCGAGCGACTGGCTAGGAAGCGACAAGTATCAATTTTATAATTCATTGGATTGATTCGAGTAGGATTAGAACCAGTGGGTTCGGATCCCACGATCTACCAAAACGGGGGACGGACGCTCAACTCATTCTGCCATCCCGTCTGGTGGCGATGGGACGGACATGTCCTGACCGCCCGATGATGAGAAGAGCATCAAACTAATGCCAGATGCGCTGCCTACCATTTCAAGTACCAGATTAAAATTTTACAACAGTTCTCACCACCCTCACAACACAATGCTACACAAAATTAACTATATCAGCCGGAGGGAACCACAGTTAAATGAATACAGTGGCTTTCTCTGTGGCGGAGTGGTTCGAGTGTCTGACTTTTTGTCTAGGTCGGACTCCTAATCTGAAGGTCAGTGGTTCGATTCCCCTCCCCCCCATCTCTGCCAATTTGGATTTCGATCGCTGTGTATAACTTACAGCATCATCAAAGGCTGGTTGCTTTCATACCATGTCTATGTGGTGTGGGAGGTTCAAAATCCCTTGGGTCCGTAAAAGTGTAGGCTCGCATTTTCTATGGAAAAACTGTCTAATGGTGAAAACAAGTCTATTCAGATTTATCCATGATAGTCCGTATAAATCTTAAAGAAAAAAATGGTCAGTTTTAATCCCCAAGTGGGCGGCCATGCCAAATGAGTTGAGCAACTGGACAGAGCTTCGAACCACGGCCAAGTTAAATCAATGACATAATACAGCCTTTATGGTCTTATAGAGTATTATCGCGAACAACCAGGTTTGTGATGGTAGTAAGCAATTTTACTTTTTAAAGCCACTGTGGCTCAGCTTCATTGAAGTATAGTTTCAAGGGCCAGCCAAGTCTCCTCCCGATCGCTCAACAATATACTCAACAATGTTCAGCAAATAAGAAATAACTGAAATATATATAGAATAACTTTAACCTGTGCTGTGCATAGGTTCAAGTTAGGCTCGGCATCAATCCCTGAACCACTATCGTGTTGAACTGTCATTATACATCTGACTATATTCAGAGACTGGGTATATATCTATGTTCTCTGCTATATTCCGGACTTTCACACTGTCTCGTTTCAATATAGTGCTGCGATCTGGTGGAAAATCATCTGTACCATTATGTGGTAAACCATATCGGTGGTGCTATCTAATGACGGAGTTAACAATACTAGTGGTTACATGACTCAAAATGGATGCCACTTTGGTTGAATTGTCCAAAGTTAGTCAAAACCACCAAAATTAATATGAAATTTGTATGGTAGGCACAACAATACATGCTATTAACAACCCATACATGGCGAAGCATTAGTGGAGTACGATGATGCGTGTTGGCAGCGCTGATTAACAGAGGAGTAGTGATCAGAACGACCCTAAAACCTAACCACCGTTCACTATTATATATATATTGTTAAGAACCAAATGCACAAAATGGCTGGATTGGTCCCACTGTTTGTTTCACTAACCACAATTGGTCAAATGTGTTGCTAACAACCCTACCCCAATAGTCTGACCAATGTTGCTAGCAAGTGATTATCAAAACTAAGCAATAAACTGCAAGTACTAAACTTACATGACTAACTACAATAGAATAACAACAGAATATAATAATAATAATAATAACATATTTATTTCCACATGATCATTGTACATACAAGTTGATATTTATATCACTAGATGGGATGGCCGAATGAGGTAGAGCATCCATCTCCCTTGTTGGTAGATCGTGGGATCGGGGGTTCGAATCCTGGTCGAGTCAAACCAATGACTTAACAATTTATACTTGTCGCTTCCTAGCCAGACACTCGGCATTATTAAGATAGGGCAAGGAGCAGTGGAATGAGGAAGATCAGTCATCTGCGACTGAAATTTCCCCTGCTTAAACAACTAATGTACCCCCCAAAAAATAAAAATAAATATTAGTAATCTTTTGCTTCAAAAACGAGAACACAGAAGTACAATACTTATGAGGTTCTTTCCCTGGTTAAAAATAACAAATACACATAACTAATACTATGATAAAAATAATAAATAATACAACAATAAAAGTGAAAAGTATATTAGCATTATGTTTAATACTATAAATGACATCTCATTGATTATATACTAGACTACTATATATTTTCACTCCGGTAAACCTTAAAGATTTTCTTTTGAGACATTCGTTGAAACATCCCAATCCAACTGGCACTAATATACCCTTTACCCCTGTGTGTAGTTAATTGTACGCATTAAATGACTTATGGACATATACCGTTTAAAAGTATGTTTGTTTGTTGTTGTTTAACATCCTAGCAACATCTAAGGTCATATCAAGACGGGTACTGACTTGTAACAGCGTGCACTCATTCTGACTTTATAGTGCTACACGACTGGGAATTCAGGCCGCTGGCACCATGACCCCGATTACCCACTCAGTCACATTATCCTAATACTGAGCTAACCAGTCCTTGCCCTATCCTAGTAATGTAAGCGCTAGACTAGGCAGCGACAAGTATCAATTTTTTAAATCATTGGTTTGACTCGACCGGGAATCGAACTCCCGACCTTCCGCGCGGGAAGCCTGCGATCTACCGATTCGGCCACCGTGCCCGGTAGGCGTGGACAGGGTGATTGCATCAGGGAGCCTAGGTAGTGTAATGGTTAAGATGGGGGTTTGAATCCTGCTCTGGGTGCTATGTTTCCCATTTGCATCACCCCCCGAGGACAATAGTTGTACACTGCCAAACAATACATGCAAGCATAAACTTTCTGCTACTTTAATGCCTAACTCAATTTTCTGGAGTTTCCACCCCCCCCCCCCAGTGTGGGTGATTTGGGGCTCTGCGTTATATTGAGGCAGCATGCCCTATCTTATCTTATCCTATCTTATCCTATCTTATCTTATCATATTTTATCTGATCATATCCTGTCTGATCTATCTTATCCTATCTTATTCTATATTATCTTATCCTATCATATCTTATCCTATCATATCTTATGTTATCTTATCATATCATATCTTATCCCATATTATCATATCCTATCTTATCCTACCTCATCTTATGTTATCCTATCCTCTCCTATATTATATTATCCTATCTTATAGTATCCTATATTATCCTATTGTATCCTATATTATCTTATCCTATGTTATCCTATGTTATCCTATCCTATCATATCATATACCATATTATATTATCCTATATTATCCTATCTTATCCTATATTATCCTATATTATCTTATCCCATCTTATTTTATGCTATCTTTTTTTAGCATATCTTATCTTATCCTATCTTATCTTATCCTATCTTATCTTATGCTATGGTGAGGTATCTCTGATATAAGGTTGTTGCCACGGAATGAATGGCGTTGATGGAAGCAACAAACCAACCTCCCCAGGCCCTCTCAGAGGACCAGGGTTGGGCTCCTAGATTACCCTTTTCTCCCCCTTCCCCCCCTCCGTGTTTCCGCACTACCCACTCTGACCACTACCGACTGGAAGCCAACTCCCAGCCACATGGACGGCCTTCAGTGGTGCACATACAGTGCTGCAGATTTGCAGCCGTCAATGCACCAACGCGACTGAAAACTCCCCCAAAACAACAAAAACAGCATTGGTGGACAAACAAAGTACCAAAGGTAGAATTTGTATGTATACAGGGTGTCTGAAAAATCAGTATCTATCTCGAGGGCATTGCCTCTTTTTCTTATTAAATGCTATGCTGTCACAAAGATATGCATCATTAGTGCAAATTTGTCTACTTACAAAGCGTTAATTGGTTTAAGTCAAATTTTGTGTCATTGCAAAATTGTCCATTTCAGTCCCATATCACTGATAATGAATGTAGAAGAATGAGTCTTGGTGGCAACATACAAGATAAAAGCGCTTGAAATGCGAGATAATTAGAGATAATTGAACCACACAAACACGATATCAGTTTAAGAGTTGGTATTTATTTCCCCTGACATGTCGGTTTAACGTTCATGAGTAAGTATGTACATCTTGTGTAAATGTAAGGCCTAAGATGTGGGACCCTATTAACATGTGCGGTGGGTGGGATGGCAAATTAAAGTCTCTCGCCGGTCCTGTCCTTAGTGTGTCCTCCCTGCTCCTTGTCAAAGTGAGAATGTCTCCGGATGGTGGCCTTATATAGCCTGGGAGCGGACTTTGGGCACTGGTCATTTTAGTTCCAAAAGGCACAATGATGGCGCTAGTGGTACAAACTACATAGTTGGAAATCGAATTTTCCATACATAAGATTAGATATGCAAATTAAGGAGGCAATTGCATCGGTTACAGAACCATAACCATAATCGGTAGGTGGCAGCATGCATACAATCACAGAGTCTTTGGTAGAGGGCAGCACCAGTGTCAATAAGAAAGAACAAAGCGTTACATATAAGAGATAATAAACCATAAACCAAGGTTAGAATACATCAGTCAGTGAGAACAATTCACAAAGAAGCAAAGATCAGTGGCGGCACCGTTCAGGTTTCAGTGTTCGAAGGGATATGTAGTATATGGAAAGAGTCCACGCGTCGCGGCAGGGGATACAAGTTTGAGTGGCCAATTACCCATGTTCCAGTCAACATGCACAATTTGAAGAGGAAGTTTCATAAGAAAGGTCCAACAGAGAAGGCGATTCGTGAGTTGTTAGCAAAATTTAAGAAAACTGGATCTGTGCATGATAACAGCAGAACACTGGACCCCTTAAACTCTGTAGAGACACTGATGGTCGCCATGTGGAGCACTAATTCTTTGTGGAATATACTTTGAAATAAATATATTTTTCATGTCTTAAAGCAGTTTCATGTAATCCCGATTATTTGTCAAAATAGTGACTCTTGAGACACCCTGTTTATATGGCGGCACGATATGGACATTTCCATGGAATGATTGGTGTCGGTGGACAGATAAACTACCAAAGTATAAAAACACGGGTCTCTGCCGCTGTGAGAACCCTATGTGATTACAATACTCTCCCCCTTCATTCAACCTGTGATGCAATTTAGCCTGATCAAATTAACCATGTCTATTGAGAGGAAGGAAAACTAGTCACAATGATGAACAGTGAATAAGTTGTGCTTTATTGGCAGCAACTCCTGTCATCCCCCATTCATGTGACCTAGCACCAGTACTCCTCCTATACTGCCCACACTATGTCTCATAGTCTTTTAGCCTGTATGTTGAACCAGTGCCCACAACCCATGGGACAGGAGTCCTATGGCTGTGGATACACTCAATTAGAATAGTTGAATTTTGATAGCCTCAGACAGAGTGTCTGGGGTCCTGCTCAGAAGTTGGTCTGTCTCACTCAAGAGCCAGGATGAGAGTGATTTTCCTTCAGTGTGTCTGAAGCAAACTCATGAATAATCAATTAGCTGAGACTAGTGTGTGGGTCAGGATAGGCCAAGAGAGTCAGGTGACCAGACCTTCCCCAACCAGCCAATGAGACCCTCCCCACAGACTGGGTGGGTGACCACCCCATTAGGGGCTGTCACTCAAGCCAACTGCAGGTGGTGCACTCTATACATATGCTAATGAGGCTGGTGGGTCAGTCGGTGGTCTTGGGTGGACAGGATGTTGCAACAGTTACAGATTTATATATAGTAAAATCTTTCTTTTCCTCTTTTGTATTCTTTATGAACACCAAGAGAACATTTCAACCACCATGTACTGGTTCTTACAAAGGAACTCTTTTCATTAACTCCAAACATCATATATAACAGATAGTTTACTCTATTCAGCATCATGTACATTTCCATCAACTCCACTCTTAGTAGATAACATATAGTTTACCTCACTCAGTATCATGTACAATGGGAGTGGACTTTTGTTGACTTTAGTTTACTTTTAGTTTACATACTATCAGTCCCACTCCAGCATCCCAGAATAATAATGCTCTCTGCCAATATATAATTCTTAACCGAAAATCCGTATATTTTTACAAAAGGTTGAATGAATGTGTATGTATGTGTGATGGGGAGGTGGGAGGTGGAGGGTGGGGGGTTATAGCGATACTGACACAAAAGCCTGACTCCAGATTTACTGGTCCGCTAAGCGTGAGTCGGGGGAGCCTGGTGCTATGTAGATACAAGATTCACCCCGTATTGCTGCAGTAGGGGTGCAAACCAACCCTATGTAAAAGCTGTAAAAAAAATGGGTCAATGAATTGAGAGCCTAATTTCACAATCTAAGAAGCAAGATTTATTCTTTACATATGTCTTATTGATAGCCCGCTACGTTTGAGTTGAAAAATATAATATAATATCTAGTTTAATCAGATTTAAAAGTGAAATCGACGGCGTTCTCTGGCTGCCATCTTGTCTTTTTGCATTCTCTCTCATTCACCAACTCTGTTCTGATATAAGTAACCATTTGACACTGGTGCCAGGCATTCTACTTGTTGTTCCATACTAACGCTATTTTCGCCCGTATTTATATAAAGATGGTCTTCACCCGTGTACTACAAGTACCGGGTGAATCTTTTATCTAGGTGCTACTCTGCTCCATCAGGTGTGTTATTTACAGCCCCTCGGGAAGTCATGCCCCCTGGCACCTAAGTGCATGGCCCGTGGATGGACGGAATACCACGACTGGATTGTTGGTTGTTGGGAGTTTTACATCCTGTCAACATCTAAGGTCATATCAGGACGGGTACTGACTTGTGACAGTGTGCACTCATGGACATTTTATTATAATGCTGCCCCACTGGGAGACCAGGCTGCCAGCACCATGACCTGTTATCCCACTCAGTCACATTATCCTGACACGAGCCAACCGGTCCTTGTTCTATGCTAATAATGACGAGCACCTGGCTAGGAAGCGACATGTATCAATTTCTAAGTTATCGGATTGACTCAACCAGGATTTGAATCCCACGATCTACCAAAGCGGGAGATGGATGCTCAACTCATTCGGCCATCCCGTCTGATATGTCGCAAAAAGGCAAAACGCAAAATGGCTGTGCCCTCACAGCAACCAATGGATTCTCGCTCTGGCCATGCTTCATAGGAATAGTTTGGTTATCTTCGCGTTCTGACTGACCCAACACCCAAACCAGTAACCAGCTATTGTACTGACAATATGCTGACCATACAGAGTAACCAGACAGAGTGATGCTATTCTCCTAAAAAAATACCCAAACCCCAAGCTAACAAACAAGCTGGTTAAAACACCAATTTACAGAGGTGGCACATTTAATATGGAATAAATTCCCAGTGCGGACAAGATGCTCCAGATGTCTCGTTGAATTAATTTTTTTTATACAAATGCAACATGCCTGTCAAACACCCTACACAGTTTCAGGTATTCTAAAGGCTACCCTTGCCCTGGCCGTTGAACATTATATTTATGAATGTTCTTGAATGTATTCCACGCCCCCGCATACTGAGCGCCTCTCCCACACTACCTGTCTTTCAACAAGGACCAGACGGGATGGCCAAATGAGTTAAGCCCCAGTCACACCTACCCGGACGAGCCCCGGATTTTGACCCGGACCACCCCCGGACCAGTCGCCCGGACTGTCCCGGACCGCCCTGGATAAAATGGCTGTTTTCGTCGTTTTTTGCCTCGCAGTCACAACTACTCGGTCGGTGCGATCCGGGGGCGGTCCGGGGGTGGTCCGGGTAGTCCGGGGGTGAACCGGGGCCTGTCCGGGCTGTCCGGAGGTGGTCCGGGGCCTGTCCGGGCTGTCAGGGGGTGGTCCAGGGCAGTTTCGCTACTACTACTACTACTACTACCATGCCGGATCAGACCCGAATGCCCCGGACCTCCCTGGATGTTTTAAACATTTTAAAACATCCGGGCGGACACCGGACCAGCCACAGATGACGCCGGATGACGCCGGATGACGCCGGATCACCATGGACGAGCCACGGCCGAGCCACGGATCACCTCGGATCGCCACGGAGCACACCGGATGACAGTCCGGGGCTCGTCTGGCCTCTGATCCGGGTAGGTGTGACTGGGGCTTTAGAGCGTCCCTCTCCCGTCTTGGTAGATCGTGGGGTCGTGGGTTCGAACCCTGGTCCAGTCAAACCAATTGTAAAATATTCCGACTTTTTAGGTCTGGTTCATAAATAAATAATAGTTCAAATATATTCTAAAATATCTCCTTTTCATAAAACTCATATGTGAAGCATTGAGAAAACTGTTTTAATCATATTTAAATCATCCAGTTATTTCTATAAAGTCATTATAATAATATTAAAATTATATAAGTACCACTATAAAACCTCTCTAATAATACCTAATTCATTCTATCATGTTGCTAAATACATGTGCATAATATTCAAACCAAGTTGTGAAACCATGGTAGATTATGTATATTAAGTGAAAGGATAATTAATATCAGATTGTTCTAAGGTTCTACATCAAATATAACCACTGGAGATAAGAACTCTGGAAAATTATTACTGCATTGGTTTATTTACATGTATTCCTGAATTGAAGTCTGTTGGTATTATATATTGTATGAAAGGAGGTAAATGCTGAAACTAAGGGCAGCATATACAGTTGATGCAGACTGGTTTCTTCACCCAGACAAATAGTCTGTGAAGAATGCCACAGAATGGGTATAATAATTAAGTCAAGAATTTCTGTGTGCTTGTTATTGTTATGGTATGACTTACAGATGCCAGTATCTGAGGGAGTGTTAGGACACAGGTGACAATGCATGGGGGTTGTGTGTGTGTGAGTGTTTGCAGGACCTGCCAAAGCCAGGTGTCAGGCTGGAGGTGGGAGGAGTGTGTGTGTGTGTGTGTGTGTGTGTGTGTGTGTGGTGAGCCCTCCCTGCCCCACCTGGTGGCAGTTTGCTGAACTAAAAGATTATAAAATATCTAATTCTCAAAGTAAGGCATGTAGAAACTCCTACTATTTTGGAGTTGTCCCAATCTAAGGGACTGGTGACCACGGGTGTTATGTAAATATAAACAGAGTTGATATTCCCATATAAGTGTAATTGGTGAACTTGATGGGAAAATATGTATCTGACTTGGGGTGGGTGGGTTGGCCCCCCACCCCACCCCCCACCACTGACTGGAGGGGTTCAGCCAATGAAATGCCATGTGACACTCTCTGACTGAGGAGACTCCCAGCAACTGTACCTGTATTTTGAATGTTGAATCTGAATAAAAGAGCTGGGCAGGGGGTGTGGCAGGCAGATGACCTGGAGACAGCACAGCAGGAGGAGCCAGCCACCCCTCCCTACTAGACTTTACCACACTTAAATTCTGTTGGTTTGATATTTCTTGGAACAGTGTAAGCAGATATAGTAAGCCGATATAGTAAGCAGATATAGTAAGCAGATACAGTAAGCGGATCATCGCTTGAGTAATATAATACATTAGTGCTTTCCGGCCTCCACACACAGAAGTTAGGGTTATATTTCCTATAAAGATTCTAGTGTGAAAAATACCGCTAGTTAACAGTGGTGGACCACGACGGCTTTGTCAATTCTGGTGAGTTTTTTGTTGTTGCTTGCATTGTTGACAACGAACTGCATATTTTCTGATTCGAACAGGTACTCAGGAGGAGGCGTCCAGTGCCAATATTGTGCTATTTTAATTGTGTTATTTGCTGTTGGGATTTGTTGTTGGTGGATAACATGTTTTTTTGTGTACTTATGTTGAGGGCATTTTGTGGGGATGATGGGAAATGTGGCAGTATAGCTGCGGTCCTATCGCACGTGGCTGACAGACGGCCACCAGGGGTAAATGGGCGAGTGTGTTTGCCATCGGTACAGATTTCTGTGACAGAATATAGTCAGAAGAAGACTGAAGAATCATTGTAAGGGGTAACTTAGTGATTCTGACAGTAATGTGAATATGTGACAGGAATTTTTGGGATAGATTGGGATTTCACTGGAGTTATTGTCTGCTGGTTACAGCTAGTATTGCTGGGAGCCAGGTTCAATTATTTCAAGCTAGATTATTTTTTGTGTGGATTCACATATTTGTGGATTCACCTATTTGTGGATTCACCTATTTGTGGATTCACCTATTTGTGGATTTGCCTATTTGTGGATTTGCCTATTGTGGATTGGGGGTCATATTTTGCTTCTGAAAATTTGTATTGTGGGTTGGCCACAACCAGTTGCTTGATTGTGAGTCTGCTGCGGACAAGTTGGGTAGTTGTAGGTTGGCTGCAACCCTTTGAGAGTTGTGAGTCAGCTGCAGTTAGCTGGCTGCTGTGGGTAGCTCCATTTGGCAGGGTGTTGGGGGTTAACCATAATAGTTTTTTCATTGGCATTGTATTTTGGCCTAGTGGTCCTGCTAGTGTGAAGCAAGCCGACTGGTAGACTGGAGTTGATCACCCATGGGGTTGACTTGTACATCTTGGTTGACCCATGTGTTGACTAAATTGTCTAACTGACCGCGTGTTGACTTGTGTGGAGTTGGTAACTAAGCCGACTTCTGTAATTTTTCTCATAACACGTGATTGTTACATTGAATTGAAAATTTAGTGTGCTTGGCTGAGTGCCGGGCATTTTGTGATTGAAATCCCAATTGTGGTTGTGAACCGGAAGTGTAGTAATTTCGGCTGTGGTTCAAAATTAGGGTTCACACCTGTCACTGTTCACATAAAACTGTTTTTGTTGTTGTTGTTGTTGATTATCTCAATTGCTTGTTGTATAAATCAGTGTTGATTGTTGATACCGGAATTTTTTAGGGGGATTTTTTTGTTTGTTGATTGATAGGGAGTCAATATCCTAACAAAATGGCTATATCACCAGGTCAGTACGGAAACTTTCAGAAGTGGATGGGGGATCGCATGGCAGCAGGTCAGATACCTATGGATGCCAAGGAGACTGACTATGCAGATCAGTACCTAAGAGATCTATTTGGATCATACCAGATAGCGATGCAGCAATCTGTACCACTGGTACCAGAAAAACCGTACCGTCTGAAAATTGAGGAATTCTCTGGCTTAGTAGGGATAACAGATGGGTCTGTGAAAGGGGCCTTACGGAAATGGTTAGATGGGATTGAAGCCGCCAGAGCGCATGGGGGGGATAAATTTGATGATTCAGTGATCTTGGCATTTGCCTTGACTCACTCCCAGGGTTCATTAAGGGATGTTCTGAGGTCACTCCAAAGGAGGCAGCATGATACCCCATGGGAGGTGGTGAAGAAGGAGGTCATGGAAACCTTACTCACTGCAGATGAAGAAGAGTTTCTACAGGACACTGTGAAACGGATGACCCAAACCAAGCATGAGTCGGAAGTGTCATATTGCCACCGATTCTGGGATGCAGTGGCTGGGGCATGGGAGCCAGATGATCTGCGGGTCCCTAGCACTACTAAGACCTTGATTAAGACCTTTATCAATTCTCTGAGTCATGCAGATGTTAGGTGTGCCATCCGTCGGCAGAAGCCGACAACTATAGAGGAGGTTGTAGTTCTGGTCAAGACGGAGGGCATGTCTAGAGATGCTGAGAGGGCATTGGGGGGAGATAGTGATGAGGAGGAGGCCATGGATGTCTCCGCTGTTAGGCATAGTCATACAGCGAGGGATAAGGGCTCTGAGATGGGGAAGGCTGCTGAGGTACTTCGGGCCGAATTAGGGGAGGTGACACAGGCATACAAGACTATACAGGGCGAGTTGAAGAGCCTGAGGAAGCATGTTGATAGGAGGGATGATAGAAATGATGAGATGTCCAGAGGCGCAGGTCACCACAGAGGTCCTGGGGACCGGGTACCGCCTGACTTCAATCAGCAGACTTTCTTGAATGCGATAGTTGCCACTATGAGAGGTCAAGATAGTGGGGGGAACTGTCAGAACAACGGGTCAACCATTGACAACAATGGGTCTAACCAACAGAGTAGTGGCTATAACAGCCAGCAGAACGGTTCTGGGAATGCGCAACAGGGCTTGGGGTACAACCAGCAAAATAGAGAGGTTTATAACCAGCGTGGCGGGAGCCTGATACGACGTAATGATTGGGGTCGGGGGGGTAGATTTCATAATGGAGGGGGACCTCCCCGGTCATTTGCCTGCTACTTCTGTGAGGGTGACCACCGGGTGATGGATTGTCCACAGCATGACGAGGCAGCAAAAGCCCTTAGGCACCTGCGTAAGGTGCAGGGTCCAACGATCAGTGCCATGGAACAATCAGAACCAGGGAAACTGATCGTTGCGACTGATCGCCGGCCTTGCATCAAACTCAACTTTGGCGGGGTGAGTTTTGTGACGCTGGTTGATACAGGAGCGAGTAGATCAATTATTACTCGTAAGTGCTGGGAGCACTTGGTCGGGGCAAAGGTGGTTGCTTCCCAATTAAGAGATGGGTTGAGACTGAGGTCTCTCACAGGGCACGTGATTCCTACTTTGGGAGTCACCAGGGTGCCGATTTACGATAGGAAGGCCGACTTCTATGTGGTTGAGGACCTTCATGGGCATGAGGTGTTGCTAGGCAGCGATGCCATGGAGGCTTGCGATGTGGTGATTTATTATGAGTCGCGGGAGGTTCAGCTAGGCGGCCGGAAGCTCCCGTGGGCCCATGTAGGTCACACTGACCATCGATTGGAAGGGATGGTCTCGGAAATGGACTATTGGAAAGAGTGCTTCCCGAGGTTGTTTCCAGGGAAGGAGGAGCCATTGGGGACAGTGAAAGGGATTGAGATGCACATCAATACTGGTGATGCAAGACCTATCCGACAGAAAGCGTACGGTATTCCTCTGGCCAAACGTCATGTCGTGGAGGAGGAGATAGAGAAAATGCTGGCCGACGATATTATCGAGCCAAGCTGTAGCCCATGGGCCAGTCCTTTGACACTCGTGCCAAAGAAAGATGGGTCCATCAGGTTCTGCGTTGATTATCGGAAGTTAAATGAGGTAACCCTGAAGGATGCGTATCCGCTCCCTAGGATTCAGGAAATTTTCGATCAATTACACGGCGCAAAGATTTTCTCATCGATTGATCTAAAGTCAGGTTATTGGCAGGTGCCAATGGCTGCTGATAGTATTGAAAAGACCGCGGTGGCTACTCACCGAGGTCTCTTTCAATTTAAGCGATTGCAATTCGGTCTGTGCAATGCACCAGCTGTGTTTCAGAGACTGATGAACAACGTTCTCGCAGAGTATCTCGGAAAGTTCTGTTTGATCTATCTAGACGATGTCGTGATATACTCGCCTGATGAAGAGTCACACCTGGAGCATGTGCGACTGATCTTGCAGGCACTGCAGGACAAGGGTCTGGTGTTGAAGGAAACAAAGTGTCACTTTGGGGTGAAACGACTAAAGTTGTTGGGTTTTGTGGTATCCGATGAAGGGCTACACGCAGACCCCGAGAAGGTGCAGGCCATTACGGAGATGGCCCCACCAAAGTCCAAAAAGGAGGTTAGGAGGTTGCTCGGTTGTGCAAATTACTATAGGCAACTGATAGTGAATTATGCCGATGTTGTAGCGCCAATGACTAACCTGACTCGAAAAAATGTACATTTCATTTGGGATAGTGAGTGCCAGGGGGCGTGGGCCGAGCTGAAAGAACGACTCTTGAATTCGGTGGTATTGCAATTCCCAGATCCGCACCGGCCATATAAACTGTACACTGATGCTTCGGATTATAGCATGGGGGCTATCTTGGTGCAAGCTGACAATGAAGGGGTAGAGCGTCCTGTGTACATGATATCAGGTAGATTCAACCAGGCCCAAAGAAACTACAGTACGATAGAACGTGAGGCGTATGCCATCATATATGCTCTGGTAAAATTGAGGCCATATTTATATGGTGCCGATTTTGTGATTTACTGTGATCACAAACCGCTGAAGAGCCTGTTCACCGGTGTGATGAGAAACACTCGTGTCCAGCGCTGGGCAGTGATTCTGGCCGAGTATGCAGCACCGATTGAGTACATGAAAGGTTGTGATAATGTGTGGGCGGTCATGCTGTCCCGGTTGAGGTCAGCGAAGGTGATGGAGGAACCACAGGAGATGGCATGGGTGTCTGGGATGGCAGCTGAGGAGGAAGTTCCATTCAAATACTACCAGTTGGATGTGGAGCTACTCGAAGGGGAGCAAAGGAAAATGAAGGAGTATGAGGAGGGTAGAAATGAGGAGAATGATTATACCCTTCATGAAGGACTTCTCTACACGCTTCGGGCTCTGGCGGGGAAACCAGAGTACCCACGGTTGGTACTGCCGGAAGGGTGTAGAAAGCAGGTGATTGAGAGAGCACATTTGGATGTAGGGCATATGGCTGCGGCAAAGACGTTGGAGCGGGTCCGGGAGCACTTTGGGTGGGCTGGAATGGCTCGGGATGTGTGGAGATACGTGTCCAGATGTGCACCATGCGCTGTCACAAAAGTTAAGCGTGACAAGCCACCCCCCACTGATATGCCTCTGCCGACCGCACCTGGATTGATGGTGGGAGCAGATTTGTCGGGACCCTACCCAGAGAGTAGGCAGGGAAACCGATATTTGCTTTCCATAATTGATCACTGTACGGGCTATGTTGAAGCCAAGCCACTACCAAATAAATCAGCTGCTCTAATATATGATTACCTGTCTAAAGAGTACATTCCCAGGTACTCACCACCTGCTGTTTTTTTGACTGACAGGGGATGTGAGTTCCATAACAAGTTGGTAGAGGGTTATCTTAAGGAGTTGGGGGTGGAGGTGCGGCACTCATCAAAGTATTGGGATGGTGGAGAGGTACCATCGAACCCTGAGAGACATGCTGAAGAAGCTGGTGAATGCAAGGGCTTCTGAATGGGAAGATTATCTTGGGGACTCGCTGCTGGCTCATAGAACGACCAGTTCCAATTCAACTGGACATTCCCCTTTCTTCCTCACCTTCGGAAGGCATCCAAATAGGTCCCTTTGGAACCTAACAGATAGCACGAGGAGGGTCAACAACAAAGAAGCTGTTGCACAGAGGGTTGAGCAGTTGTCGTTGACACTTAGGGAGGCAGTAACAAACTGAGAAATAAGCAGGCAATACAACCGAGCAAGATAAAGCCAATGGTTGATAAAGCCAATGCACCGATCATTGTGGTCGGAGACTCGGTGCTAGTTTATGTAAATGAAGGTGGCCCACTTGATGCGCAATGGGACCCCGGATACATGGTAACTAGAGTGTGGGGATCAGTCATCACATGCGTCGGACCAGAGAACAGGCGGAGGACTGTTAATAGGGATCAGGTGAAGTTGGTCGATCCCGAGGTTCGGTGGGAGAATATGAGGCCGAGACTCACAAGGGTGCAGAGGAAACGTGCGAGGAGTGGTAGGAAGAAGGATGGCATGACCAAGCCAATGGCAGGTTCTGGTAGAGTCACAGCCAGGAGTGAGGTGAAGCGTGCACCTGTCCAAGGAAAGGAGGGCAGAAGGCATGGGGGTGCAGGTGGAGTGTCAAAGGCGGGAGTTAGCTTTAAGTTAGCAGGACCGGAGGATGCACTGCTGCCCTCCACACACCCATGTACGGGGGATGTGGAAATGCGCCCGGTAGGGGATGTGGAAACTCCCATGGACGTTGATGAAGCTGCCAGGAGAATGTCATTTTGGGGGAGAAGGAATAGTGGGAGGGGGGTCGTGCACCATTACAACACGAGGGGGAGGGGTAGCAAGAGGGGGAGAGATGCAACATCACCAAATCCTCAGCAACCCACCCGCAATGTGCGAAAGGAGCATAGGGGACCCTCCAAACCCACCACCTATCCCGACGGGGCCAAGTCAGCTGGGCAGCCCAGCCAGCCATGCTTGCCCCATTCTGAGTCAGCCCCTCTGAGACTCCACCCAGCAGACCCAACCGGCCCGATAGGTTCTACACCTTACACACATACAGGCAACTGCTTCACAAAACAACTTCCCAAGTTGGTTGCAACTGACGGAGGTGGAGGCGGGGAGCGTCGTGGACAACATGGCCACAACCAGCACAGTAACCAGACAACACCAAGGGCTGGAGGGTCGAAGCGAGGTGCTGTCACGCCAGAGCTGCCTGCTTCAGACCGTCTGCTGCGGTCGCATGCGAGGGGACGGCTGTTCCCCTCGGGTTCAATGGAGCTGGAGAAGAAGAGGATCTGCATCGAAGCTGTACAGGCCGCTGCTGAACAGATGGGTGAGAGGTGCAATTAGGTGTATTGGGAACATTGTTTCGGTGGTGTGTGACGCGGGCAGATTTGGAGAGTATCTCGTCGCGCATTGAACTCAGTGTGGTGATGCACTCTGGATGCTGTACCCATGCTAGGGGCACGTCTATTAACTTTGGTAGTCACACACCGAAGTCCCGCAGTAACACTAAATAATTGCACTTCCACTGGACGGTAACTCGACATGTATACCCTGCTCATCACGGCGTGGACATAACAAGATCTGCACGCAGTTGCCACTGTGTTAGGTAGTGTCGGCAATTGCGCTTCATGAGAGTAGCAGCAGAAGTGGGTTCCTAATTCATATAACTTAATTAATGTGGCTCACCAGGACTGTGAAATCCATATCAGTAAGTTCCTTGAGTGTGGGAGCACAATAAAGTAGGGTGTATTTTGTACTAATCGCCGAGTATTTATATTTTGAGCCTACCACCTCATGCATATGATCAGTGGATATTCACTGAGTAATTGTTGCCTTGACTGTATAGATACATGCTGTCCAAATGCAGTTGCATAGTGTTTTGTGACAGAGTTGCAAGTTGGGGTTCGACATCCTCAGTGCACGGGGGATGAAGACCAGCTACTTGTTACACTGTTAATAAAATTGGATTGATAGTATTCTTCCGGTATACAGGTATGTCGGGGTATTAAGCACTCAATGTCAGACCTGCTCTGGGGAAGATTGCACCTTGGGTACCAAAGGATGCAACAGGCAGTAAACCGCTGGCTGGCAGATGATCATTTCGATCAATCAGCCTGGGCAACCAGATGAGTTCAGCTGTCTGACACTCTAGATCAGTCCATCATCAGTCACCTATCAGCTGTCACTATAATTGAATAGGCTAAATAAGTTGGTTGAGTTGTGACATATGCTGAATATGGCAATAATGGAGCAGAGCTTGTTGTGAAGCTTAGCAGTTCTTAGCTGTGAGTAGCTACAAAGAGTAAGGTAAGGTGAAACCGGTGTTACCGGTGAAAGTACAAACCCTCCAAAATGGAGAGGGACAAGAAACCTAGAGTTTTGCGAATGCACTGCGTTGACCTTGCACGGTTAAAAGGTGGTGTATATGCAACATCTGTTGGTTTTTTTAAAGCGAATATTAGGAGTACTATTGCAAATTGAGAATTGGGAGGGTACTTCCTTGGTAATGAAAAGATGATGGTCGCTTTTCCCTTATGTAATGTACTGCACTTGAGGTAACTGACAAAGCAGTGGTTTAGTGAATGCATGTTGGTGTACCCTGCGGTTAAAATTATTGCATAAATCATTTGTGTATGGTACCCTGTGGTTCTATCAAACTTGGGTTTGCTCCAAGCCTCGTCTTGCCTTATTGTTGTGTATGTTAATAAGTTTTTTGTGTTTCAGCAGTCTGGAACGAGTACCATTCCGAAGAATGGTGGTGTAAGTGATTCATGTATCACACCGGGGGTGTGGTACTGGTGGTTCTTAAGCATGATTACCCATTAATGCGAGGAGTATATCGCATACAGTGATTTCATATGACAAGGTGTCATTTTTATGTGGTCAAATATTGTGAATTTTGCAAGGAGTATTGCATTATGTGGTAAAACACTATTTGGTGTCGACCTGGAAGGTCCAAAACGTATTGACTCGGTCTTCCCATCCACGTAATTAATGGATGGTGGAGTACCCATAGGCTTACGTGTGTATTGTGTATTTTATTGCTAGGGATTCGGACGCCTTGCCGGGGGCGTGCCCATTCATGGACACGTCCGTGCGGTGGGGCCAACGGATCTCTGAAGAGAGTGATAGGACAAGGCATCCACTAGGCAGGGCCTAGAGTATTTTATGTGCAGGGCACATTGATGAATGGCCATGGTGGTATGCCAACTCTTGGTCGGGTTGGCATGACATACATGTTGGTATGGCAACTCTGGTAGGGTTGCCCCACCAAACATGGGTCATGTGAAACACGTGTATGGTACCAAAATCAGCGCTGGGGTAGGTTGTAAATCCAGTCTGGGAGACGGAGAGAGTGTGTGAAACCTCAAAATGAGATATGGTGTTTAAAATCTCAAGGTGAGATAAGAGTACAATCTCAAGGGAGATTACATGTGTTTAAAATCTCAAGGTGAGATTGTGAGTATTTAAATCTCAATTGTGAGGTTCAGGTGTTATTTTGATCTCAAGGTCAGATCACGGTTTTAAACGTCCTTGTTGTAAGCTTCAAGGTGATACTCGGTGTTTACAGTCCCAAGGAGAGACTCGTAGTTGTACAATCTCAGTGTGAGATTCGAGTAGTTTAAGCTTCAAGTAGACTTACTAAAATATCCTATTAAGTCTCAAAAGACTTACTGCATATTCTATATACTGTTTTTTTTTTTTTACTTAATGAGTCTCATAGACTTATATTTTAAGTCTTACACAGTCTTGTATCTTAGTCTCTGGGAGACTCAGTGTAATCAAGATGTCTCTATTTTGTTAAAATTAGGACATTGTTGGGGCGCGAACTTGGATCTAGGCCAGTTGGGACTAAAACCCTGACATGGAAGCATGATGCTGAGGAATCAGCTTGAATTTTTGCTGGTTTTTACTGTTTTACTATTGTCCAAATATTTAGTGCAGTGACCTAGTGGGCACAAGTGTCAGTGGAATCGCAGTCATTGTTTGTCAGCCCAGATCGCCTTAAGGCAGATAAAAATCATATGATCCACCATGATGACATTTGTGGGCACAATACGATATACCACAATGATATACATTAAAGCTGTACTGGTCAATTCTTAATCAAGGGTTATTAAACACACTGCGGGGCAGTGAGTTTAACAAGGGGGCGAGATTATAATTGACATATGTACAGGTTAAGAACCTCGATCATCACCATTCTTTTAATTTTATCTATAGTTATCGTAAAAATTCATGTAAATAACTTCTCACCTAAAAACCATTACTTCTATTCAATTATTACACTTATCTTTATAAATTATCATATAAACTAAATAACTGTAGATAGATGTATGTATGTAAATATATAATTATTAACTGTAACACTAATCGCTGCAGGAGTGGGAGATTGCGCCTAAAGTCTCATACTCCAGTCATTCCGACTGGGTCCACGGTAGTATGCCGCCAAATACTATGAGTTCAGTCCACCACCAGGTCAGTTCTCAGTGGAGTCCAGGGAGATCAGAAAAGATGGTTTAAAGCTTTTCTACGGTTGTGTTAGTGGGGGCATATAATTCCTACCAGTTGGTGATGGCGAAAGCTCGTCATCAGCCAGGTTTACTCTCCTGCAACCTTGTAGGTAGAATTAGAAATAAGCTTAGTATCCAGGCTTCGGCTTGGGGGGCTAATGTGTGTAATCCAAAATTTGTACAGTTGTGGTCAGGATCAAACATCGATCCATTTTTTTTTTTGTTCTTCTCTTTCTCTTAAATATAACCGGAAGTAAGCGGGAAGCAATTGCGAGGCAGAGTCAATAATTGGATGTAAACAGGGCCGATAAGTGAAAGGGAAATATGGGGCATGTGGTACTCAGAGGTGTCACTCAGGGGGCAAGTGAGCTGTGTGTACCATGAGCAGGGACATCACAGCTGAATACTGGAGGGGCTCTTAGGAGTCAAAGCTGAGGTGAAGCTTTAGATTCACGTAAGGTGCAAAAGGAATTGATGGTATTCCAAAACTGAGTTGGATATCGGGCACTGCGGCACCCGTACTAGGGGCTCAAAAAGGTTGGGATGCACCGGTAGTCAGACAACCTAGGAGACTAAGTTGTTGTGAGTACCAACAACCAAGTGCGAATACATATACAATCCCCAAGGGAGGGAACTACTTGCACGGTGAGTCACAAGTGATAGAGATACCCTCCAGGTGTTATGGTGTGAAGAGTCCATCAGGCATGGTAAGCAGAGCTTGACTGCACGAAGAGTGGGTCGCTGGGGTCGCTTGCACGTCCATATAAGGATAACTGGGTCCAAAGTAAGAAGACCCAGACCAATGGAATGGTCACATATATAGGGTCCAGGAACAATTAGGAGAAGGAGTAAAGGAGGTGCCAAATTAGAATATTTTTCAGGTAGTTTTCCGCTGCCCAGGCTTAAGAATCCTGAACAGACGGAATAACTAGGGGCGATAATCGATGTAAAATATTCCGACTTTTTAGGTCTGGTTCATAAATAAATAATAGTTCAAATATATTCTAAAATATCTCCTTTTCATAAAACTCATATGTGAAGCATTGAGAAAACTGTTTTAATCATATTTAAATCATCCAGTTATTTCTATAAAGTCATTATAATAATATTAAAATTATATAAGTACCACTATAAAACCTCTCTAATAATACCTAATTCATTCTATCATGTTGCTAAATACATGTGCATAATATTCAAACCAAGTTGTGAAACCATGGTAGATTATGTATATTAAGTGAAAGGATAATTAATATCAGATTGTTCTAAGGTTCTACATCAAATATAACCACTGGAGATAAGAACTCTGGAAAATTATTACTGCATTGGTTTATTTACATGTATTCCTGAATTGAAGTCTGTTGGTATTATATATTGTATGAAAGGAGGTAAATGCTGAAACTAAGGGCAGCATATACAGTTGATGCAGACTGGTTTCTTCACCCAGACAAATAGTCTGTGAAGAATGCCACAGAATGGGTATAATAATTAAGTCAAGAATTTCTGTGTGCTTGTTATTGTTATGGTATGACTTACAGATGCCAGTATCTGAGGGAGTG
Source organism: Branchipolynoe longqiensis (assembly GCA_030323885.1). Classification (NCBI taxonomy): domain Eukaryota; kingdom Metazoa; phylum Annelida; class Polychaeta; order Phyllodocida; family Polynoidae; genus Branchipolynoe; species Branchipolynoe longqiensis. The sequence continues at coordinate 50,167,333 of CM059200.1, read as the reverse complement.
TTAGGACACAGGTGACAATGCATGGGGGTTGTGTGTGTGTGTGTGAGTGTTTGCAGGACCTGCCAAAGCCAGGTGTCAGGCTGGAGGTGGGAGGAGTGTGTGTGTGTGTGTGTGTGTGTGTGTGTGTGTGTGGTGAGCCCTCCCTGCCCCACCTGGTGGCAGTTTGCTGAACTAAAAGATTATAAAATATCTAATTCTCAAAGTAAGGCATGTAGAAACTCCTACTATTTTGGAGTTGTCCCAATCTAAGGGACTGGTGACCACGGGTGTTATGTAAATATAAACAGAGTTGATATTCCCATATAAGTGTAATTGGTGAACTTGATGGGAAAATATGTATCTGACTTGGGGTGGGTGGGTTGGCCCCCCACCCCACCCCCCACCACTGACTGGAGGGGTTCAGCCAATGAAATGCCATGTGACACTCTCTGACTGAGGAGACTCCCAGCAACTGTACCTGTATTTTGAATGTTGAATCTGAATAAAAGAGCTGGGCAGGGGGTGTGGCAGGCAGATGACCTGGAGACAGCACAGCAGGAGGAGCCAGCCACCCCTCCCTACTAGTACTAGACTTTACCACACTTAAATTCTGTTGGTTTGATATTTCTTGGAACAGATATAGTAAGCAGATATAGTAAGCCGATATAGTAAGCAGATATAGTAAGCAGATACAGTAAGCGGATCATCGCTTGAGTAATATAATACATTAGTGCTTTCCGGCCTCCACACACAGAAGTTAGGGTTATATTTCCTATAAAGATTCTAGTGTGAAAAATACCGCTAGTTAACACAATGACTTAACAATTGATATTTCTTGCTTCCTAGCCTGGTGCTTGGCATTATTACGATAGGGCAAGGACTGGTTGGCTCAGTGTTAGGATAATGTGACTGAATGGAATATCAGGTCATGGTGCTGGTGGCCTGGTCTTCCAGTGGGGCAGCACTAGAAAGTCACCATGAGTGCACACTGTCACAAGTCGCTACCCATCCTGATATGACCTTAGATGTTGCTAGGACCTAAAACAACAACAAAGAAACCAACTTTCAACAAACGATACATACCTATTACCTAACATTCTTGAAATTGACCCGAGACCCGTCAGATATACTTCCATACATAGGCAAATCGGTGTATCTATTTACTAGATACCTGGGAAAATTGCGCCTCGAGCGGGACTCGAACCCACATCTCTTTGCATTCCGGGCCAGTGTGCTAACCATCACACCACCTTTTTTTCTTTTTTCTTGAAGATTTATCCTGCCTATTATGGATAACCCTTAATAGACTTGTTTTCACCATTAGACAGTTTGTCGATAGAAAGCCCGAGCCTACACGTTTACCGACCCAAGGGATTTTTAACCTCCCACACCACATAGACATGGTATGAGAGCAACTGGCCTTTGATGACGCTGTAAGTTATGCAGCAAAACCTCTCTAACCGACCACCACCATAGATCGACCACTCCCTTATATTGATCTCTTTATTTGGGTCCCAAATGATTAACCATGCAATACCATTGATACAATTTAAAAAACTCCCAAACTGACCACCTCCCTAAATGGACCATTTAAAGTCAGTCCCATGGTCGGTCGATTTAGAGAGGTTTTTACTGTATATATATGTAAGTATATAAATACATACATATACATCTCGCAATCAATCAATGCGTGGACAATCGTAATTAACAGGGCATGTGATATGTCACGGCCCACCAGCGGGATGCCCAATGGAAGGTAACCATGCCAAAGGTAGCCAGATAGCACAGCACACAGCTATGTATTAGCCTATGATATCTAAATAGGAGTAGGCTAGTCTAGTAGTAAGAGTAGAAACAAATAAAATACATATATGCCAAGAAAATTTTAAAAAACTAACATAGGCTACTAACCATACCAACCATCTATCTGTGACTGAAATGCAGGCAATCAAATACCTTATCAGCAGCTACTGTGTGATAAGATAACACCAACACTACAGCTGGCCAGCATTGAAAACAAGCCTGAATACCCGGGCTTATATGCTATGGACAGTATAAACACAGCCTCAACAATTTTTTTTTTTAATTTAAAAAACATTACTATTAAAAACTCATAACAAGGAACCCATATCATTAAAAAAAAAGAAAAGAAAAGAAAAGAGATTCCAAATGCCTACCTACCTTCTGTGTCGCTGGGGAGAATTTCAGACAGCAAACACTGTGTGGCAGAACAACTATCCAATCATAGAACCGTCCGCGTAAATAACACACTTGAGCAATCCAAAAACACAAATAAAGAGAAGCAAAAAAGAAGCAAAAAGCATCACCAAAAATGCACCAAAAAAAACAATGTTATCCACACACACACTAAATGTCGTGTGATGTGTCACCTCAGTCTCAGTCATCCCCCCTTCACCCCCCCCCCACCCCCTCACCCCTCCCCATTTCTCCACCCGACCCCCCCCCCCACACCGACCTCCTTCTGAGTGCCTGGCTCCTCCTGTAAGCCCGTTATCGGTATGATTAGAACGGCCCGCTGTTCCTAATTAGCGTCATTGAATCTTACGCAACCGCATGACCACATTGTCCAAGGGAGATCCCCCGAATACATTTTTTTTTTTTTTTTAATAAATTTTATGTTGTTGTTATCCTTATTTTTAAGAAATAGTTTTTTAAAGGTCGGCCTCTAAATGTATGGCCGTGTATTCGTGGCGATACCAGGTGCAGAAATAGCATCGCTCTGGACTTTGCCCGGTGGCGGCTTTGTGACGAAGGCCTTGTCAAAGCTGGACGGCGTTGTTTGATTGTTTGTCTGTTTATTTGTTGCGGTTTCATTGTTTGTTGTTGTTTTACGTCCTAGTAACATCTAAGGTAAAAATCAGGACTGGTACTGACTTGTGTCAGTGCGCACTCATGGCGACTTTATAGTGCTGCCCCATTGGAATACCGGGTCACCAGCACCATGACCTGATATCCCACTCAGTCACATTATCCTGACACTGAGCCAACCAGTCCTTGTCCTGTCCTAACAATGCCGAGCGCCAGGCTAGGAAGCGACAAGTATCAATTTTTAAGTCATTGGTCTGACTCGACCGGGGTTCGAACCCACGACCCCACGATCTACCAACACGGGAGATGGATGCTCTAACTCATTCGGCCATCCCGTCTGGTTGTTGCGGTTTCATGTCCTGGCAACATCATCTAAGGTCATATCAGAACGGGTACCGACTTGTGACAGTGCACACTCATGGCAACTTTATAGTGCTGCCCCACTGGGAGACCAGGCCATCGGCCCAATGACATGACCCACTCAGTTACATTGTCCTGATACTGAGCTAATCAACCAGTCCTTGCCCTATCCTATTAATGCCAAGCGCCGGGTTAGGAAGTGACAATAATCAATTGTATAAGTCATTGGTTTGACTCTAGCGAGAATCAAACTCCCGACCTTCTACACGAGAAGCCTGCGCTCTACTGATTCGGTCCCTGCATCTGGTCATGAATGATATAAGAACAATTATTCAACTTTGACTTAAGCATAATTTACGAAGGGTCATGATGTGATGGTGGTTATTCTTTATTTAGAAACAAAGAGGATCAGTACATTCAATCTAAATGGTTATTCCAGGTCAATTATCAATCAATCAGTACGTTCAAATCTACAATGTTCTATCAGGTCAAGTGTTAGTCTCCTCATTCACAGGTAAACTGGCGGGCGGGACCCGAACCCTCAACCCCACCCACTACCTATTTTATCAGCAGTGTGGGTGGGTGGGGGAAGTTAGACCAGTGTTCCGTTGACTGCGGTAGGAACGGCTGTGATTGTTTGAACCTGGAGGAGGGTGGTCATGTGACCGCTTGGCGGGAAATTCAAAGTCTGGTTGGGTCGGGTCGGCGGGCCCTGGAGGCCTTTGGTGGAGTTACTCCGGTTAATCCACTAGACGGCGTGCGCGGCGGCCGCGAGGTCAGTTCGGGTTTTTAGGCTAGGCGGCGCCACCAGTGTCATTTCATTTGGGTGACTCTCCGCCCGGTAAATTACCCATGTTACGAATAACATGCACAATTTTATTAGATTGAGTAGGAACATAGACAATACACACCATGGAAGCTATGGCGACTTTATAGTGCTGCCGCACCGGGGTGACGAGGCCGCCGGCACCATGACCCGATATTCCACCACATTATTATACTGAGCTAACCTGTCCTTGCCATAGCCATGTAATGTCGTGCACCGGGTTAGGTAGATAAAAGATTCACCCGGTACTTGTAGTACACGGGTGAACGTCAACGTAGTCTAAATACGGGCGAAAATAGCTTTAGTATGGAACCTGAACTAGAAACTGTGGCTCCAGTATCAAATGGCTACTTATATCGGCACAGATTTGGTGAAATGGGAGAGAATGCAAAAAGAAAAGATGGCGGCCGCAGAACGCCGTCCATTTCACTTTTAAATCTTATTAAACTAGATATTATATTATATTTTTCAACTCAAAAGTAGCGGGCTAATAATAAAACAGATGTAAAGAATAATTGTTGCTTCTTAGTTTGTGAAATTAGGCTCTCAATTCTTTGACCCGTTTTTTCGCCAGCTTTTACATAGGGTTGGTATGCACCCTTCCTGTGGCTACTGCAGCAGTACGGGGTGAATCTTGTATCTACGGGCTAGGTAGTGACAAGTATAAAGTTGATAAGCTGTATGTTGGCAGAATGCAAAACTACACGAATGGTCCTACCGATGTGGAATGTAGGGATGGATGCAATACTTCCAAATAAGAAGCCAGACCTACCACGAGCTGGAAACCGAGTGACCCTGTTGATTGTTGTTGTTGTTGTTGTTGTTTTAAATCCTAGCAACATCTAAGGTCATATCAGGACGTCATATCAGAAGTTCTTAGAAAAATTAAAAATAAGAGAAGCTTGTTTGCCACTATACAGACAAAGAAACTTATATATTTTGGCCACATCATTTGTCAGAGTTCAATATACCATACATTGTTGGAAGGGAAGGTGAATGGCAGCAGAGGGAGAGGGAGACCAAGAACATCATGGTTTACAAATATTTCACAGTGGACAGGCTTGAATTATTCACAGTCTATCAGAACAGCACACCATCGGGACAAGTGGAGAACCATTGCATCCAACCCTCGACTAGAGGACGGAACTATTGATTGATTGACCGACTTGTGACAGTGCGCACTCATGGCGACTTTATAGTGCTGCCCCATTGGAATACCGGGTCGCCAGCACCATGACCTGATATCCCACTCAGTCACATTATCCTGACACTGAGCAATCTTTAAGTCAGTGTTTTGACTCGACCAGGTTTCGAACCTACGATCCCATGGTCTACCAACACGGGAGATGGACGCTCTAACTCATTCGGCCATCCGGTCTGGTCCTGTTTATTGGCGAGACAATTGATCTATCTAGTACCTCGAAGCATCTTACTGAGAAAGCCCTGTCCTGTAGTCATGTAGTCCTGTAGTCATGTAGTCCTGTAGTCCTGTAGTCTATGTGACTCCATGTTTGAGAGGTAAGTGAAAAAATGCAAGTGTTTTTAAGCTGCATAATCCGATGAAAACATCAAATTTTCAAAACCAAAACAAGTATCTCAATTTGAGTCTACATATCTAACTGAGATACTGGTGCACTTGTTAAGCATTTATCCCCACATCGGAGGGAAAAATGAGGCATTTTAATAGAACCGATTACTGCAGAAGCCTATGGTGTCAGAGTTTTGGCAAGCATGCCAATACTAATTTTGCACGTTTGCACTTCAAATATCTCAAAAGTTAGTGATTTAAAATAAAGTTTACTTCAAACTAAATTAAGGTAGATAATAACGATCACCCTAATATGTATATCTCAGAAAATGATAGAAACTCAAAACCCATAGGACTATGCAACTTTAATATTGATGTATATTTATGAAAAAGAGGATTCCAGTCACCTACGTGCCCACATACACACATCACGTGACTACTTACCTAACCACTCACGTGACCATTCACCAAACCAATTAACCAGACGGGATGGCCAAATAAGTTAGAGCGTCCGTCTCCCGTGCTGGTAGATCGTGGGGTCGTGGGTTCGAATCCTGGTCAAGTCAAACCAATGATTTAAAAATTGATATTTGTCGCTTCCAAGCCAGATGCTCGGCATTACTAGGATAGGGCAAGGAGCAGTGGAATGAGGAAGATCAGTCGTCTGCGACTGAAATTTCCCCTGGTTAAACAACTAATGTACCAAAAAAAAAAAAAGACGTGACCACACACCTGACCACCCAAGTGATACATCACGTGACCATTCAACAAACCAATGACTTGACCACACACCTGGCCACCCACGTGATACATCACGTGACCATTCACCTAACCCACTCACGTGACCAGACACCTGACCACCCACGTGATACCCCCCGTGACCATCCACAGGACCATTCACGTTAGCACCCACCTGACCACCCACGTGACAATTCACGTGACCCCTTGAATAACCAGTCAAGTGACTACTCACGTGAAAACTCACGTGATCACTCAGGGGAACATGTCATCTGCCTTCAACCAATCAGTGAGCTGTAAACTGAGCGTTTCCTTGACCTAGATTGCGGCGCAGTCGCTTCGCCCTCTGTTGGCGACGGACGGAACCATTCAGCATGTGTGGTTGTTGGGGTTTAACGTCCTGGCAACATCTAAGGTCATATCAGGATGGGAACCAACTTGTGACAGTGTGCACTCATGGTGACTTTAATAGTGCTGCCCCACTGGGGAGATCAGGTCACCTGCACCATGACCTGCTATCCCACTCAGTCACATTATCCTGATACTGAGCTAACCAGTACTTGACCTATCCTAATAATGCTGAGCACCTGGCTAAGAAGCGACAAGTATCAATTGTTACGTCATTGGTGTGACTCAACCAGGGTTTGATCTATCAAAATGGGAGACGGACGCTCAACCCATTCGGCCATCTGATCGAGTCAATATTATCGATATGTCATAATCACTGTAATCGCTATGAACACTTGCTTCCTGGCGAGTGCGCATGTCTGCCATGGATTTATCGGTTTAAACTTCAGGTGGGACCGTGTAAATAAGATATATGGGTCATTAGCGGTGGACGAATCGGTAGAGCACAGGCCTCCGGTCCGGAATATCGGATAGGGAGTTCAATTACTGGTTACAACGACCTTCAAAATTGATACTAGTCGTTTCCTAGCCTGGCGCTTGGCATTAATATGATAGGGCAAGGACTGGTTAGTTCAGTGTCACGATAATGTGACTGAGTGGGATTTGGATCATGGTGCTGGTGGCCTGATTTCCCAGTAGGGCAGCACTATAAAATGACTAAGAGTGCACACTGTCAGGACTCAATACCCGTCCTGATATGACCTTAGATGTTGTCAGGACGTAAAACTCCAACAACCAACCAACCTGAAACTGGCAGTAAAAGTATGACATAAAACCAAAAGTGAAAACCTATTAAGTAATAACAGAATTCATGTTAAAGCACAACCTGTGTACCTTCATTACGTCAGAATTTAAAAAAAAAGGATCTTTTTCACATAATTATTTTGGTCTTATACAAATTGAGCAATATGTTAATATCACTGGTAGAAACATGTAAATCAAATACGTATCAAGAACATCATTTTAACATATACAACAAATTTGAAGAAGATTGTATTGATTACAGTTCATCATCATCATCATGCTGTCGGTCGCGATGCGACAACGACTGCTTTCATTACTTGACTGCCATTCATTTCATGAAAGCTGCTTGCAAAAGTGATGAAGTGCTGCTGGCTTTTGCAAGTTACCAGCGGCACTCTCTCGGGGAGCAAATAGAGGTTTCACACTGGCAAGAACATGTCCAGACAGGTGCAAAACTATTTGGTAGAGCATGGACCTCGTGTGCGGAAAGTCGGTAGTTAGGTTCCCGGTTGGGTCAAACCAAAGACTTAAAGATTGATACTTGTCACTTCTTAGCCAGGTGCTCGGCATTATTAGGATAGGGCAAGGTACAGTTAAGCAAGCAAGATTGCGTCTTTCAAGAAAAGAGGTTTTTTTTCTAAAGAGTTGAAAAAAAACGTTCAGGTAAATGCATGGTGTCGATGTTTACATTTTTACATTTTCACTTTAGCACAAAATCATACAAGCATACCTTCGATACATTTCGTGCAATAGATTAAATACACATAGTATTGCTGACAGGCTTGACACACAAAGGCGACAATAATTATTTGACTTGCTACCAAGAAAGAAGGAATTAATTATCACCATCATGACGTGGATACTGATTCTTAGCTGACCTGTCATTGCCCCTATCCTATTAATGCTGAGTGCCAGCCTAGGTAGCGACATTTAGCAATTGTATAAGTCATTAATTTAATTCGGCCGCAGTGAGAACCCACAACGTTCCACGCCGGAGACCAGCCCGCCATCAAGCACTCTTACTGATTCGGCCATCTTTTCGCTTCTTTTTTTTTGGTACATTAGTTGTTTAAGCAGGGGAAATTTCAGTCGCAGACAACTGGTCTTACTCATTCCACTGCTCCTTGCCCTATCCTAATAATGCCGAGCGCCTGGCTAGGAAGCGACAAGTATAAATTGTTAAGTCATTGGTTTGACTCGACCAGGATTCGAATGCACAATCCCATGATCTACCAAAACGGGAGACAGATGCTCTAACTGATTCGGCCATCCCATCTGGTGACTAGAAGAAGCACTGAGCTCCAATCCAACATCAAATAATGGCAGCTCAATAAGGCTAGCCTGTGGTTGTGACCTGCATAATCATAGTATTATATAACTGAATGAACCTTGGTGCAACTGTAATTAGGCAGGCACAGATGACAGGTGATTGTGAGCTGCCCACCAGGTAGAATATCCCACAGACTGGTAATGATAGGTAGTTGAGTGAATGATCTAAAATAAATATTAATATCCCACAGACGGGTAATGAGAGGTAGTTGAATGAATGATCTAAAATATATGTTAATATCCAACAGACTGGTAATGATAGGTAGTTGAGTGAATGATCTAAAATAAATATTAATATCGCACAGACGGGTAATGAGAGGTAGTTGAATGAATGATCTAAAATATATGTTAATATCCCACAGACTGGTAATGATAGGTAGTTGAGTGAATGATCTAAGATAAATGTTAATATCCCACAGACGGGTAATGATAGGTAGTTGAGTGAAAGATCCAAGATAAATGTCAATATCCCATAGACGGGTAATGATAAGTAGTTGAGTGAATGATGTAAAATAAATGTTAAATTCACACAGACAGGTAGTGCCAGGTAGTTGAGTGAATGATTAGCAAATGTTAATATCCCATAGACAGGTAACGACAGGTAGTTGAGTGAATGATCTAAAATAAATGTTTATATCCCACAGATGGGTATTGACTGATAATTGAGTGAATGATGTTAAATAAATGTTAATATCACACAGACACATAGTGCCGGGTAGTTGAGTGAATGATCCAAAATAAATCTTAATATCCCACAGACGGGTAATGATAGGTATTTGAGTGAATGATCTAAAATAAAGCCGTTGTAACGACTTCACTGGTACAGACTTAAAAGCTGGGCATGTTATTTGATGTCCTAGCAACATCTAAGATCTTATTCGGACATTGTACTGACTTGTTAAACTGCACACCCAGGGCGACTTTATAGTATTGCCCCACTGGGAGACCAGCCCGTTGACACCATAACCCGATATGTCAAAATGACATTAACCTGATACAGTACAACCCCGTTAAACCAAGCTCGGTTAAACCAAACGATCGGTTAATCCAAACTTTTTTCGGCGGCCCGGCAAAATACTACCATTTATCATATAAAAAAGTTGGTTAAACCAAAGTCGGTTAATCCAAAGTATCAGTTAATCCAAACAAAATTGTCAGCCCCAGGCCACTTCGGTACAGTTAAACCAAACTTTATATGGTTTTATGGTCATCTGAGACTTTTTTATATGATAAATGGTAGTATTTTGCCACGTGGCCGAACACATTTTGGATTAAACGATCGTTTGATTTAACCGAGATTGGGTTAATGGGGTTAAACTGTATATACATAAAAAAACAATAATCATAGTGTCCACATACATTGTACATTCATAATGCACCCCCGTTTTTGCCAAAGCCAAGTCAAAGTCAAAGCTTGGTTAAACCAATGATCGGTTAATCCAAACAAATTTCTAGGGTCCCTTCAAGTTTGGTTTAACGGGCTTATACTGTACTCAGCTAAGCAGTCCTTATCCCATCCGAGCGCCAGGTTAGGTAGAGAGAAGTATCAATTTTGTAAGTAATTCATTTGACTCAGCAGAAGATTCAAACTCAGGACCTTCCACGTGGGAAGCCTGCACTCTTACCGATTTGGCCACAATATGGTCTTCTCAGGTGCTTTCGGTTTTGATAGTTTTCATGGTTTTATCGCATAATCCAGCATTGACGATGATTTGTTTGTCTACCGCCTGTGTGAAAGTGTTAGTAACACGCGTCGTGGTGCGGCATCACACGTCTCCAGGCAACACCTGCAGGTGGAGGGGGGAGGGGGGGGAGGAGGGGGAGCGGGGGAGGGGAGGGGGAAGGGGAGGGGGACAGCACCTGTAGGTAATCGTGTAATAGCCAGGTGTCGGGGGAGGGAGGAGGGGGGGAGGGAGGGGGGGAGGGGGGAGGAGGGAGGAGGGAGGATGGAGGAGGGGAGGGGGAGGAGGGAGGAGGGAGTGGGGAGGAGGGAGGGGGAGGAGGGGAGGTGGGAGGGAGGGAGGGAGGAGCGAGGGGGAGGAGGGAGGAGGGAGGGGGGAGGAGGCGGGGGGGGGGGGGGGGAGGGGAGGGGGAGGGGGGGAGGGAGGGGGAGAGGGGGGAGGGGGGGGGAGGGGGAGGGGGAGGGGGAGGGGGGAGGGGGGGGGGGGGAGGGGGGGGGGGGGGGAGGGGGAGGAGGGGGGGGGGAGGGGGGAGAGGGGGGGAGGGGGAGGGGGGCAGGGGGGGGAGGTGGCGGGGGGGGGGGGAGGGGGGGGGGGGGGAGGGGGGGGGAGGGGGGGGGGGGGGAGGGAGGGGGGAGGGAGGGGGGAGGAGGGGAGGGGGGGAGGAGGGGGGGGGAGGGGGGGGGGGGGGGAGGGGGGGGGAGGGGGTGGGGGAGGGGGGGGGGGGGAGGGGGGAGGGGGGGGGGGGAGGCGGGGGAGGGGGGGGAGGGGGGAGGGGGGGAGGGGGGAGGGGGGGGGGAGGGGGGGGTGGGGGGGGAGGGGGGGGGGTGGGGGGAGGGGGCGGGGGGGAGGGGGGGCAGGGGGGGGGGGGAGGGGGGGAGGGGGGGAGGGGGGGGGGGGGGAGGGGGGGGGGAGGGGAGGGGGAGGGGGTGGGGGGAGGGGGGGAGGGGGGGGGGGGGGGAGGGGGGGGGAGAGGGGGGGGAGGGGGGGGGCGGAGTGGAGGAGGGGGAGGGAGGGGGGGGGGGGGGAGGGAGGGAGGGGGGAGGAGGGGGGGGGAGGAGGGGGGGGGGGAGGGAGGGAGGGGGGGGGAGGGGGAGGGGGGGGGAGGGGGGAGGGAGAGGGGGGAGGGGGGGGGGAGGGAGGGGGGGGGGGGGCGGGAGGAGGGGGGGGGGGGATGGGGGAGGGGGGGGGGAGGGGGGGGGAGGGGGAGGGGGGGGAGGGAGGGGGGGGGGGGAGGGAAGGGGAGGGGGGGGGGGGGGAGGGAGGGGTAGGGGGAGGGGGGGGAGGGGAGGGGTGGGGGGGGGACGGGGAGGGGGGAGGGGAGGGGGAGGAGGGGGGAGGGAGCGAGCGGAGGGAGGAGGAAGAAGGCGGGGAAGGAGGAGGGAGGAGATGGGTTGGGGGGAGGGACGAGTTGGAGAGGTAGGGCGGGAGGATGTGAAGGGGAGGGGAGGAGGGAGCGAGGGGTGAGGGAGGGGAAAGGGAGAGTATGGCCGAGGAGTAGGACAGAGCGTTGAGGCGAGGCAGCCTATTGTGGGAGTACCAATTGCCAGATTAGTAAGCCTCTTTCACGCGCCTTTGAGAAAGTGGGGGCTAATGCTGGGGAGGTGTGGAAGGGGGGAAGGGCCGGAAGAGGGGGGACGGGGGAATGGGGAAAAGGGGATAGGGGTGGGGCAAGGTGCAAGCAGTGGACGGGCGAGGGCGGAGCGAGGGGAGTGCGAGAGAGTGGGGAGGTGGTGAGGGTGCGGGAGGAAGGGGAGAGCGGAGGGAATGGGGAAGTGGGGTGGCGAGAATAGAAGCGAGGGAAAGAGGGGGGAGCCAGTCAGACCTGTGTACTTTGCTTAGTTCCTAATTAGTCCAGAAATAAACGCTGGCGCTGTTACTTGTGTTAGCGGTTGTTTACCTTCCACAGACGCCGGCTCCAGGCGTGCCCGGGTAGAGACGCCGTGACGCCGGCCCGGTACCGGCCGTCATGCAGGCGCTCGGTGACGGCGTCACCACCAGCTGGGCCGCGTTCAGGGTACGCCTCCGAGTCGACTCTGAGACGGCTCCGAGACGTCTTTTGGCTTATTTCTGTTCAGGGTACGCCTCCGAGTCATCTCGGAGACTTCCTTCTGAGACTGGCCAAAAATGGCCATCATATTCAGTGGTTTCAGCCAATCAGAGCTCTTCTTTTCCATTGCAAATTCCTGCCCCCCTATGGGGGCTGTTATTTTCGAGGCGACCAAGAGTAAAGTCATTCAGACTAGCGTGACATCAGGAATTTCTCCGAGGCGCCTCCGAGGCGTACCTTGAATGCGGCCCAGGTGTCAATGACACCGGCCAACCCGTCCACCCTCCACCACCACCACCACCAGCACCACTAGAGCCAATGACTTATTACATTTATGTTTTTCACTTCCTAGCCTGGTGCTCAGCATTAATAGGATAGGGCAAGGACTGGTTAGCTCAGTGTCAAGATAATGTGATTGTGTGGGATATCGGGTTACGGTCCCAGTCGCCTGATTTCCCAGTGGGACAGTACTATAGAGTCACCATGAGTGCACACTCTCACAAGTCGGTATGCGCTCTGACATGACCTTAGCTGTTGCCAGGATGTAAAACCCCAGCAACCAATCAACCCAGTTTTAGTCATGTAAATATATATATATATATGATTATTTATTTAAAATCACATATAAAATCATACATAGAATTATATATTAATATATGTATAGTCATATATGTAATAATATATAATCATATATAATAACACATATAATCATATAAAATAGGACATATAATCATATATAATCACATATATAATCATATAACAAACTTTCCGGCGAGTGGAGTGAAAAGTCCTGCGCGTTGGGGGGGGGGGGGGGGGGTGGGGGGGGGGGGGGTTAGAGTGAGGCATGCCGGTACCCCGTTTCATATATGCATATACATATAATATATATATATGCACATTTTCATAGTTAATCCTGACAAGAAGTTTACATATATATACACATATATGTATACAGAAAAAAATCATCCAGTGTGTGTGGTGCGAGGGGGACCCCCCCCCCCCCCCCCCGAACAATTACCTTGACAGCTGGGGTCGGCACTCCACCAATGTGCCAGGGATGAATAAATATATCAAATATATGTTCCCCTTGCATTTATACTCGTATAATGCGTTATGCATCATATATATACACACACAAACTTGGATCGTTAATCCTAACGACTTTCTCCCAGCTCCCACTGATTGTCGGATTAGCGAGGTAGTCGCACAAATCACTTCAACATTACATCCTTAGATGACGCGTCAGCCTTTCAGATGAGCTGTTTTCAGCTCGAGGGCCCGACATTAATGTGGCCGTCACACCTCACCGGATTGGGGGAAACGGACAGAAAACAAACAATGTCCATTTTATATCCGTACAAGTTTTAAACATGCACAAAACTAGGAACAGATGCCACCGGACTGACGTCTACGGTCTTGTACGGTTTGAGTTTGTTTCGTCCATTGGCTATCCGTTCATGCCCGTTTCATGTCCGTCTCATGTCTGTTTCATGTCCGTTTCATGTCCGTTTGTCCAGAGGCATTGACTCGATAACGCAACATTTTGACACATTTTAATACATTTTGATACTTATCACCATCGGACTAGACAATTATGTCCGTTGCTCAATCCGGTGATGTGTGACAGGGGCTTAAGAGACGTGTGAGAGAAATACATCATGTCCGCTTCCATAAAAAAAAAACACAATGCATCAGTACAATGGCTGAACAAATCCTCCAGTTGCCAGCCTTACCGACACCCTTTATTCAATTAAAAGATAATCATCATCATCATCATCATCATGCTGTCAGTCACGATGCGACAAAGACTGCTTTCATTACTTGACTGCCGCTCTCCCATTTCATGAAAGCTGCCTGCAAAAGTGTTGAAGTGCTGCTGGCTTTTGCAAATTACCAGTGGCACTCTCTCGGGGAGCAAATAGAGGCTTCACAGGCGCAAAACTATTTTTCCCTGCAGTGGCTGGTCGGTAGATGTTGGGAGTTCCATACATCAACCACCCTTGATGCTGGCTCAGTGACATGGTGTTCTGTTCAGGGTTTCCTCCCTTAGCCTTCGGTTCTGTCAAGAACCTGTACCACAAGGCAGTGGTTTACAACTCTGCAGGGCAGGGGCGTCAAACTCCCTGAGGTATTGCAATACTTGCATACCTACTTTAATATGTTACCCTTAATGTATACTTTATATGTATATATATATCCTCCGGTGCGACTGACACTGGTCAACATCCGGGGGAGGTGAGGTTGGCGAGATGGCACCACCGGTAAAGTGTCATATCTTACAGAGGATAACAACATTAATAAATAATATTCCCTTACATATCTTTATACTCGCATAATATGTTATACGTCACATGTTTTAGTAAACATATTTTTTGTCTGACTACAGATTTTGTCAGCGTTGAGGCACTGGTCTTCCAGCCGTTGGAGCGATCAAATTTGGTTTGTACATGGTGAAGGGGAAGTGGAATGTGCTGCATTGTGTGCAGCACACCCCATTCTGAATATTGAAAGTGGGGGAGCAGCCTATGGTCAGATCATAGATCCATATAGCCCCCATCCGATACTTTAAAAAAAAACTGGATCGGTAAGAGTGCTGGCTTCCCTTGTGGAAGGTTGGGAGTTTGAAACCCAGGGCGAGTCAAACCAATGACTTACAGAATTTACAATTGTCACTACCTTGCCTGGTGCTTGGCATTATTGGGCTAAAGGCAAGGAATGGTGAGCTTAGTATCAGGATAATACTGTACGTAATTGGGTCATGGCGCCAGCGAGGTGTAGCGGGAGGGGGGGGGGGGGGAGGGGGCAGCACCTGTAGCTAATCCTGTAATAGCCACATGTAGGGGGAGGGGGGGAGGGGGAGCGCGGAGGGGGAGGGCTGAGGCGGCAGGCGGAAGGGGAGGGAGGAGGAAGGAGGGAGGAGGGAGGAGGGAGGCGGAAGGAGGGAGGAGGGAGGAGGGAGGAGGGTGAAGGGAGGAGGGAGGAGGGAGGGGCCGGAGGGGCGGGGGGGAGGAGGGAGGGGCCGGAGGGGCGGAGGGAGGAGGGGGCAGCACCTGTAGCTAATCCTGTAATAGCCACATGTAGGGGGAGGGGGAGGGGGAGCGGGGGAGGGGGAAGGCTGAGGCGGCAGGCGGAAGGGGAGGGAGGAGGAAGGAGGGAGGAGGGAGGAGGGAGGCGGAAGGAGGGAGGAGGGAGGAGGGAGGAGGGCGGAGGGAGGAGGGGAGGAGGGAGGAGGGGGGAGGGAGGAGGGAGGGGCGGAGGGGCGGGGGGAGGAGGGAGGAGGGAGGAGGGAGGAGGGAGGAGGGAGGAGGGAGGAGGGAGGAGGGAGGAGGGAGGGGCCGGAGGGGCGGGGGGAGGAGGGAGGAGGGAGGAGGGAGGAGGGAGGAGGGAGAAGGTGGGGAGTGGGGAGGGAGGGGGGAGTAGAGAGGAGTAGGGGAGGTGGAACGGGGGCAGGTGAGGGGAGGGAGGAGGGGGAGTGGGGAGGGGAGGGAGGAGGGGAGGGATGGAGGAGGGAGGGACAGGGGAGCGGGGAGGGGATGGGGAGAGGGGCGAAAGACGAGGGACAGCACTATTAAGTGCACATTGTCACAAGTCGGTACCCATCCTGATATGTTGGTTGTTGGGTGTTGGAGTTTTGCATCCTGGCAACATCTAAGGTCATCTCAGGATGGATACCGACTTATGACAGTGCGCACTCATGGGGACTTCATATTGCTGCCCCAACTGGGAAATCAGGCCACTGGCATTATGACTCGATATCCCACTCAGTCACAATATCCTGACACTGAGCTAACCAGTCCTTGCCCTATCCTACTAATGCCGAGCACCAGGCTAGGAAGCAACTTGTACCAATTTTATAAGTCATTGGTTTGATTCGACTGGGAACTGAACTCCCAACCTTCCACACGCGAGGCCCGAGCGCTACCGAATAGGCCACCGCGGCCAGTTGCTAAAATAAAACCCAGCACATTCTACTAAAATACCCGGAAGTGCCATTCGACACTGCACACCTGGTGCCTTGAGGCGGTGATTCCCCTTTTAATCAAAGAAAAACCATGAATGACTGACGCGACATCAGGTGCGGTTAAAAATTCCCACCATCAGACAGCATCACTCTGACACAGTTCTTCCATAGAGGACACCATTTTCATTTTTTAATTGTAAATATTTGTATTCATCTGAATACGATCTTTCTTTCAGGTGCGGTTAAAAATTTCCACCATCAGACAGCATCGCTCTGACGCGGTTCTTCCATAGAGGACACCATTTTCTTTTTTGAATTGTAAATATTTGTATTCATCTGAATACAATCTTTCTTTCAGGTGCGGTTAAAAATTCCCACCATCAGACATCATCACTCTGACGCGGTTCTTCCATAGAGGACACCATTTTCTTTTTTTAATTGTAAATATTTGTATTCATCTGACTACAATCTTTCTTCAGCACTGGTCTTCTGACCATGTTTATAGTTGTATAATCCGATGGTTTTGAGTTTCAGCCATTTTTCTGAGATAAATAACATGTTAAATTGATTGCTATAATCTACCTTACCTTTCTTTGCGGTAATTTATATTTTAAATGGCTAACTTTGGAGATATTTCTTTTTTGATGTTGAAGATTTATACTGCCTATCATGGATAAGCCTGAATAGGCTTGTTTTCACCATTAGACAGTTTGTCGATAGAAAGCCCGAGCCTACACTTTTACCGACCCAAGGGATTTTTAACTTCCCACACCACATAGACATGGTGTGAGAGCAGCGGGCCTTTGATGACGCTGTCAGTTATACACAGCGGTGGAAATCCAAATTGGCAGAGGTGGGGGCATGGGGAATCGAACCACTGACCTTCAGATTAGGAGTCCGACCTAGAAAAAAGTCAGACACTCTAACCACTCCGCCACAGAGAACACCATTTCAAGCACAGACATGCTAACTTAATTTTGTCAAGCATGCTAAAAACTCTGACACCGTAGGCTTAGGCAGTAGCAGGTTCTACTTCTATTAAATTGACTCAGTATTCCCCTCTCTATGTGGCAACAAACGCTTAATAAGTGCGACAGTATCTAAGTTGTATGTGTGTAGAGTTAAATCTAGATAATTGCTTTGGGTTTTCAAATTTGATGCTTCATCGGACATATACAGTTTTAACTTCGGTCATTTTACACTATTTAAAGTTGGATGGTGCGATGGTTTTGAGTTTCTCTCATTTTCTGAGATAAACATATTAGGTTGATCATTATAAGCTCCCTTACTTTACTTTGAAATAACTTCTATTTTCAATCAATCAATAGTTCCGTCCTCTAGTCGAGGGTTGGATGCAATGGTTCTCCACTTGTCCCGATGGTGTGCTGTTCTGATAGACTTTGCATAATTCAAGCCTGTCCACTGTGAAATATTTGTAAACCATGATGTTCTTGGTCTCCCTCTCACTCTGCTGCCATTCACCTTCGCTTCCAACAATGTACGGTATATTGAACTCTGACGAATGATGTGGCCAAAATAGATAAGTTTCTTTGTCTGTATAGTGGCAAACAAGCGTTTCTTATTTTTAATTTCTATTTTAATTGGTTAATTTTCGAGATATTTGAAATGCAAACATCCTTAATTAATTTTGACAAGCTTGCCAAAACTCTACCACCATAGGCTTCTGCAAAACATGTTCTATTAAATGGACTCAGTATTCCCTTCTATGTAACGACACCTGTTTAATAACTGCACCAGTATCTAAGTTGGATAGTTAGAATCAAATCTAGATAAGTGTATTTTTTTATTTATTATTTTTGTTGGTCCATTAGTTGTTTAAGCAGGGGAAATTTCAGTCATAGACGACTGGTCTTCCTCATTCCACTGCTGGTTGATAGAAAGCCCGAGCCTACACTTTTACCGACCCAAGGGATTTTTAACCTCCCACACCACATAGACATGGTATGAGAGCAACCGGCCTTTGATGACGCTGTAAGTTATACACAGCGATGGAAATCCAAATTGGCAGAGCTGGGGGCACGGGGAATCAAACCGCCGACCCTCAGATTAGGAGTCTGACCTAGAAAAAAGTCAGACACTCTAACCACTCCGCCAGAGAGAACGCCACGTATTGGTTTTGAAAATTTGAACTTTCCATCGGACCATGCAGCTTTAACTACAAGAACAATTTCACCCCTTACCTTGAGCAGCCGACCTAGCCACCAGGCTGCTGAAGTTGCTTTACCCACATAACTGGCATACCAGCTTTAGGGTCGCGGGTTCGAATCTTAGCACAGAGAAGTTATTTCGCGACGCGTTCCATCTTAATAATATATGTATAAATAAATGCTTTATACTGCACATATAAGTGCTAGTGGTGTGCCTGGTCAGGACCCATGCGTTCAGTATATATGCATTTAATGCAGGTGGTCTTTTAGTTAGGGTTCAACTATGCAGGGTTATGTCGGTATAGTCTGGGTTTAGGAATAATCCAAATTTAGCTAAATAAGTGGTTGTGATCTTATCTAATGTGTATCGCGCTGTCAGTTGGCGCATTGGTATCGGACAGTCTGCATTTTGGTCAAATGTTAAAGTCCCTGTCACACCTCGCCGGATTGAGGAAACGGATAGAGCTGGTGTCGCAGTTTGAGCGCCCTGTCAGTTTCAGCTGACTGTCAGTTTCATGCGCATGCATCAAAATCTAACAGCATAGTCACTAACCTTATGAATTTAATATAATGTTTTTGGTAAAGATGTTTTCTATATGTGTACCAAGCGATTTGTTTCTAGGTGGTTTGGTTTTAGAGATATTTCACTTTTTCTGTATTTTCTGTATGAAGATTGCTCACGACCATTGACAATGCCTTGAGTTTTGTTCAAAATAAATAGAAATCAAGAACCCTAACCTTATAAATTTAATATAATCTTTTTGGTAAAGATGTTTTCTATATGTGTACTAAGCAATTTGTTAATAGGTGGTGTGGTTTTAGAGATATTTCACTTCTTCTGTATTTTCTGTATGAAGATTGCTCACGACCATTGACAATGCCTTGAGTTTGAGTGTATGCAGTCAGCTAAAACTGGCAGGGCGCTCAAACTGCAACACCGGACAAAAATATCACAGTCCGGTGTGATTCTGTAAAGGCCCAGTCAGACCTTACCGGACTGAGTACCGGACACCACCGGACAAAGAACTGTCTTGTCCGTTGGTGTCCAGTGTCAAAATGTATCGAAATGTTTTGAAATGTTGCGCTTTCAACGGACAAGGAACGTACCTTAATGAATAGCCACCGGACAATAAACGGACGATAAATGGCCGATAAACGGATGATAAACGGACGATAAACGGAAGATAAACGGACGATAAACGGACGACACCGGACAACAAGGGACAAGCAACGGTCAACCGACAGGCGAAAACCGAATGTCAAGCGGAGACCAACCGCACACCAATTGGACACCAACCGAACACCTACCATACTGCTCACGGACGCGCCGAAATCCGACGGACCGAATTCTCACAGCACCGTCAACCGACACCGCAGATAACGGATGGGAACGGACGGGTAACGGATGGGAACGGAGGGGGGAGCGGAGGGGGAAAGGACGGGGAACGGACGGTAACGGATAATAACTGCATATATCAGTCCGGCGCAATCCGTTACAAGTTTTGTGCATGCTCAAAACTTGTAACCGATCGAGCCGAATATCAACGGATATCAACGGATATCAACTGTTATGAACGGATATGGAACAGACACAAACCGGACTTTGCCGGATATCAACGGACTTTGTTCGGTTTCTTTCCGTTTCCCTTCTCCGGCGAGGTGTGACAGAGCCTTGAGTGATGCATGGCAGGATTTAGTTGGCTAATACCCCTGTCACACTACGATGTAATGAGCGAACGTGAGCCTAACGTGGTGATTTTTCGTCATTACGTTGATGTACGTTGGATTACGTTATGATGACGTCATAATGATGTTAGACTGACGTCGAGGTACATCACATTACGTCGTGTTACATCGAGTTACATCGAGGTTTTGGACATGTTAAAAAATGTTGACGTAGCTCGAACGTAAGGGTTTACGTTCGCCATACGTTCTGTTCACGTTCAGCGAACGTCAATGACGTTAAACGGATGTTAGGCAAATGCTGCTCACTACGTTCAACTACGTTCCACTACGTTGACCCACATTAAACCGGGTGGAAATGCCCACATGGCATAATGGGAACGTCAGGAGAACGTCAGGAGAACGTCAGGAGAACGTCATGAGAACATACATTCAATGTACGTTCAACGTCTTATGATTTATGTAATGTCACATAACGTTCTTCTGGCGATGGAATAACGTTCATAACATTCCGTGAGCGTAATGATGTTGTCCTCTCTCATTGAATGACGGTATCACTACGCTTTAACGATGTTACGCTCACGTCCACTACGCTGCATCCACGTTCAACGTGTGCCCAAATTTGCATACTACGCCGAGAAGTTCAACGTTCTTCACGTTCTCCCTACGTTGACGTCGTTACGTCGTAGTGTGACAGGGCCATTAAATGAGTAGGATGGACATGTGTAGCGTTATTAATACAGTGGTGTTCATTGTCTGTGAACAGTTGGCTGGTCGTTGGAGTTTTACGTCCTGGCAACATCTAAGGTCATATCAGGACAGGGACGGTACTTTTGACAGTACGCACTCATGGTGACTTTATAGTGATGCCCCACTGGGACTGGGAGACCAAGCTGCCAGGACCATGACTTGATACCCCACTCAGTCACATTATCCTGACACTGAACCAACCAGTCCTTGCCCTATAATAATAATAATAATCCTGAGTGCCTGACTAGAATGCAACAAGTATGATTTTTTATAGTCATTGGTTTGTGTGATACCAGAGTTCGAACCCATGGGTTCGAATCCCACAATCTACCAAAACGGGAGACAGATGCTCAGCTCATTCGGCCATCCCGTCAGGTCTTGTGTACAGTTGTTTGATGTGTAGGTTGTGTGTGGTGAGGTGAATATTAACTACAGGTGTTGAGTGCAGCAACTTACTGGAGATGATGGTTATTAGTAGCCATATTTAATTGCTGGTTGGACACTGATGTACATTTTGTTATTTGCAGGATTGCTTGTTTTATTCAAGCTGCACAGTCCGATGAAGCATCAAATTTCCAAAATCAAAACATTTATCTATAATTGATTCTACATATTGTAGTGGTCTGCACTGACCTCTTAGGCAAGTAACCACATACACAGGTAGGCATGGGTACTGTGGTGATATCAGGTAGCCTAGGTGGTTTAATGGTTAGCACACTGGCCCGGAATGCAAAGAGATGTGGTTTCGAGTCACACTCTAGGCACAATATTTCCCATTTTCTTCCCCCCCCCCCCATGACACTGGATGCCGTGACCATGATTCTGTACAAGCTACGCGCTGTATGGTTGTTGAACCTACCCTGTGTATACATGTGTAAGTGCATTGCCTGTATGTATGTAATTGTAAGCATTAAAAGACTTACAATTCCAGGGGGATGAGTGTAGTGGTCTGCACTGACCTCTCAGGGAAGTAACCACATAGACAGGTAGGTGTGGGTAGTGTGGTGATATCAGGGAGCCTAGGTGGTGTAATGGTCAGCACACTGGCCCGGAATGCAAAGAGATGTGGTTTCGAGTCCCGCTCTAGCCGCAATATTTCCCATTTTCATCAACCCCACGACAATATCTAATTTAGCTATTGGTGCACTTATTAAGCATTTATTGTCACATATAAGGGAATACTGACGCAATTAAGTTGAACCTGTTACTGCTAAATAAAGCCTTTGGTGTCAGAGTTTTGGCATGCTTGGCCAAATTAATTTAACATGTTTGCACTTCAAATATCTTAAAACTTAGCCATTTAAAATAAGCAGTACTTGAAACTAAAGACAGTTAGATTATAACAATAATATAATATATTTATCTCAGAAAAATTACAGAAACCCAAAAACATCAGACTATGCAACTTTAATGTTGTTTTACATTCTGGTAACATCTAAGGGATAGCAACATTTTTACAGCAATCTGATGATTGATTGATGATATGATTCAGGAATGCAATTAAAAAAATAAGGCAAAATGACAGAAACGCAAAACCATCGGACTATGCGACTTTAATGTGGTTTTACATTCTGGTAACATCTAAGGCATAGCAACATTTTCACAGCAATCTTATGATTGATTGATGATATGGTTCAGTAATGCAATTGATAAATAAATGGCAGACAAGAGCCCAACCACGTTTACTGAACGGGAAGCATATAGTCAGCTGGTCAAAGTGAGTACAAAATAATAGGATCTGTACTGAAGTTCTGGGAGGGACAGGAACCCCACCACCAGTTAGCAAAATGTGCCAAGTTCCAGCTTCAGTAATTTGTAAGGCGCCAGGTCTGGCCAAAACCATCTTTCGAGGCACAAGGAAAGGGGGACAAAGGAAGAGGTGGGAAAACAACATCAGGGAATAAATAGACAGGCGTGGAGTTTGGCAAGTCCCAGAGGGCGGGAGAGAACGGGGGGGAAACTGGAGAAAACTGGTTGCAAAGTCGTCTGTGGTTCCCAACGACCCGCACTGTTAAGGGATTGATGATGATGAAGATACCAGTGGAGCAGAACTCAAAAGACACATACTTATTGTTGCTAGGAGGTGAAACTCCAATCAGTCAGCAGCTATCTCTAAGGGTTAGGTCGAATGGAGTGTGGTTGTTGGAGTTTTACATCCCGGCAGCATCTAAGGTCATATCGGGACGGGTACCGACTTGTGACAGTGCACACTGATCGTGACTTTATAGTGATGCCCCACTGGGAGACCAAGCCACCAGCACTATGATCTGATATCCCACACAGTCACATTATCGTTACACTGAGCCAACCAGTCCTTGCCTTATCCTAATAATGCCGAGCACCTGGCTAGGAAGCGATAAGTATAAATCTTTGGTTTGACTCGATCAGGGTTCGAATCTCACGATCTACCAAAATGGGAGGTGGAAGCTGAACTCATTCGGCCATCCAGTCTGGTCTCGAAGGGAGTGCGAGGTGTGTGTGCAGGGGGGGGGGGGGGTGGGGGGGGGGGGGGGGGGGGGGGGGGGGTGAGAGTGGGTGGGGGGGGGGGGGGGGGGGGGGTGGGGGGGGGGGGGGGGGGGGGGGGGCGGTGGGGGGGTGGGGGGGGGGGGGGGGGGGGGGGGGGGGGGGGGGGGGGTGGGGGGGGGTGCTGTGTGTGGGGAGAGGTGAGATTAGTACTGGCATAGTGTTGGTACCGAAAACCCGGACTGCCCTGAGGTAAGCATCAGACTGTTCATCGATTATACATGGACTCCATAGGGCAAGGACTGGTTAGCTCAGTGTCAGGATAATGTGACTGAGTGGGATATCGGGTTATGGTGCTGGCGGCCTGATTTCCCAGTCGGGCATCACTACAAAGCTGCCATGAGCGCGTACTGTTACAAGTCTGTACCTGTCCTGATATGACCTTAGATGTTGCTAGGACGAAAAACAGCAACCAAAAAACACACCCTTCGACGCCATATAGAAAATGCTCGGGCTATTGACAATTGAGCGGTGCTGAATAGAGCAAAACCTCTTTAAATCGACCGACCATGGGACCGACTTTAAGTGGTCCATTTAGGGAGGTAGTCGGTTTAGGAAGTTAGAATATAGTTAATATTTTTGGGACCCAAATTAAGCGTTCTATATAGGGGGGGTGGTCGGTATGTGGAGGTGATCGGTTAAAGAGGTTTTACTCTATAGGAAATGTGGCATAATAACTGATAACAGTAGCACCTGTCTTCAAAGGACAACTCTACATTCAGACCAATGTTGTCCTGACATAGCATGGTGTGATGAATACATATTATGCAGAGCAAGGGTGCTCTGTAGAATACCTGCAACTACACATGGGTCTGACAGGTCTGTTGTATTTGCATTAAGTTTGTTAATTTAACGAGACATCTCAACAGTCTTGTCCTCACTGGGAGTCTAATCCCAGCAATCTCTGTTAATCAGTGATTTAGTCAGCTTGTTCGTTAGCGGCTTAGGTTTTTTTTTTTTAGGAGAGCAGCATCACTCTGTCTGATAACTCTGTTTTTATGGTCAGCATATTGTCGTTACAATAGCTGGTTACTGGAACATATTGTTCATCACTGGACCTTTTATACATGAGACAGGGGATGTGAGTGCCTTCTCTGGAAAAGGTAGCTAGTTTGTACTTTGACATGCATTTCCTTTACTGATAAGTGTCAACCTCTGGAGGTAGTTTTAATATATTATATATTATATATAATTCCTCCAGTGTGGGGCCCGTCCATCAATTACCCTGACAGCTGGGGGGGGGGGGCACCCCCAAAGCGCCAAGGAGGAATATATATTTTTCTTTTTTTTCTTGAAGAGTTATACTGCCTATTATGGATAAGCCTGAATAGACTTGTTTTCACCATTAGACAGTTTGTCGATAGAAAGCCCAGGCCTACACTTTTACTGACCCAAGGGATTTTTAACCTCCCACACCACATAGACATGGCATGGGAGCAACTGGCCTTTGATGATGCTGTAAGTTATCCACGGCGGTGGAAATCCAAATTGGCAGAGGTGGGGGCACAGGGAATCGAACCACCAACCTTCAGATTACAAGTCTGACCTAGAAAAAAGTCAGACACTCTAACCACTCCACCACAGAGAACATATGAAGAGTTCAGGTGCAAAACCAGGTAAACCCCAATCCAAAAGTAAAAGGTTTTTACCTGAAAATACTTTAATTCTCACTAATTCCACTTTTCATATGATCAAATGGTAATGGAGCAATGAACAAAAGAGAAGGAATATAACAAAATAAAGTTGTTGAGGGTTTGATTGCACTGTTCATTTCTATTTTTGGATTGGCATTTATGTGGTTGTGCGCCTGAACTCTTCATATGTTCCCCTTGCATTTAAACTCGTATAATGCATTATGCATAACATAAATATAATATATGGATTCACATTTATGGGGTTTTGCGCCTAAACTCTTCATATATAAATATTTATATAAACTGCGTTGCATCATGGAGCTTGGTGCTGGTAAACCGGAAGCAGCCGGCGTCACGCGGCTAGAACTGCGCACGCGCAGGAAACTAGCCGGATATTGTTGGCTGACGCCTGTCTCCCGCAGGTCTTCGTTCTCCGGCGTCCCGGGAGACTACGCTGGTCCCCGGCGCCTCCAGGGACCCGCGTTATCTACGCGTCTTCTATGGAAGTAGGCAGCGTAGTGCGGGGGTACCACAGGATTGACGCACAAAGAATAAGTCCTACTACCACCCACCACCCACCAGCCCCCAGCCTCCACCCCCCACCTCCCCCCCCACCACCACCACCCACCATCCCCCAGCCTAACCGCCCCCCACCACCACCCACCTCCCCCCACCACCACCACCCACCATCCCCCCAGCCTAACCGCCCCCCCACCACCACCCACCTCCCCCCCAGCACCACCACCACCACCACCATCCACCATCCCCCCAGCCTAACCGCCCCCCCCACCACCACCCACCTCCCCCCCAGCACCACCACGACCACCACCCACCATCCCCCCAGCCTAACCCGCCCCCCCACCACCCACCCACCTCCCCCCCAGCAGCACGACCACCACCCACCATCCCCCAGCGTAACCGCCCCCACCCAACACCACCCACCTCCCCCCCCCACCACCACACCCCACCTTCCCCCCAGCCTAACCGCCCCCCCCCACCCCACCACTCCCCCCCCCCCACCACTACCACCGACCACCCCCACCTCCTCCCCACCACCATCACCCACCATCCCCCCACCTAATCCCCCTCACCTCCCCCCCACCACTACCACCCACCATCCCCCCAGCCTAACCGCCCCCCACCACCACCACCTCCCCCCCCACCACCACCCACCATCCCCCACCTAGTCCCCCCCCCCAACCACCACCACCTACCATAACCCTGAGTTTGTGACCCTGCATACTTGTGTTTGTCCGCGGTTTTCAGTTCCCACCATTTTGTTCTTGGTTTGCTCGGGATGGGGTTTTATGTCCTGGCAACACTAAGGTTGGTTGTTGGAGTTTTACTTCTGGCAACACCTAAGGTGGGTGGGTGTGTTGGTTGTTGGAGTTTTACATACTGGCAACACCTATGGTTGGTTGGTTGGTTGTTGGAGTTTTACGTCCTGGCAACACCTAAGGTTAGTTGGTTGGTTGTTGGAGTTTTACATCCTGGCAACACCTAAGGTTGGTTGGTTGGTTGTTGGAGTCTTACGTTCTGGCAACACCTAAGGTTTGTCAGTTGTTGGAGTTTTACATCCTGGCAACACCTACGGTTGGTTGGTTGGTTGGTTGTTGGAGTTTTACATCCTGGCAAAACCTAAGGTTGGTTGGTTGTTGGAGTTTTACCTTCTGGCAACACCTAAGGTCATATCAGGATGGGTTCCGACTTGTGACAGTGCACACTCATGGCATTTTCATAGTGATGTCCACTGGGAGACAGGTTGCTGAAATTATGACCCAATATCCCACTCAGTCACATTATCCTGATAATGAGCTAACCAGTCAATAGCATATGCTAGTAATGCAGAGCGCCAGGCTAGTTAGGGACAAACATCAGGCGTATAAGTCATTGGTTTGACTCTGCTGGGATTCAAACATATATGGGAAGCCTTTGTGGTGGTAGAATTGGAAGGTTTTCCCTGGTATAAATATAATGATTTGTGCTGGTAGAACTGGTAAGTGTTGCGCTTGTAGAATGAGAAGCTTTTGTGCTGGGAGAATTGCATGGTTGTGAATCTGGAAGTGGAAGCTTTAGTCTTGGTGGAATTGGAAGCTTGAGTGATGGTAGAATCGTAAGGCTTTACGCTGGTAGAATTGGAAGATTTTGCACCAGTACAAATAGAAGCCCTTTTACTGGTAGAAATAGTAGGTTATGTGCTGGTAGAATTGGAAGGTTTTGAGCTTGGAGAATTGAAAGGTTTTGCGCTAGTAGAATTGGAAGGTTTTGTCCTGGTAGAATGGGAAGATTCTGTGCTGGTAGAAGTAGAAGGTTATGCGCTGGTAGAATTCTAAGGTTTTGCACTTGTAGAAATAGAATGTTTTGTACTGGTAAATGGGAAGATGTTGTGCTGGTCCAAATAGAAGGCTATGCTTTGATAAAATTTGAAGATTATGTGCTGATAGCATTGGAAGGTTTTGCACTGGTATAATTGGAAGGTTTCGCGCTGGCAGAATTGGAAGGTTTTGTTCTGGTTGAAAAAAAAGCCTTTGCGCTGGAGAATTGGAAGGTTTGTTCACTGGTAGAATTGGAAGGTTTTTGCGCTGGTAGAATTGAAAGGTTTTGCGCTGATAGAAATAGAAGGCCTTTTCGCTGGTCGAATGGGAAGTTTTTACGCAGCTGGAATTGGATGGCTCAATCAGGCTACAACAGGTCATACCTCACGTGTTACTGAGCCCACGACATGTGCCTGGAATACCTGTGTGCTATATTTTGACGTATATATAAGGCTTCCAGTCGGATATATAACACACTCACTTCATTAGGCGCCTTCCTGTTCGCTAACGCAGTAATGGAAAGGCAGTTGTAAGGCCGCCACACACAATACGACAATTTGAGCAGAAATCCGGTAATTGGTTAGTTGGTTGTTGGAGTTTTATATCCTGGCAACATCGAAGGTCATATGCCGACGGCTATCGATTTGTGACAGTGCACACTCATGATGATGTTATAGTCCTGCCCCACTGGGAGATCAGGCCGCCAGCACCATGACCTGATATCCCGCTCAGTCACATGATCTTAACACTGAGGTAACCAGTTATTGCCCTATCTAAATAATGTCTAGTGCCTGGCTAGGAAGTGTCAAGTATATATATTTTGTATGTCATTTGTTTGCTCTAGCAGGAATTGAACTCCCGACCTTGCACACAGGAAGCCTGCGCTCTACCAATTCGGCCAACGCTTCCAATCACCGTTTATTGGTGATTGGAAATTTAGATGCCCTTCCACCCCACTCGACACAGCCCCCCTCCTTCCACATGGATGGCTCGCAGAGTATGTAGGTGCCATGTTGTCTATCCAATGCAGTTTTGTTTGATCTCTGGAGTTCTATTTGATCTTGCAACAGAGGGATTCGTCCCGTCCGACACCCGCCTCGCTTCCATCGGTGTCTCATTAAGGGTTGGCTCTGACCACCCAATGGCATACTGTTACTGACGGATGTTCGGTGGTCCTCACCCCGAACCTAGCATACCCCTAACACACACACACAGACCCACACCCACCACAACCACCATCACTACCACCACCACCAACACCCACCCACCACCCACACACCCACACCCACACTATCACCACCACCCACCCACACCCACACCAACACCCACATCCACACCATCACCACCACCATCACCACCACCATCAACACCACCACCATTGCCACCACCATCACCATCACCACCCACACATCCACACCCGCGCACACCATCACCTTCACCACCAACACCGCAACCACCACCATCACCACCACCACCCACCCACACCCACATACCCACACCCACACCACCACCTTCACCACCACTACCACCATCACCAGCATCACAACCACCACCACACACCCACACCCACACCCACACCACCACCATCACCACCACCATCACCACCACCACCGTCACCACCACCCCCACACACCACACCCACCCAAACACCCACCTAACCCACAGCCCACACCTACACAACCACTACAACGCATCACCACCACCCCCACACCGCCCATCACCACATCACCACCACCCACACACCCACACACCCACACCCACACCCACACCCACACCACCACAACCATCACCACCACCGCCATCACCACATCACCACCACCCACACACCCACACCCACACCACCACCAGCACCACCACCACCATCACCACCACTACCACCACCCACACACCCACACACCATCACCACCACTATCACCACCACAATCACCACCACCCACACCCACACCCACACCACCACCACCCACACAACCACACCCAAACCATCAACACCACCATCACCACCAGACAGGGTGGCTGAATCGGTAGAGTGCAGGCTTCTCGTGCAGGTCACGTGTTTGAATCCTGGCCGAGTCAAACCAATGGCTTAACATGTTTTATACTTGTCGCTGCCGAGCCTGGCTAGGAAGCGACAAGTATCAATTTTTAAGTCATTGGTTTGATTCGACCAGGGTTCAAACCCACAAACCCATGGTTTCGGATGCCCCAATCTCCCAAAACAGGAGACTGAGGCTCAACTCATTTGGCCATCCCGTCTGGTCGATGACCTTAGATGTTGCCAGGATACAAAGCTCAACAACCAACCAACCTGTCGATGCGAACCAGCATGTGACATTTCATCTTGGAAGGTCAGTGCACCGCACTACATAGTTATAGTTACTCCTGCAACTCTCTCTCTCTGTGACAAGGCTGCTAGACAACCCCGTAGAAAAAGTATCAGAAGGCTGCGTTATGAAAATAATCACATCAATTTGAAATCGAATACACTAAATATATTGCTCAGATACTTATCTACCATAGCCCATTACATTTGGAGTGAAGATTTGATGGAATCATGTAGATTAATACAGTACAACCCCGTTAAACCAAGCTCGGTTAAACCAAATAATCGGTTAATCCAAACTTGTTTCGTCGGCCCGGCAAAATACTACATTCATCATATAAAAAAGTTGGTTAAACCAAAGTCGGTTA
Source organism: Branchipolynoe longqiensis (assembly GCA_030323885.1). Taxonomy (NCBI): domain Eukaryota; kingdom Metazoa; phylum Annelida; class Polychaeta; order Phyllodocida; family Polynoidae; genus Branchipolynoe; species Branchipolynoe longqiensis. The sequence goes on along the minus strand of CM059200.1, from coordinate 50,137,141 downwards.
ATCCAAATTATCGGTTAATCCAAATAAAATTGATGGACTCCAGGCAACTCTGGTATGGTTAAACCAAACTTTCATGTGGTTATAAGGTCATTTTAGACCCCACCGACTTTTTTATATGATAAATGGTAGTGTTTTGCTGGGCTGCTGCAAAATGTTTGGATTAACCATCGTTTGGTTTAACCGAGGTTGGTTTTAACGGGGTTATACTGTATATTCATAAAAAAAACAATAATTAAAGAGTCCACATACATTGTATATTACATGTGCAATACACACTTACTCAAAGTCAAAGTCAAAGCCAAAGCTCGGTTAAACCAATGATCAGTTAATCCAAACAAATTTCTAGGGTCCCTTCAAGTTTGGTTTAATGGGGTTATACTGTAATAGGCTTAGAGTAAGCCTGGTTGCAAAAATAACACTTTTTAAAAGACTTCTTTCATTAGTAGCAGTATTTCGTACTGACATTCTGAGGGATGCACAAGGTGTTGTGTACTTCTCTGCATTCTCGCCTTTAATTGAAAAAAAAAAGAGTTAATTATAATCATATTTATTTTGGTTTTTGAAGGAAGTTTAAAAGTTGTATAGTCCCGTGATTTTGAATTTATCCAATTTTCTGATTGGGATATAGATTGAGCATTATAATATGCTTTACTTTTGTTTGAAGTAACCTATTTTAGATACATTTGTGGATGCAGGTATTGCAATACCTCATGGAGTTTGATGCCCCTGCCCTGCAGAGTTGTAAACCACTGCCTTGTGGTACAGGTTCTTGACAGAACCAAAGGCTAAGGGAGCAAACCCTAAACAGAAAACCATGTCACTGTGGCAGCATCAAGGGTGGTTGATGTATGGAACTCCCAACATCTCCCGACCAGCCACCACAGGGCAAATAGTTTTGCGCCTGTCTGGACATGTTCTTGCCGGTGTGAAACCTCTATTTGCTCGCTGAGAGAGTGCCGCTGGTAACTTGCAAAAGCCAGCACTTCAACACTTTTGCAGGCAGCTTTCATGAAATGTGGAGAGCGGCAGTCAAGTAATGAAAGCAGTCTTTGTTGCATCATGACCGACAGCATGATGATGATGACTGTAATAGGTTTTTAAGTCAAATCCAGAGCATTCAGTGGGTGCCATCTTTGAGTTTTTATTCGCATAATCTCCTATTTCACATTTCATCAACTCTACGCCAACATAGATAGATAAGCAGTGGAGGCTGGAACCAGGAGTTCCACATCTTGTTTATACAACAACAGTTTGTGCTCGGATGTAGACATGGTTGTTAATCACGCCTACTGTGGGTAGCTGTGTACATTGCATCTACACAATATACCTACGAGGACTTGAATTAAATCATATTCTGGTGTCCCATTGCATAATAATCAACAATCTGCCCAGCTCACCCACTTGTCTGGCAAGCAAATCAGCGATGCAAAGTTTGTTTTATTTAATGACGCCTCTAGAGCACATTGATTTTTATTATCGGCTATTGGATGTCAAGCATATAAATCTGACATATTTATTTGGAGGAAACACGCTACTGCCACATAAGCTACTCTTTCCAATAAGCAGCAAGGGGTCTTTTATATGCACTTTCCCACAGACATGACAGCACATACCACAGCCTTTGATTAACCAGTTGTGGACCACTGGTTGGGCGGAAAACAGCCCAAACTGTAAATGGGTCCACTGAGCAGGATCGATCGCATGACCCACACCTTCACAGGTGGACACTCTATTGCCTGAGCTACGTTCCACTCAAAATCAGCGATGGGTCCCACAGTCCTCGTTTTCGATCATGCATGGACAATGTTGATTACTGATGGTATTTCCTCGCAGTAGCCAATAGGTTGGTTGTTGCAGTCTTACGTCCTGGCAACATCTAAGGTCATATCATGACAGATACTGACTTGTGACAGTGCGCTCTCATAACCACATTATAGTACTGTCCCTCTGGGAGACCAGACCACCATTACCATGACCTGATATATATCCCACTCAGTCAGATTATCCTAACACTGAGACAACCAGTCATTTCCCTATCCTAATAATGCAGAGTGCCAGGTTAGGAAGTGACAAGTATCAATTTTATCAGTCATCGGTTTGACTCGACCGGGAACCGAAATCTTGACCTTCCGCACTGCGGGGTCCGCGCTCTATTGATTCGGCCATCGCGCCCGCAAAGGCTCTCACAAGCCTCGTTTTCAATCATGCATGAATAATGTTGATTGCTGATTGTATTTCCTCACAGTAGCTGACATTTATTTCCATCACACTGCTATTTATTTGGGGGGGGGGGGGGGGGGGGATCCACTGCGGTGCTGTCTATCGCGCATGCGCGCATTCTGAGGGCGAACTATCCTAGCGGAAAGGCATTGCCTCTCAGCATGATACTACCGGTAGATAAAACATGGCAGTCTCCACCTGATGGGTGCCATTGAATATATATGCAGTGCATCCACTATGGCCTCTCAATGCCTGCAGCTGGGCTGAATACTGTACCACATAAAAGGCTGAGTACTCTGGACGGGGAAGGGCGGGGGGGAGGGGTGGGATTTTCCTGGTGATGGGGGTGAGAGGTGGGAGAGGAAGGGGGGTGGGTGGGTGTTAGGAGGGAAGGGGGGTATAGGGTGGAGAGGAAGAGGGGGGTAGGAGGGAGGGTGTTTCGGGAGAGGTGAAAGGGGGAGAGGGGAAAGAGGGGGTGGGTGTTAGGGGAGGGAGGGGAGAGGGGAGAGGGTAGGTTGGGTAGGAGGGAGGGAGGGGGCATGGGAGGGAGGTGGGAGGGGGTAGAGAAGAGAGGGGATGTAGGAGGGAGGGGGGGAGGGAAGAGGTGTGAGGAGGGGCGAAGGGAGGAGGGGGCGCTCGGAGGAGGGGCGTAAAGGGCAGTTGGCTTGGGAGGGGGCGTCGATGGGGGGAGAAGGAGGGGAGGTGGGGAGGTGGTGGCGGAAGGAAGAGATAGGGGGCAGGCAGAAGGTGTTGGGGAGAGGGGTGGGGCGGGGAGGGGTTGGGAGGGTGCTAGGGTGGGAGGGGTAAGGAGGAGCAGTGGTGGGGAGGAGGGATGGGGACGAGGGACGGGAAGGGGGAGTTGGAGGGGGATCGGGACGAGGGAATGATGAGGGTGAAGAGGTGGGAGGGGGATGGGAGAATGGGGACGCGGACTGTGGAAGGGGTGAACGAAGGGGTGGGAGGGGCAGGGGAGGGGGGACGGTAGGAGGGGTAGATGGGGGAGAGAAAGGTGGAGGAGGGCGGGGCGAAAGGATGCGAAAGAAGGGCGGGAAACGAGTGTCTGGGGAGAGGGGCTGGAGATGGGGGAGTGCGGGGATGGCGGCAGGGGAGCAGGGGGAAGGGGAAGAGGGGACGAGAAGGAGGGTGAAGGCTGCGGGATAGAGCAGTGATGGTTGGATGAATGGGCGTGTTCTCACTGAACATCATCATCATCATGCTGTCGGTCACGATGCGACAAAGCCTGCTTTCATTATTTCATGAAAGCTGCCTCCAAAAGTGTTGAAGTGCTGCTGGCTTTATCACTGAACATATTTCACCTTTTAAACTGAAATGAAAAGCAAACTCACAAAATGGGTTTTACATCCACTGGAGCTAGTCCCCACCCACCTCTCCTCCCCCTACCCCCCTCCTCCTCCCAGTACCCTCCCTTGGCTCTCCTCTTCCACGCCACGACTTCCTCTCCCTCTCGCCTTCCACCTTCTGTCATTCCCCCCCAGGGCCTGTGCTGTCATTAGGCCAACTAGGCAGCCGCCTAGGGCTCAGACCTCAGAGGGGCGCAGTACTGATCTTTGATGGGTCATAGTTTTACACCGACAATTTTATGTTCTGGCAGACTTCACCTTCCCCTCCCCTCCCGTCCACATCCTCCCACTTCCTTTCCGCCCTCTTGATATACATCTCCCGGCACTCCCTTCCCATCCCCTTCCCGCCTCATAATGCCCTTCCCCTCCTTCTCCTCCCTTTTCCTTTCACCCTCTTGATATAACCTCCCGACACTCCCTTCCCTCCCCCCCCTCCCCTCCTCATCCTCCCCTTCCCCTGCTTCCTTCCCCTGTCCATTTCCTGTCCCCCCTCTTGATATACATCTTCCGATTTCACCTTCTCCTCCCCTCCCTTTCCCCTCCCCCCATCCCTTACCCTCTCCTCTTCCTTTACCCCCTCTTGATATACATCTCCAAACTTCACCTTCCCCTCCCCTTCCATTCCCCTTCTCCTTTCCCTGTCCTCTTCCTTTCCCCCCTCTTGATATACTCCCCTTCCCTTCCGCTCCCCTTCCTCATCCTCCTCCTTCCCCTCTCCCTTTCCCCTCTCCTTTCCCTTCCCCCCTCTTGATAAACATCTCAGGACTTCACCTTCCCATCCCCTCCCCTCTCTCCTCATCCTCCCCTTCCCCTCCAGCCTTCCCCTCTCCTTTCCCTTTCCCCCTCTTGATAAACATCTCAGGACTTCACCTTCCCTCCCCTCCTCCCTCATCCTCCCTTCCCTCCTCCCCTCCCCTTCATTTCCCTTTCTCCCTCTTGATAAACACTCCCGACTTCACCTCCCCTCCCCTCCTCTTCCTCCCCTTCCCCTTCTCCATGTCCTTTCCCCTCTTGATATACATCCTCCCTAGTTCCCTGTCTTACCCCTTCTCACTTCCCTTCCTCTCATATCTATGCGTCTACTCCCCTTCCCCTCTATACCCTTCCCTTTTACTCCTTTCCCCTTTTCACATCCACCTTTCTCTTCCCCTCTCCTTTTCTCTCTCACTCCTTGCTCCGCCTGCACTACCAGATGCACATCCCCTTGCCCTTTCAATACCGTCTTCTCCCTCTTCCTCTCTTTTCCCCTTCCTCCTCTTCCTGTCCTACTTTCCCCTTCCTACTCGCTTCGCCTTCCTCTCTTCCCTTCCCTGTCTTCCCCTCCTTTTTGGTGGTGGTACATTAGTTGTTTAAGCAGAGGAAATTTCAATCGTGGACGATTGGTCTTCCTCATTCCACTGCTCCTTGGCCTATCGTCATAATGCCGAGCGCCTGGCTAGGAAGCGAGAAGTATCAATTTTTAAGTCATTGGGTTGACTCAACCAGCATTCGAACCCACGATCCTATGATCTACCAACCCGGGAGATGGACGCTGTAACTCATTCGGCCATCCCGTCTGGTCTTTCCTGTCTCCATCCTCCCACCTTCCCCTTCCTCTTCTCCCTGATAACGATAATATGATAATAATTGCAACATCAACAACAGGATTTGTTTGTTTGTTGTTGTTTTACCTCCTAGCAACATGTATGGTGATATCATGATGAGTACCGACTTGTGACAGTGCGCACTAATGGTGACTTTATAGCACTGCCCGACTGGTAGACCAGGCCACCAGCACCATGACCCGATATCCCACTGAGTCACATTATCCTGACACTGAGCCAACCAGTCTTTGCCCTATCCTAATAATGCCGAGCGGCTGGCTAGGAAGTGACAAGTATCAATTGTTATGACTGGTTTGATGCGACCAGGGTTCGAGCCCTCGAGCCCATGGGTTCGGATCCGCCGATCTCCCAAAACTGGAGGCGGACTCTCAACTCATTCCACCATCCCGTCTGGTCAACAACATGATGTTAACAATAGTGATAATGATAATAATAATGGCAAAGGCAGTGACAATGAAAATACAATGTTACCGATCATAGTAATAATATTGATAAGGACAACGACGAGGACGATGACAATGACGATGATGATGATAATATAAATAACGATAATAATAACAATATTAATAATAATTATTATTATAAACTGCTGATCCTTCACAGTTTCATCTCATGTCCTTTGCCCAAATAAACGAGCCCCATACATAATTAACAAATATTAACTGGAGCCAATAAAGGGAAGAAAGAAGAGAGAACAAAAAACCACCAAAAATACCTGGGTCTGCTAATGGCACTGCGCCAGCCCTACTCTCACCCCTGGAGCTCAGCCTACTAAAGAGTCCACTTATCATCTTATACAAATAAAACCATTTACTTCCACCGCCATTCTCATCAAGATGTTTGATGGGAATGGCAAACAAAAAACAAGGGGATGTTTTGTTTTTTGTTTTTGTGTGTTTTTTGTTTTTTGGGGGGGGTGTGGTTTGGTGGGGGTGTGGTGTGGGTGTGTTTGTTTGGGTTTTGGGGTTGGGTTTGTTGTGTTGTTGTGGTGGTTTGTGTTTTTTTTTTTGTTTTGTTGTGTTTTTTGTTGTGTTTTTTGGGTTTGTTGGTGTTTTTTGTGTGGTTTTGGTGGGTGGGTGTGTTTTTGTTTGTGTGGTGGTGGTTTGTTTTGTTTTTGGTGTGGGTGTTTTGGTACTTGCGCTTTGTCATTGCCTTAAGACTATTGGTGCTGGGTAGCCAATCAGAGGCGGCAGCCATTACCCATGTGTACATCACTGCCGGGCCTTTACTCCAACTAGCGGGAAAATGACGCACTAATGGCAGATTACTCTTGGGCGGGAGTATTTGCACACAACAACAATTACTACTACTACAGCCGTCCGCAACAAAGAGCCTCTCGGAAGCCAGTTCCTATTCATCATCATCATCAATCCCTTAACCACGAGGGTCGTTGAGGCACCACTGATGACTTGACAACCAGTTTTCTCCATTTTATCCTGTTCTTCGCTGCCTTCTGGGATTTGCTGAACTCCAGGCCCTCGGTCATTCGCTCATGTTGTCTTCCCATCTCTTTCTTTGTCCGCCTTATTCCCCCTTTCAATGTGCCTTGCAAACTGGTTTTGGCCAGACCTGATGACCTCATTCTGAGCCTTAATTTGATTATATATTACATGTATGTAATATATAATATATATATAGTATATTATGCAATTACAGTCTATGTATCACTAAGAAAGGGTAGTTCTCTTTTGTGGGAAACGGTGGGTTTTTTTTTTTGTTTGTTGGGTGGGGTGGGTTTCATGGATTTGTTTTTGTTGTGCCTCTGAAATAAAGTGGGATTGTCTTATTTGATGTGTATGTTGTTTTTTTTTGTTTTTTGTTTGTGTTTGTTTTTTTGGGTTGTTGTGGGTTTTGTGGGTTTTTTTTGTTTTGTGTTTGTGTGGTGTGGTTGTTGGTGTTGTGTGTTTTGTTTTTGTGGTGGGGGGGTGGTTGTGGTGGTGTGGGTTGGTGGTGGGGGGGGGGTGTTGTTGGTTTTTTTTTGCAAGATATAATAAATCCTTCCAACCGATGATTTATACAAGTATATTAATATACCTACTATATATATTTATGTGTGGGGGGTGGTTGTAGGTGTGTGTATAGTGATGTTCACATATTATCGCCCATAATAACGGCACCGCTCAGCGGCATCTGCAAATAGGGGTGGCACACTTTCCGCACCCCAAATCTGACCATCATGCCACCTATCACTTCCAAAATTGTCTTTAAATAAGCGATGATTGGTAGAGGACACATACCATACTAAGCGTATGTGGACTCTGCGTGTCTAACATTGTCTTACTTTGTCCACCAATGTACAATTATTATCATCTATATATAATACCAAACGGTGGTCAAATGTTAGGGTCGTTCTGATCACTACTCCTCTGTTAATCGATGCTGCCAATGCGCATCATCGTACTCCACTGATGCTTCGCCATGTGTGCGTTGTTAATAGTATTTTTGTTGTTCCTACCGTATACATTTAATATTAATTTTGATGGTTTTTACTCAATTTGGGCAATTCGACCAGAGTGGCATCCATTTTGAGTCACGTAATCACGAGTGTTGTTAACTCCGCCATTAGATAGCACCACCAATATGGTTTACAGCATAATGGTACAGGTGGATTCCACCACATGGCAGCACTATTTTGAAACAGTACCGTGTATGAGACCGGAATATAGCAGAGAACATAGGTGGTGTTGTAATGGTTAGCTTGCCAGCCCCAGAATGGCAAAAGATGTGGGTTCGAGTCTATGCACAATATTTTCCATTTTCATCACCCCCATGACACTGATTGCCGTGACCTCGATCCTGTACAAGCTACACGCTGTATGGTTGTTGAACCTACCCTGTGTATGTATGTAAGTGGGTCATTCTCTAAACTTGGGCACCAAAGTGTGACATGGAAACCAAAAGTGAAAACTTTCCAAATAATAGCAAAAGTCCGTCCAAAATTATAGCCTAATCCAATGTCCTATGAAGGTATGCATGTTGTGCATATATCGGAGTTGACAAAATTGAATTTCAATTTTTGGGTTAGATCTTATACAAATTGAGCAATACATTAATATCACTCGTGTAACATGAAAATCAAAGACACACCCAGAATCTCATTTTAGCATATACAACATAGTCAAACAAGATTTTCTTGATTACTGTTAAGCAGACAAGGTTATGACTTACAAAAAAACAGTTGAAAAATAAGTTTAAAAAAGTTTGCCTTCATGTATGGTGTAAATGTGTAAATCTTCACATTTTCACTCTAGCGCAAAATCATACAATTACAATTTTGATATCTTTTGGGGGATAAATTCAATAAATGTAGAACTGCTAACATACCTAATAGACAGAGGCTGCAATACTTATTTGACTTGTTATCAATAAAACAAAGAGTTATTTATCAGCATCGTAACATGGAAACCAAATATGTGATGCCCAGTTTTGGAGAATAACCCAAGTACATTGCCTGTACTTATGTAATTGTATGCATTAAATAACTTATGGGCGTAAGTAATTTAAAACACTTACAATTGCAAGGGGATGAATGTAGTGGTCTGCACTGACTTCTCATACAAGGCACCACATAGACAAGCATTGAAGTAGGCATGGATAGGGTGACTACATCAGGGAACCTGGGTGGTGTAATGGTTATCACGTTAGCCCCAGAATGGCAGGAGTTGTGTAGGTTCGCATCCTGCGCTAGGCGCAATAGTTCTCATTTTCATCAACCCCATGAAACATATAGGGCATAATCGATTAATCAACTCGGGTCACCCGAGCCACTTTTTGGTGCACGCGCACATCCTACAGACTCGGGTCGAATAATCAAATACGCTTCTCCACGCTCAGACTGGAAAAAATGGTGGCTTAATGCAAAACCTTTTTTTCTTTTTTAATAACCGATAAAACTACAGCAAGATAGGATTTTAAGTATTTTATGATGGAATAGTTTAGTTATATTTCCATTTAATTATTCCAGGTTATTAAAAAAACAAACATGTATGACTGGTAGCTGTTATCCTGCAGGATGGTACCAGTGCAAATATGACGTCATTGCTAGTAGCCAACCCCAGCCAAGAGGTGGGTTACTGGGGTCGGATCGTTTTGCACACGGCACATGTATTTGTCGACTCTACTCACGGAGTTCGATTTGAAATTCTGACGACTCTGGTGACCCGAGTTGCCCAGGTCGTGTTAATCGATTACGGCCACTTATGTTCCATAGGTATCTGCATGACATCACAGAATGGGTTATTTCAGTTCCAAACCGCCCGGTGGGGACTGATCTCTCCAGGACTATTATTACACTCATGCGCGATTATTCTTAGTAGCTCTAAGTGCGGCGTGGTTGATATTTCTAGAATAGAAATACTTACATGAATAGTGAATGTTGATGTTAACACTGTGTCACGTATAATAACTAATGCCTAATCTTATAGACTGGCTAATATAGTGAGGAGAAAAGAGAATTTGGAACATCTTCTATTTTTAGTAAAGAAGACAAATAACAGTACACAATGGTGCTATGGACAGGGTAAATAAAACACAAACATATATTCTCAATTACAAAGTGTACAGTTACATATAAATTCTCAATGGTATGATATTACACTCACAACTGTCTGTGTAGTCCATATGGATGATAGATACACTCAGTCCTTTTGGTGCTTCTTCTATGTCTCAGTTGCCTTGAGGAGTTCATAGATATAGATGATCCATTGTCTGTGAGCCGTCGCCAACCATACAGGTATAGAGTCTCAGTTGATGATGGATGTGCATGTCCGGCTAAGCAGCAGTGATGTGGGAAAAGGCAGACACCACAGTCACCAATCCTCCTCATGTCCATTGATCCATATTGTAGAAGCTCTGCAAGTTGAATCCATCCCATAAGCTGTAACTAGCCAGATCAGGTTTCAGGCCTAACTGACTTGGAGATGTTGACGCCAGTAGAGTCTGGGAGTAGAGTGCTGAGAGTGTGTGACTACACTCCTTATATAGTTGCTGGGTAGGCCAGTCCTAACGAAGAGATGGGACAAGTAGGACGGTCCAAACATGTGCTGTAACCACTATAAAAGGCAAACTACCTGTTAGGAAGCAGTCTCCATATATTCACTGCTATGTTACAACTGGCGCATGAGTTAGGTGGTATACATGTAAATGTTGCAAATGTGGCACACACACACAAAAACTAACATAATTAAGGGTAGCCACTAACAGCTAGGATTACAAGGCAACTACCAAATAGAGACTATTGCTGTTCAGCGATGAAAACAAGTCACTATCTGACTTACTCGTTATGGACAGGGGAAATAAGCCATCACAAAACAAAAGAAAAAAAATATGAAGATAAAATAATTAAATTGGGTGACCAGACCTTTAAGTCATTTCTCCGGTGTGACTGAATCTGGAGATAGAATGTAAAACAATGAAGGTGAGGGTCATCCGATCGATCCTGCTGAGTGAACCCATTTGCAGTTTGGGCTATTTTCCGTTCCAACCAGTGGTCCACAATTGCTTCCTCAAAGGCTGTGGTATGTGCTGTCCTGTCTGTGGGAAAGTGCATATAAAAGTCCCCTTGCTGCTTATCGGAAAAAGTAGCCTATGTCCTGGCAGCGGCTTTCCTCCAAAGAAATATGTCAGAATGACCATATGTTTGATGACCAATAGCCGATGATAAAAATCAATGTGCTCTAGAGGTGTCGTTAAATAAAACAAATTTTCCGAATCTGGAACTCCAAATACATCATCTCTAACTGGTTGTAGGTGAGAACATCACACCAAAAATGTGGTGCATGGTCAGTATACGCCCGTAATGCTCACACTGAGGTGGAGAGTCCCAGAGCCAAAATAAAACTATGTGTCAAGAACATATGACCAATATGGGAGCAACAGAGGATAACCTCATCCCGTCTCGACCATCTGTAGCAAGGACTGCCAAGTTTGTTCGCTACAGCATTGTTCCATTCATCCTGGCAGTTAGACAGGATGTGTCTGTCAATGTGAAATTTAAGATCTGTATATGGGATAGCCAGGTTGGCATGAGGCATGTTCAAAGCAGGCTTGGCAGCCAGGTCTGCCTTTTCATTACGGTTGTATGCATGCAATCTTATGTGTTACTGTTGCCTGTTTGTGAGAAATCCTATTCCCGCTATGTTCTATAGTGCGTTACTGCAAGATTCCAAAATTGGAACTATTTCCAATACTTCCTACAGTTGGCTACTGTGACCCATCTTGTACCCCACATGTTCGAATCCCGGAACAGTCAAACCAATGACTTAAAAATGTATACTTGTCGCTTCCTAGCCAGGCACTCTGCATTATTAGGACAGGGCAAGGACTGGTTGGCTCAGTGTCAGGAAACGTGACTGAGTGGGACATCAGGTCCTAGTCCTGGTGGAATGGTCTCCCAGTGGGGCAGTGCTATACATTTGCTATGAGTGCACATTGTCACAAGTCGGTACCCGTCCTGATATGACCTTAGATGTTGCCAGGACGTAAAACTCCAACAACCAACCAACCCATCTTGTATTGAAACTACGTTACTCCTGGTGTGCAAACCAGGTTCATATTATAGGCCAACAAAAAAGAATAGAAACAGATTCTAATGCTACTTGAGTTTTGCATTATTTAGCTGTTGAGTCGAAAGTACCACCATGTGGAGTGGGCCATGCTATTTTATTGACAACTTGATGTCGGTGCTGCAGTCGTGTGCCCTCGCCTTAAAGTTGCATGGTCTGATAGTTTTGCGTGTCTGTCATTTGCTGAGAAAAAAATATTAGGTTGACCGTTTTATAATTACAATCAAGAATGCGCTGGACAGGGCCTGGGCCAGAGAAACATTCCTGTACGATTTTGAGGCTGCATACCATTAGAGCTGAGAGCTACGAGCTTTGTATAGGCTACCACAAGCCTGCATCAAAGAAGAGGATAATAATAATAATAATAGTAATAATAAATAATAATAATAATACATTAGGTTGATCGCTATTTTCTACCTTAAATTAGTTTGAATTAACTTTTATTTTAAATGACTAACTTTGGGGATATTTGAAGTGGAAACATGCACAATTATTTTTGGCATGCACATCAAAACTCTCACACTATAGGCCGTAATCGATTAACACGACTCGGGCGACTCGGGTCACCGTAGTCGTCAGAATTTCAAATCGAACACCGCGAGTGGAGTCAACAAATACATGTGATGTGTGCAAAACGACCCGACCCTAGTAACCCACTCTTGGCTTGGGTTTGCTAGGAGCTATGACGTCATATTTGCACTGGTACCGACCTGTAGGATAACAGCAACCAGTGCCAGTCATACATCTTTCTTTGTGGTAATAACCTAGATTCGTGAAATGGAAATATAACTAAACGATGCCATCATAAAATACTTCAAATTCTATTTTGTTGTCGTTATATCGGTTATTAGAAAGAAAAAAAAAGGTTTTGGATTAAGCCACCATTTTTTCCACCCGGAGCGTGGAGAAGCGTATTTGATTATTCGACCCGAGTCTGTAGGATGTGCGCATGCGCCAAAAAGTGGCTTGAGTGACCCGAGTTGATTAATCGATTACGCCCATAGACTTCAGCAGCTACAGGTCTCATTAAATTGACTTAATATGACCTTCTATGTACTCAGAAATACTTAATAAGTACAGCAATATCTAATTGACTTAATATGACCTTCTATGTACTCAGAAATTGTTAATAAGTACACCAATATCTAATTGACTTAATATGACCTTCTATGTACTCAGAAATACTTAATAAGTACACCAATATCTAATTGACTTAATATGACCTTCTATGTACTCAGAAATACTTAATAAGTACACCAATATCTAATTGACTTAATATGACCTTCTATGTACTCAGAAATTGTTAATAAGTACACCAATATCTAATTGACTTAATATGACCTTCTATGTACTCAGAAATTGTTAATAAGTACACCAATATCTAATTGACTTCTATGTACTCAGAAATACTTAATAAGTACACCAATATCTAATTGACTTAATATAACCTTCTATGTATTCAGAAATATTTAATAAGTACACCAATATCTAAGTTGGATATGTAGGTTTAAATCTAAAATGTTTGCTTTTGAAAATGTTATGCTTTTATCGGGCTATGCTTTTATCGGTTAGCTTTCCACGTGAGAGATTCTGGGTTTGAACGACCACGTTTGGCATTCCTTGCATAGGACAACAGACTGGCCTCGTCCAGTATCAGGATAATGTGTGACTGAGTGGAGATATTGGATCACTGTGCCTAGGCGGGCCAGTATTCCAGTGGGGCAGCACTATAAAGGTGTCATGGATGTATATATATGGAGTATAATTGCTATACAGGTTGTACCTCTTTAATTTGTCATTCCCTACTTTGGCAACTCCCATGGTCAGGCACATTTGGGATTGCTGCCAGATGACCTTGACCTCTGGGTGCTACAAGTCTTATTTTAGGCTTGAAGCTTTGAATTACATGAAACAATAGGGAAAAGAACACCTTGATTGAAAGCATTCATCAATGGTTGTATTATTTCCCAGGGAGCGGGACGTAGCTCAGACGCTAGCGGGTCCGGCTGTGTAGGTGTGGGTCATCTGATCGATCCTGGTCAGTGGACACATTTGCAGTTTGTGCTATTTTCCGTTACAACCAGTGGTCCACAACTGGTTCATCAAAGGCTGTTGTATGTACTGTTCTGTCTGTGGGAAAGTGCATATAAAAGACCCTTTGCCACTTATCGGAAAGAGTAGCCTAGGTGGCGGCAGCAGGTTTCCTCTAAAGAAATGTGTCAGAATGTCCATATGTTTGACGCCCAATAGCCGATGATGTCATTATATAAAACAAACTTTCTTTCTGTATTATTTCCTATTTTAAACTTGCTTCTACCGTTGAGAATACAGCAATGTGTCTGCGGATTCTGCATATGGTTACATAGAAGGTTAGTTCCATTAGCGGTCTTTAGGGACAATTTCCGTAGTCTGGCATTTTCTAGAATCCGGCAATAGCCCAAGTCCCAAGGTTGCCGGTGTAGCAGGAAATCGCAAACCCCTGGAAATCGCACACCACGGGGTTTGCGATTTCCTAGGAAATCACAAACCCCCCTGGAAATCACAAACCCTCCATGCTTTGTAGCATTTGTCACACCAAGCATGGCAGCTATATGTTTGATTTTGAACTTCTACCAGATCTACGGGGATAAAATGGATTCAAGGAGGATCAAGATTGATTAATTGATTAGTTTTGATGTCATACCTGTCACAGCAAAGGCCAGTTTCACTGCTATCGATCACTCACAAGAAGGATAAGGGACCAGATCTATTTTGTCAAAGATACTAAACTACAACATTAGGAAAATCCAGCACAACTTCTTTAAACACTTTGAGCTAACAAATATCCAATTCGCTACAAAACTGTCAGTCACTTTGCACATACATAGGGTGCGAAATACCATACTTTTCAACGAAGGAAATGAGAACAAGTATCCGGCAATGGTGGTATTGGCTTTTTGGCTTTATAACTTCTCAGTCACAAATAACAAGATCTAGAGTTCTAAACATGAATCTAGACTTATATAACTATGGCTATGAAAACTGCATAAAAAGACTTGCATTCAATGACAACTGATCCCAACCAATGCTGCAATTCTTGTTTTCAACGAGCATAAATATTAAGGAAACAATGTGAATAAAATAAGAGCCACTTTATCTTCCTCTAGATCTAAATCTGGACTTTTTAATTGTTGATCTAAATGATGTAACCGTCAAATGTGTGAACAGAAACTTGTTTCAGAAGAAATATATAACCAATGTCTGATGAACCCTAGGCCCACCCATTTAATAGGCATTCCATTAACCATCCGATATAAATAAAAATATGAAAATAAAATAAGTAAGAGTGACTGAGGATTTGTCTAGATCTAATTGCAGATGGTGATACATTTTGTATGTACATACAATGGTAGATAAAAGATTCACATATTATTCCAAGATAAATATTTTTAAATTTACTATTCCAACTTTCAAGCTTTAGCTGAAGTGTAACAGATTCCATATCTGCAAGCTCGGCTTGAGATAGACTTAAAGCAAGCACATGTGCTTTGTGCAGGTTTGTTTTGCTTCTAAAATTCCTACAATGCATTGTGAAGCTAGAATTACGAACTGATATATTGCAAAAATTATATTTATGTAAGCATAATTAAACCACATTTATTGTTATATAAGGGGGATTAAATCAGTTAAAGTGGTTAAAGTGATTAAAGCGGTTAAAGTGGTTAAAGCAGTTAAAGCGGTTAAAGCAGTTAAAGTGGTTTGTTGTTGTTTGTTTGTTGTTGTTTTACTTCCTAGCAACATCTAAGGTCATATCAGGACGGGGGTTAAAGGGGTTAAAGCAGTTAAAGCGGTTAAAGCGATTAAAGCAGTTAAAGCAGTAGGCTGCATACAACCTGTACATGAACCATACACATAAAGTACTACATTTCACAGAACGCCATGCCAGGCGGCACAGGGCCGTAGCTAGGGCACACTTTTTATTTGGGGGGGCTCAAATTTATTTGGGTGGAGTGCTGGTAGATACATTTTTGCAACGAACGAGTGCCGAAGGCATGAGGCACTAGGGCGTCTGGAAGTAGGCCTATTCCCCCCAACACGGACATTTTTTAAATCTTGAGACTCTGAAATGAAATGCTATTTCCAGCTATTTCACGGAGGTTACATACAGGTTGGGGTTGGGTTGGTTTTATTTGTTGGGTTTTCTTTTGGGGGGGGGGGGGAGGGAACTGCTGCCCTTTTACCCCCCCACCCCCACCCCGCCCCAACTAAATACAGCCCCAATGTGGACACATGGAAGCACACTCACCTTTGGTGTTTCGGCTGAAAGTGATGATGATGAATGCTAAGCAGGTAAAGGTGAGCAAAGTGCTGAGGCCCATGAGGCTCTTTTCAAGTTTAGTCCGGGCCCGGTAGTCTCGCTCCCCGCCCGTGTAGTACACCTTCAACGGGGTTCCAACCCCGGCACCGCCGCCGCCCGTCCCCACGGCCGGGGACGTCCCTGACCCGGCGCCCGCACCACCGGCCCCGGTCACGGCGCCCCCAGCACCCGCACCGGTCTTTCCATCCTTGCGGCCCCTCGCCGGGGCGCAGTTGTCCATGGTGCCGGCGCCGCTGGCCGGGGCTGCCGGCGCCGCGTCCCCGGTGAGGACTGAGCCCAGCTCCACGTCCCCGTTGGACTCTCCGCAGCCCGGAGGCCGGCTGTAGTTGTGGTGGTCCGGCCGGGTCTCCGAGGTCGGCATGTTGTTGTTGTTCTGTGAGATGGGCCGGGAAGAGCAGCGAAGAGAAGAGAAGAGAAGAGAAGAGAAGGGGATGGGATGGGAAGGGATGGGATGGCGCGCGTAGGGCGAGCAGTCGGGTAATGGAGGGAGGTGGTGGTGGTGGTGGTGGTGGTGGCGGTGGCGGTGGGGTTCGAGTGGGAGTGGGAGAGTGTGTGTGTGGGGGGGGGGAGGGGGGAGGGTGGTGTTATATCACTAAAATAGTACAAATCGTTGTACCAGCAGTCGCTGATCCCCGGTGATTTTTTCCGATGCTGGTGTTGACAATGATGCTGATGATTATGCTGACAATGATGCTGATGCTGATTCTGATGCTGCTGATCTCCAGTGATCTAAACTGGTAATGCTGCTGGTGCTGGCAATGATGCTGATGTTGATGATAATGGTTAGTCTGATGCTGCTTATCTCCAGTGATATATGCTGGCAACAGTGCTGGTGTTGGTGTTGGCAATGATGCTGATGTTCATATTAATGCTGGTTCTGATGCTGCTGACCTCCAGTATGCTACACTGGTTATGGTGCTGATACTGACATAGCTCCTGATGCCGACACAAATGTTGATGCTGGCAATAATGCTGATTCTGATGCTGATTCTGATCCTGGTATTGGCAATGATGCCAGTGCTGGCAATGATGCGGATGTTCACATTAATGCTGATTCGGATGCTGCTGATCCCCAGCAATCTTTACGGGTAATGGTCCTGGTGATGGAAATGATGCTGATGCTGACAATGGTGCTGCTGCAGATGATGATGATGTTGATCTTGCCAAACAAATCACTCTGTCCTAGATTGCCGTCCAGCGTTCTCGGCTAGCCCGTCATCAAATGAGCGACAAAGTGACAGAACATCGGCTGGAGAATCAGAGTGTGTGAGTTACATGGAACTGCCATCTCCTCACAACGTTGTTATTGTAAACTGAGGTGGTGGTGGGTGTGAGAGTGGGTGAGTGTGTGAGTGAGTGTGTGATTGTGAGTGAGTGTGTGACTGTGAGTGAGTGGGTGAGTGAGTGGGTGAGTGGGTGAGTGGGTGAGTGTGTGAGTGGGTGAGTGGGTGAGGTTGTGAGTGTGTGAGTGTGTGAGTGTCTGAGTGTGTGAGTGAGTGAGTGAGCGTGTGATTGTGAGTGAGTGTGTGACTGTGAGTGAGTGGGTGAGTGAGTGGGTGAGTGGGTGAGTGGGTGAGTTGGTGAGTGGGTGTGTGAGTGTGTGAGTGTGTGAGTGTGTGAGTGAGTGAGTGAGTGAGTGAGTGTGTGAGTGAGTGGGTGAGTGGGTAAGTGACTGAGTGAGTGAGTGAGTGTGTGAATGTGAGTGAGTGTGTGTGAATGAATGAGCGTGTGACTGTGAGTGAGTGTGTCTGAGTGAATGAGTGTGTGTGTGAGTGTGTGAGCGTGGGTGAGTGAGTGTGCGAGTGAGTGTGTGAGAGTGTGTGAAAGAGTGTGTGAAAGAGTGTGTGAAAGAGTGTGTGAATGTATGTGAGTTAGTGCAAGTGTGTGACTGTATGTGAGTTAGTGCGAAATGGTGAGTGTATGAGTGAGTGAGTGAGTGTGTGACAGTACCTGTCTTAGTGAGTGAGTGTGTGAATCTATGAGTGACTGTGAGTGAGTGTGAGTGAGTGAGTGGGTGGGTGTGAGTGGGTCTGTGTATGAATGAGAGCAGATTGGAAACGAGGCCGTAGACAACACACCTCCAACCAGAGACCCTTTAATGCCCTGCTAGTCGTCCCAGGGTACCAGCAGAAAGAGAGAGAGGGAGAGAGTGTGTGTGTAAGCTGCCCGCACGCGCTCTTAATAGGCAACGCCGCAGCTAGACCACGTGGTCTATGTAAATATATATATATATAAATATATATATATATATATTCATATGCGCATGCGCAGCTCGCCTCCGGGGTCGTCGCGCCGCGTCCCGGCGATCTTAAGACGCGGCCATGTCGCTGGTTACTCCGGGGTTTGCTGTTCTGGGCTCAACATAGGTCTGTCTCCCTTGCTGTTTAAGTGCACATGAGTTCTCAGGCAGCCAGCCAGCCACCTGTTATGCAAATGTATACATGTATATTTAACTGCACATTCTCCTTGTCAATCGCGTTCCTCAGTGTCAGACACCCCCGTCATATTTATCTATATATATATATAGATATATATGCAAGCGCTCTGTATATAACTCGTTATGGGAATATAAACTAGGACACTCACAGTTGAAGGACTTCTGGGCGTTAGAAACCAAGGATGTCCGCATTTCTTTCCCCAGTGGGCACGGACTGAGAAATACGGAAGTAGTTCCTCGCCTAGCTGCGGCGCCACCGGCGATTGGTCAGGCCCCCCCCTCTCATCTCTGCGGTCACTTGCAATATGATTACTTGCCAGAAAATAAACTACCTCAACCAGAGCTTATTTTATTTCTCTAGGGGGGCACTCGATATATGTGTGTGTCAGGGTGGGTGAGGTGGTAGCCGCATTCAGGGTTCACACAAGATCAACTAACTGTGCACTTGGGGTATTGGGGTATTGAGGGGTGGGGTGTTGGGGGACTCAGAGCTTAAGGCATATTCCCTTATTGGTGCGGGATGAGTTCACTCAGAGCTTGCGGCATATTCCCTTATAGGTGCACATAGAGTTCACTCAGAGCTTATGGCATATTCCCTTATAGGTGCACATAGAGTTCACTCAGAGCTTACAGTATATTCTCTTATGGGTGCATGTAGAGTTCACTCAGAGCTTACGGCATATTCCCTTATAGGTGCACATAGAGTTCACTCAGAGCTTACGGCATATTCCCTTATAGGTGCACATAGAGTTCACTCAGAGCTTACAGTATATTCTCTTATGGGTGCATGTAGAGTTCACTCAGAGCTTACGGCATATTCCCTTATAGGTGCACATAGAGTTCACTCAGAGCTTACGGCATATTCCCTTATAGGTGCACATAGAGTTCACTCAGAGCTTACAGTATATTCTCTTATGGGTGCATGTAGAGTTCACTCAGAGCTTACGGCATATTCCCTTATGGGTGTAGAGTTCACTCAGAGCTTACAGCATATTCCCTTATGGGTGCACGTAGAGTTCACTCAGAGCTTACAGCATATTCCCTTATGGGGGCACGTAGAATTCTCTCAGAGCTTACGGCATATTCAATTATGGGTGTGCGTAGAGTTCACACAGAGCTTATGGCATATTCCCTTATTGGTGCATTTAGAGTTCTCTCAGAGCTTACGGCATATTCAATTGTGGGTGCACATAGAGTTCACTCAGAGCTTACAGCATATTCCCTTATGGGGGCACGTAGAGTTCTCTCAGAGCTTACGGCATATTCAATTATGGGTGCGTGTAGAGTTCACTCAGAGCTTACGGCATATTCCCTTATTGGTGCGCATTGAGTTCACTCAAAGCTTAAGGCATATTACCTTATGGGTGCACGTAAAGTTCACTCAGAGCTTACACCATATTCCGTTATTGGTGCACGTAGCGTTCACTCAGAGCTTAAGGCATATTCGCTTATTGTGCGTGTTGAGTTCACTCAGAGCTTACGGCATATTCCCTTATGGGTGAACATAGAGTTCACTCAGAGCTTAAGGCATATTCCCTTATTGATGCGCGTAGAGTTCACTCAGAGCTTAAGGCATATTCCCTCTTTTCCGGAGGATGCACTGTATATAGGCAATTAACCGGCACTTCGGGTTGGTTTTTACGTCCTGGCAACATCTAAGGTCATATCAGGACTGGGCCGGCACCTCTTGTGTGTGTGTGTCAAGGACTGGGACGGTGTGTGGTGGGGGTGGAGGCGGGAGGGGATATACATCCTTGCTGCTCTATTTGCAGGCAATTAGTGTGAATGTGCGTGAGTGTGCGTGAGTGTGCGTGAGTGTGCGTGAGTGTGCGTGTTTGTCCGTGTGCACGTCTATCTGCGCGTATGCATGTGCGAGGTGTACGTGTGTGAGTGTGTTGTCTGGGTGTGTGGTCAATTCTGATTGTATTCGCATGTCCGTGTCCGTGTCTGTGTCTGTGTGGGTGTCTGTGTGTGCGTACGTCTAGGTATGCGCATGGTTGTGTGTGCTGTGTGTATGTGTGTATGGCTGCCTTTATCATGTGCGCGTGTGTCTGTGCACGTGGCTAGGTACATGTGTGCGTCTGTGCACGTGTGTGTCTACACATGCAGGTGGGTGTCTGTGTGTGCGCCTGTATGTATATATATGTGTGTGTGTGTTCGTGCATGTGTCAATGTATGTGTCTGCGTGCGTGCGTGTGTCTACGCGTGCCGGGGTCGGGGCCCGTCAGGGGCCGGTCTCCCCGTGTGAGCAGCTCTGACTCCGGCCGCGCTGTGTGAGCAGCTCGCAGTATGCTTGACCTGCCCTCCGCATCTCGCCAGCTCCTCCTCCTTCCTCCTCCTCCCTCCTCCAGTATGTGTCACCACAGTGTCAACTCCCCACCCCCCTGCCACAAAACCCGGAGGAGGTGGCCGTTGTAGGTGCGTGTGTGCGCGTGTGTGTCCGTGTGTGTGCGCATTTGCGTGCGTAGCGTGTGTCTCTTTTGTGCGCGAGCAATGTGCTCCGCGCGTACGTACGTACGCACGTACGTACAGTCCACACAGTCTGTGCAGTGGGCGTAGGTGGGCGGAGTAGGGGTGTAGTCTATGTGTGTGAATCTATATATATATATATGTGTGTGTGTGTGTGTGTTTGTGTTGTGGAGGTGGGTGTGAAAGGTGGGTGGTGGGGTGGTGTGGGTGTGAGGGGGGTGGCTCCTACCGGCTAGAGCGAGAGCGAGAGCCCACACGTAGCATCACGTGAGTCGTCGCCTCTCCAGCACCTGCAACAGTGGGATGGGTGGATGGGTGGGTGGGTGGGGCGGGCAGGAGAGGGGGCGTGTCAGACAACCCTATCTCCCCAGCAATCAGCTCATCATCGATGTCTGTGTTGTCTGTGTAGTAGTCGTAGTCTGCAGTATCACAGAGCACGCCTCTCTCCGGGCTGTGGCTACCATTGATCACCACTCCTCCCGCTCCTCCTGCGCCTCCTGCTCCTCCTGCGCCTCCTGCTCCTCCTCTTACTATTACTCCTGCTCCTGCTGCCGCGATTGCTCTCTCCTTACTACTATGGCTGCAGCGGCAGCGGCTGCGGCTGCGACTGTTGCTGTGGCAGCGGCTGTGGCGACAGTTCCTCCAGGGTTCTATCAGTGGTGGTGGTGGTGGTGGTGGCGGTGGTGGTGGTGTCAGTGCAGACGCCTGTCAGCTGCCCCCTCCCCTACTTTCCCCCTACTCAATCTGCCTTGCTCCTCCTCCTCCTCCTGATAGATGGGTGGATGGGTGGGTGGTTGGGTGGTAGCAGTAGTGGTGGTGGTGGCAGTAGAGGCGGCGGGACGATCCCTCCCAGGCTCCTCGCTACTCCTGCAGAGTGTCAGTAGAGGCGCGCCGGGTTGGTTGGTTGTTGGGTGGGTGGATGGGTGGGTGGGGGGTTCCCGCTGCCTCCTGTTGCCGCAATGGTTGCGGAGCCAGTCTGAAGCCACACCGCGTGCGCCTTCCTTCCTCCCGGTGGCGCCGCCGCTTGTCGCTTCCGTCGCTGGTCGCCGCTGGTCGCCGCTGGTCGCCGCTGGTCGCCGCTGGTCGCCGCTGGTCGCCGCTGGTCGCCGCTGGTCGCCGCTGGTCGCCGCTGGTCGCCGCTGGTCGCCGCTGGTCGCCGCTGGTCGCCGCTGGTCGCCGCTGGTCGCCGCTGGTCGCCGCTGGTCGCCGCTGGTCGCCGCTGGTCGCCGCGGGTCGCCGCTGGTCGCCGCTGGTCGCCGCTGGTCGCCGCTGGTCGCCGCTGGTCGCCGCTGGTCGCCGCTGGTCGCCGCTGGTCGCCGCTGGTCGCCGCTGGTCGCCGCTGGTCGCCGCTGGTCGCCGCTGGTCGCCGCTGGTCGCCCAGCACCAGCGGGTGACTGCGCCCGCCGAGCCTGCGCGGAAAGGGTGCGCAGAGGGGAGCAGCACTCGCACGCAGCCGCAGGCGCCGGGCCTCCCCCATTCTCACCTCCATCCCCTCCATGGGTTGGCATCTGGGTCTCCCTATTATCGCCCCTTCTTTATTATCGCCCGCCCTCCCATATTATCACCCGTTCTCCCATATCATCGCCCATCCCTAATTATCGCCCGTGTTCCCGCATTATCGCCCGCGCTCCCATATTATCGCCCATCCTTTATTATGCTAAGTTTTTCCGGTATTATCGCCCAGTCCTATTTGTCAGGGGGACTGATGAAAATGGGGAAACTTTGTGCCTAGAACAGATTTGGAAGACACACTTTGTGTCGTTCTGGGGCTAGCGTATTAACCATTATACCACCTTGGCTAACTGATGTCATCACCATACCCACACCTACTTGTCTATGTGGATCCTTGCCTGAGACGTCAGCGCAGACTACTACAGTCATGTCCCCTTGAATTGTAAGTGTTTTAAATGGTTCAAGTCGCTAAATACTTGCAATTACATACATACAGGCAATGCACTGACATACATACACAGGGTAGGCTCAACAACCATACAGTACATAGCTTGTACAGGATCCTGGTCACAGCAACCAGTGTCATCGGGGTGATGAAACTGGGAAATATTGCACCTAGAGCAGGATTCGAACCCACACTTCTTGCATTCTGTGCTAGTGTGCTAACGATTACACCATGTAAGCTCCCTGATGTCATCACCCTGTCCATGCCCACCTGTCTATGCTGCACCACTTATCACCCCTCCCTATTATCGCCACTTTCCTGAAGTCATCAATCTTCCCTATTATCACTACTTACATAAGTTTATCACTCAGCCTTATTATTGCTGCTTTTCTAGGGTCATCCCTATGCCCTATTATTTTAGCTTTCCTAGTCCATCATATTTCCCTATTATCACTAATTTCCTAAGTTCATCACTCAACACGATTATTCCTGCTTTCCTAGTCATCTCTGTTCCCTATTATTGTTGCTTTTCTAGTTCACCCTACTTCCTATTATCATGGCTTTCCTAAGTTCACCATTATCCCTTACCATTGCCACTTCCCTTAGTTGATTGCCCTAATATTGATGCTTTCCTAAGTTCACTCTTCCCTATTATTTTCCCTTTCCTAGAGTCATCACTCTGCCTTATTAGTGCCCTGTTCATACAGTCATACCACTTCCCTATTATCACCCCTTTCATACCGCCATCAATATGTCCCATTATCACCCATTTCAGTCAGCACTCTTCGCTGTTATCACCCCTTTCAGTCATCGTCTTCCCTATTATCACCACTTTTCTACATTCATTAATCTTCCCTATTATCACTCTTCCATATTATCACCCCTTTCATACCGCCATCAATATGTTCTATAATCACCCATTTCAGTCATCACTCCTCCCTATTATCACCCCTTTCATACCACCATCAATATGTCCCATTATCACCCATTTCAGTCAGCACTTGTCTCTATTATCACCCCTTTCAGTCATCGTACTTCCCTATTATCACCATCTTTTCTACATTCATTACTCTTCCCTATTATCACTCTTCCATATTATCACCCCTTTCATACCGCCATCAATATGTCCCATTATCACCCATCAACTTGTCCCTATTATCACCCCTTTCAGTCATCGTATTCCCCATTATCACCACTTTTCTACATTCATTAATCTTCCCTATTATCACTCTTCCATATTATCACCCCTTTCATACCGCCATCAATATGTTCTATAATCACCCATTTCAGTCACCACTCTTCCCTATTATCACCCCTTTTATACAGTTATCAATATGTCCTATTATCACCCATTTCAGTCAGCAGTCGTCCCTATTATCACCCCTTTCAGTCATCGTATTCCCTATTGTAGTGGTCTGCACTGACCTCTCAGGCAAGTAACCACATAGACAGGTAGGTGTGGGTAGTGTGGTGATATCAGGGAGCCTAGGTGGTGTAATGGTTAGCACACTGGCCCAGAATGCAAAGAGATGTGGGTTCGAGTCCCGCTCTAGGTGCAATATTTCCCATTTTCATCACGCCCATGACACTATTATCACCCCTTTTCTACATTCATTAATCTTCCCTATTATCACTCTTCCGTATTATCACCCATTTCATAAAGTCGTCCCTCTGTCCTATTATTACCCCCTTCAGTTATCCTTCTTCCCTATTATCACCCCTTTTCGACATTCATTACTATTCCCTAATATGAATAAGCTATGCTTAGGACCGACCCCCGAATACCATCAATTGGGCCGATGGGCTTAATGCCTTGACAGCCTCGCTGCAGAGTAGCACACATGTGGAGGAATATGTACACTGGTCCCGATGATGTCATTGGACCGTATAAGGAAGATATGTAGGGAGGGACCAGTGTACGTATTCCTGCACTTGGTGGGCACTACTCTGCGCCGGGGCAGCATCAAGACGCTAAGCCCATAGGCTATTACTAACCAATCGCTGTTGTCCACCCTGCTTGCTGCATCGCAAAGTTCAAAGAGATGTCTCCATTTCCGCTATTCCTTGCAAATGGCGGCCCCCCCTATGCTGTGTCCGGTCGCTGGATTCTGGTGAAATCATCGTGCCTTTCAATGAGTGTGGAATTGTTGTTTATTTATATTTATATGAAGAGTTCAGGTGCAAAACCCAGCAAACGCCAATCCAAAAATTGATAGAAACATTGGAATCAAACCATTAAACAGTTTATTTTTTCACATTCCTACTATTTTGTTCATTGCTCCATAATCCTGTCAACACAACAAAAGTGGAATTAGTCAGAATTAAAATTATTTTCCGGTAAAGATCTTTTGTTTTAATTCACTTTTGGGATTGGCGCTTACATGATTTTGCACATGAACTCTTCATATATATACACGTGTTAGGCCTTAGCCTCCCTCTTGGGGGGGGTCGGTATTAGCACTCCTTTCGTACAGTCATGATCCGAACCCACCATTCCCATTATCGCCCATTTCCTACAATCGTCACTCTTCCCTATTATCGCCCCTTTCCTATATTCACCACGGTCCTATTATCAGTGCTTTCCTGAATTTATCACCCTCCAATATTATTGTCACTTTCTTGTTATCACCGTCTGCTGTTAATTACTACTTTCCAGTTATTATTATTCTGTCATGATTGCTTACGGAACTCCCCATGCCCCCCCCCCCCCCCCACCTCTGCCAATTTGGATTTCCACCACTGCGCATAACTTACAACATCATCAAAGGCCAGGTTGCTCTCATATCATGTCTATGTGGTATGGGAGGTTAAAAAATCCATTGGGTCGGTAAAAGTGTAGGCTCGGGCTTTCTATCGACCAACTGTCTAATGGTGAAAACAAGACTATTCAGACTTATCCATGATAGGCAGCATAAATCTTCAAGAAAGAAAAAAGTAAATGTCTGTTGACTATATTCCAATAGTCATTCAGAATGTGATGAATGTGATAGGTGATTTCCACTGCAAATCCCCCCTCGGTTGACCAATTGAAGAACTAATGTTGTGGGTCATTGTGCAGCATTCTCTGTTTTGTGTACAAAAAGTTCTTATAGAGGATTTCCACCACCAATTCCCCGATGCTGGCAGTGATAAGGAGGAATGCTGTAGCTAGTAGCTCACTCTGAATCAGTGGTCCACAACTGGTTCATCAAAGACTGTGGTATGCGCTGTCCTGTCTGTGGGAAAGTGCATATAAAAGACCCCTTGCTGCTTATCGGAAAGTGTAGCCTATGTGGCAGGAGTGGGTTTCCTCCAAAGAAATAGGTCAGAATGACCGTATGTTTGATGTCCAATAGCCAACAATAAAAATCAATGCGCTCTAGAGGCATCGTTAAATAAAACAAACTTTTTGTAGCTCACTCTGGAGCATTCTCTGTAGAAAAAGTACATTGTCAGTCGCTGACAGTGTGTCTAGACATTAAAACACAGCTGCCATACTCATATATTAATCTTTAAGAGCACTCACCGAAGTAAATGTTTATGTGCTGTATAAGCATTATACGAGTTTAATTATACTAAAACTAATTATCCTTGAACTGTGCCTCTGCCTGGCACCTTTGATGACACCTCACAACTATTGACACTCAACAACTCAAGTGAATAGGCAGGCTCTCTGCCTTGCCTGGTGCTGCCACCTTGCCTATTCAGCTGTCATGACTCAGCCTCTTGCCTGTACAACTTGCTAAAAAATATATATGTATGTATTATGTAATTTATTATGTGGATATAAATAATGGTAGGCACTTAATGTTTCCCTCTGACAACCTTAACTTCCATGTTATTCACTGCCGAGCAGGCATTCTCTCCTCCCCGCCTCCTCTACACCATGAGGCAACTGTCACTCTGCTCACTTTCAAAACTGTGTGTCTGTGCACGCTTCTATATACAACACACATTGAAGCAAATGTTTATAGAAACATAATATATATGTTGTGGGGGTGATGAAAATGGGAAATATTGTGCCTTGAGCAGGACTCGAACCCACATCTCTTTGCATTCCAGGCCAGTGTGCTAACCATTACACCACCTGGGCTCCCTGATATCACCATGCTGCCCATGCCTACATATCTATGTGGCTGCTTGCCCAAGCTGTTAGTGCAGACCACTACACTCATCCCCCTGGAATTGTACATCTTTTAATGCTTACAATTACATACATACAGGCAGTGCACTTACACACACACAGGGTAGGTTCAACAACTATCCAGCGCGTAGCTTGTACAGGATCCTGGTCATGGCACCAGTGTTATGGGGGTGATAACAATGGGGAATATTGTGCCTAAAGCAGGACTCGAACCCACATCCTGGCCAGTGTGCTAACCATTACACCACCTAGGCTCCCTGATATCACCATACTGCCCACGCCTCCCTGTCTATGCGGCTCCTTGCCCAAGAGGTTAGTGCAGACCACTACATATATATATAATATATATAATAACTCTGCAAGTGTCCAAATAGGCATCCCCTCTGTCTTTGTTTGGGTTTTACATCCTAGCAACATCTAAGGTCATATCAGGATCAGTACCAACTTGCAACACCTTGCACTCATGGCAACTTTATACTGCTGCTCCACTGGGAGATGTGGCCACTGGCACCATGACCCAGGGTGCACTATCCCACTCAGTCACATTATCTTGATACAAAGCTAACCAGTCCTTGCCCTATCCTAGTAATGCCAAGCGGCAGGCTAGGTAGTGACAAGTATAAAATGAATTTTGTAAGTCATTGATTTGATTCGGCTGAGATTTTAACTACCAGACCTTCCACAGGGGAAGCCTGCGCTCTTACCGATTCAGCCACCGCATCCAGGTCCCCTTTGCGTCTTCTGGCACGTTTGACACTTTATGTCCACACGGATGCCTGGATCCCCATGTGACATGTTACCAGAAGTAGACACTGCCTTTCACGCCTTTGTCAGGTGCCTCGCGTGACTTCCGGGAATCCACTTCCAGGAAGCCACATCTGGCCTGAGTTCAGCCTCATCTCCCGTGGCTCCCTGAGAGTGGTTTTCATGTCCGTCAATGGGCGTCATATGTAGAGAGTTCGGTCAGAGAGCGTGTATACAGATGAGAGGGACAACTCCCATACTACACCATGTAACAGATGCCGACTGTGGCGCTCCAAGTGGTGGTTGTTGAACAGTATATGACACAGCTGTCAAACTCAAGGCATTGTCAATGGTCGTGTGCAATCTTCCTACAGAAAACGTTAAATATCTCTAAAACTACAACACCTAGAAACAAACTGATTGGAATACACATAGGAAACATGTTTACCAACAAGATTATATTAAAGAGATATGGTTAGGGTTCTGGATTTCTATTAATTTGGAATAAAACTGACGTTTTTCACTACGCGTACGGCAAACTCAAGGCATTGTCAATGGCCGTGAGCAATCTTCCTACAGAAAACGTTAAATATCTCTAAAACTACAACACCTAGAAACAAACTGATTGGAATACACATAGAAAACATGTTTACCAACAAGATTATATTAAATTGATATGGTTAGGGTTCTGGATTTCTATTAATTTGGAATAAAACTGACGTTTTTCACTATGCGTACGGCAAACTCAAGGCATTGTCAATGGTCGTGTGCAATCTTCCTACAGAAAAAGTGAAATATCTCTAAAACTACACCAAATAGAAACAAGCCGCTTAGTACACATATAGAAAACATGTTTACCAAAAGGATTATATTAAATCGATAAGGTTAGGCTTCTGCATTTCTATTAATTTTGAATAAAAACAAATGTTTTGCACTACACGTATGGCAAACTCAAAGCTTGTTCAACACTAACCGCCAGGAACGCCACTGTAGCCTGTGTTACCGATTTTCGCGGGAGTTGTCTCTCTCATCTGTATACACGCTCTCTGGTTCGGTGAAGCTGGATGATAGAGATGAGACTTGCTTTGTGACCATCAATATAAACGCGTGTATGTCTAGAGATATGATCTTTGATATGATTATAATACAATCGGCTGTTTTTGTTGTCATTATACATTAGTTGAATAGGCGCGAGAAATGTCAATCCTGGCCAATTGGTCTTCCTCATTTCATTGTTCCTTTCCTTATCCTAGTGATTGAGCAACACAAACCCAGGACATGTGTATATTGGCATTTATTTTGTATTTGTTTGTTGTTTCATTGATTTGCAAATAAAGGTCCTCAGTGAGGCTATGTTTCTTTGCTGTTGCTCTACGTCCTAGCAACATCTAAGGTGATATCAGGACGGGAGTGAGGCTATGAGTATGAGAACCCTATGTGTTGTCTACTTATATGCTAGGATAGGTGGGATGGCAAAAAGTTCTGATGGATCCCTGCCGAGTGTGTTTGTGTGCGCAAGACCAAGTGAGGAAAGTGCGCAGTTGCACAGAGTTTTGTATATTTGACAAGAATTAATGTTCCGCAATGGATGTGAAGTTAGTTTAAAATTTATAGCTAGGTGCTGGCAGGAAGAGTGTCCACAGTTACTTATGCCAGCCAGTCAAAAAGAAAGTTTGTTTTATTTAACAATGCCTCTAGAGAACATTGAATTTCATCATCGGCTATTGGATGTCAACCATATGGTCATTCTGACATATTTCTTCAGAGGAAACCTGCTGCCGCCGCATAGGCTGCTTTTTCCGAAAAGCAGCAAGGGATCTTTTATATTCACTTTCCCACAGACAGGGTAGCCCATACCACAGCCTTTGATGAACCAGTTGTGGACCACTGGTTGGAACGGGAAATAGCCCAAACTGAAAATGGGTGCACTGAGCAGGATACGATTGGAGGACCCAAACCTTCACAGGTGGACACTCGAGCCCCCGAGCTACGTCCTGCTCCTGCACCAGCCAGTCTGGCCTTTAAGGTTCACAAAAGAGCTGCTAGATCGCTCCAAGTGTCATAATATTAAAATAATATCCGTAATTACTTGTGCCAGCGTGTCTGGCTTTAGGGTTATAAAAGAGTGGCTTGATGGCGCCAATTGTCATAAAGTTAGTAATAAAGTCAATGCATAGATGGCAATCAGGTTAAGCGTCCTTAGTTATCAGAGATGTGCTGAGTTTGTGTGCCCAATTACCCATGTTGTGGACAACATGTACAATGAATGCTGAGTGCCAGGCTAGGTAGCAACAAGCATACATTCTTTTAAGTCATTAGTATGACTCAGCCAGGTTTCGAACCCTTGTAAATGAACTGATAGCGATAGTGTAAGTGTGTACTTAAAAAAAAAACATATTATTAAAGCTGCAAAGTTCAGATGAAAGTATTAAGTTCTTTAAATCAAAACAGTAATCTAGATTTATTCTATTATCCAACTTAGATGCTGGTGCACTTATTAAGCTTAAGTTGCCAAATAGAATTGAATATTAACTAACTCGGTTCCTGCTGAATTCTATGGCGTCAGAGATTTGACAAGCATGCCAAAGTTTACGTGGCACATTTGAATTTCAAATACACGCTAAGTTAGAGATATTTTAAATGTAAACGTGCAAATTTAATTTTGGCGTGCATTTCAAAACTCTAATCCCATAGGCCTATTTCACATGATGTCAGCAGAGATAATTAGGTCTGTGCGATTGCAACTTGGCTCCAAAACAATGTGTGGTTGCACTGCAAATTCAATGGCCATGAGCAATCTTCGTACAGAAAAAGTGAAATATCTCTACAACCGCACAACAAAGAAAGAAACCCCTTGGCACACAAACAGATAACATGTTTTCCGAACAGATTATATTTAATTTGTATTTTTATTCTTCTGAAATTCTATTAATCTTTAATAAAATTAAAGTTTTGCGCTGCCACGCATCGGCGAACTCAATGGCCGTGTACGGCGTGAGCAATCTTCATACAGAAAAAGTGAAATATCTCTAAAACTAAACCACATAGAAACAAACCGCTTGGCACACAACAGATGAGATGTTTAGCGAACAGATTATATCTTAAATTGATATGTTTATTTTCTCTATTTTTATTAATTTTGAATAGAATTGAAGCATTGCACTGTGCGTATCGTCAAACTCAATGGCCATGTGCATTGGTCTTGCAGCTGACGTGTGCACACATACACAATGTTTATCAACATTGAAAGGGGTCTATAGGCTCTATTAAATTGACTTAGCATTCCCACCTATGGAGCAGCAACTACTTAATAAGTCCACCACCTGTGAAGGTGTGGGTCATGCGATCGATCCTGTGCAGTGGCCACATTTGCAGTTTGGGTTATTTTCCGTTCAACCAGTGGTCCAGAACTGGTTCATCAAAGGAGGTGGTATGTGCTGTCCTCATTGTGGGAAAATGCATATAAAAAGACCCCTTGCTGCTTATCGGAAGGAGTAGCCTATGTGGCGGCAGTGGATTTCCTCCAAAGAAATATGTCAGAATGACCATATGTTTGAAGTCCAATAGCCAATGATAAAAATCAATGTGCTCTAGAATTGTTGTTAAATAAAACAAATCTTCCGAATCTGGAACTCCAAATACATCATCTCTAAGTGGTTGTAGGTGAGAACATCGCAGCAAAAAGTGGCGCACTTTCAGTATACATCCGCAGTGCTCACACTGAGGTGGACAGTCCCAGAGCCAAAATAAAACTATCTATCAAGAACATATGACCAATACAGGAGCAACAGAGGATAACCTCGTCCCCTGCAGGCTGAAATCTAGACAGATGTTTTGCTTTCGAAAAGTTTATGCTTTTATCAGACTATGTATTTTTTATGCACGTGAATACATTACTGACACAACTCCACATGAAACCAAATAATGCCGCTTCAGTGTTTGAATGGGCACCAATAACCACATCTTGTTGCATAACCCTAAACTCCAGGGGCCGTATGCATGAACAATTATTTATCGGCTCCGGTGTTAAGGACCGCGTTTGGGTTAGCTAACACCACTGTTGGGAAATGGGTCACAGGGTATGTACAGGTCCAAAGCTCGGTGGCGTTAGCTAACCTAGCAGTTATTTATAGATTTGGGAAATCCCTCTGAGCCTGTTCCGGGCGAGCACTGCTATTTCACAATATTGCCACCGATCCTGCAGCGGCGGCGTTAATATCACTTCGATTCTTGGTTTAATTTGAGCAAAATTTGGCGGCGGCATTAATATCGGTTCGATTTCTGGTATAATTTGGCCAAATTTCACTTTTTTTGTATGTTATTCTGTTAAATAAAATTGGTCAAAGTAAGGCCAAAATCGAAGCGATATTCGCCACTGCCGCATCGGCGGCCATTTGTTTTGTTTAGATGCAAAAGTATGAATATCGCCCCTGACATAGCGGCGGCGTTAATATCGAACACCGCGAGTAGAGTCGATTTTGGGGTTAATTTGACCAAATTTCACTTTTTTACTATGTTATTCTGTTAAATATGATAGCATTGAATAGATTTGGGCCTAATCGGTACCTAACACCACCCGTAAACTTCCTACGGAGTGGTGTTTGTGTACCTGACCTTAAACTCGCGGTGTTTCCATAAGACCGCTCCATACATACTGACTTTTCGCCGCTAAACTAGAAATCCCGTCCAAAACCAGTTTTGGCTCGCTAACACTGCTCCATGCATACGGGCCCAGCTGTTCAGCGGTTTGTATGTTGGGGCTTTACATCCTCACAACATCTAAGTTCACATCAGGATGGGTGTCTACTTGTGACAGTGCACACTCATGGCAAATTTATAGTGCTGCCCAACTGACACAATGACCCGATAGCACATCACATTATCCTGACGCTGAGCACACCAGTCTTTACCCTATCCTATTAATGCCGAGCATCGTGCTAGGTAACGACAAGCATCAATATTTAGGTGCATAGATATAACATTCCATAGTTTGTTATTTTCCTTTCATTGGGTTCTCCAACTAGACTTAGAGGAACAACCAAATTAAACTGAGATGGGTAAATAAATTAAACAACAACAACAACAACAAAAAATACTATCAGTTCTTCAAAACAACGGCAGTAACATGACTAACAAAACTTTATTTATTGACAATCAATATGACTGAATAACACTATTCACTGTTTGTACATCTCGGCACTATCTATTCTGTTGGAGATATTGAGAAGCCAGCCAAAGTCAGTGTTCTATTCAGTTAAGCTCTGACTATTACCACCGCTGTGTATAACTTACAGCGTCATCAAAGGCCACTATTACCACCGCTGTGTATAACTTACAGCGTCATCAAAGGCCAGTTGCTCTGATACCATGTCTATGTGGTGTGGGAAGTTAAAAATCCCTTGGGTCTGTAAAACGGGTAGGGTCGGGCGTTCTATCGACAAACTGTCTAATGGTGAAAACAAGTCTATTCAGACTTATCCATGATAGGCAATATAAATCTTCATGAATTACCATCTCTCATCCATGTTGGTTATAATCAGTTATTAGAAGTGACGTAGGCCCAGCAAATGCCAACACAGTTACATAGGCTTTACCTGTGAAATTGAACTGAACCATGTTCAGACTCATTGTCACTAATTAAATAGAATGGCTAAAGATGTAGTTCGCTGCAATAGATTTAGCCGTGGGAAGCAACACAAAGTCTACTTCGACGAATAGTGAATTTGAAGCTCTCTGACAATGCCTTATAACCTTCGTAATTCCGACCATCGCTTCTCTGCGTGACATCACATAATGCACTATTTTAACTCCGACCCTGGACGTAAGGACTGATCCCTTAGGGAACATTAGACCAAGTATCCATGGCTATTCCAGGTGAAACACAGTTGATATTTAAAGAATAGGATTATTTTGGTGATAATATACTAGAAATAGTCATGCAAGAAATACATGTAATATTCAAGACCAGGATTTGAACCCATACCTCTTGCATTCCAGGACTAGTATGCTAATAATGCTTGTTTGTTGGGGTTTTACATCCTCACAACATCTAAGTTCACATCAGGATGGGTGTCTACTTGTGACAGTGCATACTCATGGCAACTTTATAGTGCTGCCCCACTAGAAGACTGGGCTTCTGACACAATGACCCGATAGCACATCACATTATCCTGACACTGAGCACATCAGTCTTTACTCTATCCTATTAATGCCGAGCGCCATGCTAGGTAATGACAAGTATCAATATGTAGCATTACCTAGACTCCCTGATACAGACACCCTATCCGTGCCTACCTATATATGTGGGTCCTTGCCTGAAGCGGTCCTTGTAGACGACTACACTCGTCCCTCTGGAATCATGAGTGTTTCAAATAGTTTAATGGTGTATGTCCATAAGTCATTTAATGCGTACAATTACAGACATACAGGCATTGCACCTACATATGAGCCTGTCTCAAAAGGTGCTAACTCTCCCCCCCCCCCACCCCCCCATCCCATTGTAACGATTGACACAAAACAGGACAGTAACGGTTACACTGAAAACACAGAAATTTGCTTCAAATCAATATGTATTCTATTGGGATTATGAAACACCATGTAAAAAACAAATCAGTTTATCCTGAGCAAATGCATAAGCAGATAGTACGTTGATCAACAACTGCCCACTGCAATTCCAAGTCACACAACAGTTTTGTCCCATATTGCTTAGCACCTTTTGAGAGAGTCTCATATACATATGCAGGGTAGATTCAACAACTACATGGAACATAGTTGGTGCAGGATCCTGGTTATGGTGCCAGTGTCATGACGGTGAAGAAAATAGGAGAGATTGTACCTAGAGTAGGATCCGAATCCACCCTTCTTGCCATGCCGGTGCGAGCATGCCAGCCATTACACTACCTAGGCTCCCGAATGCAATCACCCTATCCATGCCTATCTGTCAATGTGTCTCCTTGCCTGAGAGGTCAGTCCAGAGTACTACAACAGGAATTAAATAAGTATATCTTTGTGTTTAGAAAAAAAAGTGAATGGAGGGATTGCAGTTTTTTTTGTATTTTTGGTCCATTAGTTGTTTAAGCAGGGGGAATTTCAGTCATAGACGACTAGTCTTCCTCATTCCACTGCTGGTCGATAGAAAGTCCGAGCCTACACTTTTACCGACCCAAGGGATTTTTAACCTCCCACACCACATAGACATGGTATGAGAGCAACCAGCCTTTGATGACGCTGTAAGTTATACACAGTGGTGGAAATCCAAATTGGCAGAGCTGGGGGCACAGGGAATCGAACCGCCGACCCTCAGATTAGGAGTCTGACCCAGAAAAAAGTCAGACACTCTAACCACTCCGCCACAGAGAACGCAAGTTGATAGAGGATTTACGGTAATTGGTATCAGGAAGGTCACATGGAGGTCAGGAGTCCAGGAAACACAACTACACTTCCCTTTGCCCGAGAAGGTTCTTAATCAGTTGCTAGACTGGTTGATTGCCTGCCTGGCATTTACACCATTCGCAAGATTTATGTTGCTTTTCACCAGCACTTTAGCTATCTCACTAAGACCACATCTAACTGGGGGCAGAACTGGATGGTTGTTGGAGTTTTACATCCTGGCAACATCTGAGGTCATATCAGGACCGGTACCGACTTGCGACAGTGCACACTCATGGTGACTTTACAGAGCTGCCCCACAGGGAAATCAGGCTGCTGGCACCATGACTAGATATCCCAGCAAGTCACATTATTCAGACCCTGAGCTAACCAGTCCTTGCCCTATCCTATTAATACTAAGCGCCAGGCTAGGAAGCGACAAGTATCAATTTTAAAGTCATTGGTTTGGCTCGACTGGGAAGTGAACTTCCGGCCTTCCACACGCGCAGGCCTGCACTCTACTGATTATGCTACCACGCCCGGTAGGCGGACCTGGAAGTTAGGCTCGACATCCCAGAGCCGTAGCTAGGAAGTTTTGTTTGGGGTGCAGATAAATCCTTGGAAACGATGAATGCCGGCACTAGGAGGGTGTGGCAACATGTCCCCCTCCCGACCCCCACTAGGGATATTTTATATCTAGAGTCTCTGAAATACCATTTGCAGCCATTTCAGGGAGGTTATATACTGGCATTTTGTGGGGGGGGGGGGCCTTCTCCCCCTTGCCACCCTGCTAGATGCAATATAATGGGGCTGTCACACTATGACGTAACGACGTCAACATAGAGAGAACGTGAAGAACGTTGAACTTTTCGGCGTAGTATGCAAATTTGGGCACAAGTTGAACGTGGATGCAGCGTAGTGGATGAGAGCGTAACGTCGGTAAAGCGTAGTGATACCGTCGTTCAACGAGAGAAGACAACGTCATTACGCTAACGGAACGTTATGAACGTTATTCCATCGCCAGAAGAACGTTACGTGACTTACATACTTCATGAGACGTTGAACGTATGTTGAATGCACGTTCTCCTGACGTTCTCCTGACGTTCTTCTGACATTCTCCTGACGTTCTCCTGACGTTCCCATTACGCCCCGTGGGAATTTGCACTCGGTTTAATGTGGGTCAACGTAGTTGAATGTAGTGAGCAGCATTGGAATAACGTCCGTTTAACGTCATTGACGTTCACTGAACGTGAACAGAACGTACGGCGAACGTAAACCCTTACGTTCGAGCTACGTCAACAGTTTTGAACATGTCCAAAACCTTGACGTAAGTCAACGTAACACAACGTAATATGACGTAACTCGACGTCATTCTAACATCATTCTGACGTCATCATGACGTAACACAAATTAATGACGAAAAATGGCCACGTTAGGCTCACGTTGGCTCGTTACGTCGTAGTGTGACAGGGGTATTAGCAACACAGCTCCTGATACAGCACTTAAAGCCGCATAGTCCGATCAAGCATCACATTTTCAAAAGAACAACAATTATCTAGATTTGATTCTATATATCTAACTTCGATACTGGTGCACTTATTAAGCATTTGTCGCTACATAGAAGAGCATGCTGCTAAGGAGATTTAATAGAATGTGTTACTGCAGAAGCCTATGGTGTCAAGAGTTTTGGCGTGCTTGCCAAAATTAATTTTGCCTGTTTTCACTTCAAATATCTCAAAAGTTAGCCATTTAAAATAAACGTTACTTCAAACTAAAGTCAGATAGATTATGGCTATCAAGAAAATATGTTTATCTCAGAAAATGACAGAAACTCAAAAGTATCGGACTATGCAACTTTAAAGCTGTACACTCCACTGGTTTCAGAGTTTCTGCTACATTTCTATTTCAGGTAAATGTATCAGGTTGACTTTATTTCATTTTACTCTTCAGTAGCCTTTATTATAAATAGCTAAGTTGGGAGATATTTTATGTGAAGTTATGCAATATGATGCTTGGCATTACTAGAATAGGCCAAGGACTGGCTAGCTCACTATCAGGATAATATGACTGAGTCAGTGAGTGGGATATCAGATCATGGTGTCAGCGGCCTGGTATCCCACTGGGTCAGCACTATAAAATCGTCGTGAGTGCGTACTGTCATAAGTCAGTATCCATCCTGATATGACCTGCGATGTTCCTAGGACATGAAGCCAGCAACAAACAAACGCAATTAAATATCTTACCCAAAACTAAGCCGAATGAGTCTGAGCGCTGAGAAAGCGGCTTAGTGTGTGTGCACTGTGTGCCACTTTAACATTGCTTTCAATGGAATTCAGGTCAAGAGGATCAATCCATTGTAGCAGGGCTCAAAGTTGCACAGTCCGATGGTTTTGACATTCCGCCATATTATGTAGATGGGTTATTCTCCAAAACTGAGCACCACATATTTGTTCTCCACGCTACGATGCTGATAATTAAGTCTTTGTTTTATTGATAGCAAGTCAAATAATTATTGTAGCCTCTGTCTATTAGGTCTGTTAGCAATTCTACATGTATTGAATTTATCCCCTAAAAGATATCAAAATTATAATTGTATCATTTTGCACTAGAGGGACAATGTGAAGATTTACACATTGACACCATACATGTAGCCAAACTTGTTTCAACTTATTTTTCAACTTTTTTCTTGTAAGGCATAACCTGGTCTGCTTAACAGTAATCAAACAAATCTTGTTTGACTATGTTGTATATGTTAAATTGAGGTTCTGGATGTGTCTTTGATTTTTATGTTACACAAGCTCAATTTGTATAAGATCTAATTCAAAAAGTGAAACTCATTTTTTTCAACTCTGACATATGCACAACATGCAAACCGTCATAGGACATTGGATTTAAGCTATTATTTGGAAGGACGTTTGCTATTATTTGGAATGTTTTCACTTTTGGTTTCGATGTCACACTTTTGTGCTCAGTTTTAGAGAATGACCCACATACATATATTATATTGCGAGTTAACAGTTACTGTCATTTCATATGATTAACTTTGAAGATATTTACAGTGGAAACATGCCAAATTGATGATGGATTGATTGATTGATTGATTGGTGGTCGTGTTGGCAGCAAAGGTTAGTTTGTTTGTTGGGGTTTTACATCTTGCTCAGTGCGTCCATTGGTAGTTTGGGCTATTTTCGGTTCCAACCAGTGGTCCTCAACTGGTTCATCCAAGGCTGTGGTATCTGCTTTCCTGTATGTGGGAAAGTGCATATAAAAGATCTCTTGCTGCTTATTGGAAAGAGTAGCCTATGTGGCAGCAGCAGGTTTCCTCAGCAAAGAAAAGTGTCAGAATGACCATATGGTCACGCTGTATGGTTGTTGAAGCTACCCTGTCTATGTATGTGTAAGAGTAAGTGCATTGCCTGTATGTATGTACAGTAAAACCTCTCTAACCGACCATCTCCTCAGATCGACCACTCCCCTATATCGATCGCTTTATTTGGGTGCCAACAATACCATTGTAACCATATTCTAACTCCCTAAGCCGACCACCTCCCTAAATGGACGACTTATAACGGTTCCAATGTCGGTCGGCTTAGAGGTTTTACCGTAATTGTAAGCATTAAATGGCCATTTAAAAGACATACAAATTCAGGGGGACGACTGTAGTAGTAGTCTGCGCTGACCTCTCAGGCAAGGTTTGTTTGTTGTTGTTTTACGTCCTAGCAACATCTAAGGTCATATCAGGACGGGTACCGACTTGTGACAGTGCGCACTCATGGCGACTTTATAGTGCTGTCCCAGTGGGAAACCAGGCTGCCGGCACCATGACCTCATATCCCACTCAGTCACATTATCCTGACACTGAGCACACCAGTCCTTGCCCTATCCTAATAATGCCGAGCGCCTGGCTAGGAAGCGACAAGTATCAATTTTAAAGTCATTGGTTTGACTCAACCGGGACTCGAACCCACGACCCAAAGCTCTACCAGCACGGGAGACGGACGCTCCAACCCACTCGGCCACCCCGTCTGGTTCCCTCAGGCAAGGAGCCACATAGACAGGTAGGCGTGGGTAGTATGGTCACATCACAGAGCCTAAGCGGTGTCATGATTTATCACACAGCTTGGAATGCAAAGAGATGTGGGTTCGAGTCCCACTCTAGGCGCAATATTTCCCATTTTCATCATCCCCACGACACTGGTTGCCGTGACCAGGACCCTGTACAAGCTGTGCCCTGTATGTTTGTTGAACCTACCCTGTTTATGTATGTGTAAGTGCATTGCCTGTATGTATGTACAGTAAAACCTCTCTAACCACCCATCTCCACAGATCGACCAGTCCCCTATATTGATAACATTATTTGGGTCCCAACAATACCATTGTAACCATATTCTAACTCCCTAAGCCGACCACCTCCCTAAATGGACGACTTAAAATGGTCCAAAGGTCGGTCTGTTTAGACCAGACGGGATGGCTGAATGAGTTAGAGCGCCCGTCTCCCGTGCTGGTAGATCGTGGGGTCGTGGGTTCGAACCCGGGTCGAGTCAAACCAATGACTTAAAAATTGATACTGTCGCTTTCTAGCTCGGCATTGGTCGTAATGCGAAGCATTACACTTGATGCGAGGAGAGGAAGAGACCCTCCCCCGCCGCTGCGGCGCTGCCTCCTCACCTCGGCCGACCCCCGGCTCGCCACCCCCCCCCCCCTCCCTCGCCACCTTCTTTGTTCCAGCGCTCGCGCCTCACCCGACGCCCGCTGCTCGCCACCTCTCGCCCTCCCCCGGGCCGCCCGCTATCACACCTCACCTGCTGTCCCGCCCCCTTCCTCCCTTATAAGGCCGCCCGTCGGCCTCCCTCAGGCACTCACCCTCCAGCCGTCTTCCGCCTCTATCCACTTTCCGACGTCATCGACCCCGACCTCCAGGCCACCCTTCCCACCGCCCCCTCCTGTGGCCCCACCCCCCACCACTACCGCCCCACCATCCTCGCCTCCTGGCCCCACCCCTCCAGCGAGGCCTGGGACCGCTACCCCACCTTCCTCCGCACCTACACCGCCCTCCGGGAAGCGGGCCTACCTAATTTTTTGGCCGCCCGCATCCCCCTTCCCTCAGGCCTCCACATCCCTGCCTGGCGCTCCCGCCTCCAGGACTACCCCGACCAGGCCGTCCTCGACCTCCTCGAGTTCGGCTTTCCCGCCAACTACTCCGCCCCGACCCTCCCTCGGCCCTCATTTTCCAACCACCGAGAGCCCCCGGAGTTCCTCCCCCACATCCAGGCGTTTGTTGAAACTGAGCTCGCCCTCGGCGCCCTCATCGGCCCCTTCCACGTCCCTCCCTTCTCTCCCTGGACGCAGGTCTCCCCGATGATGACCCGCCCCAAGTCCGACTCGGGCAAGAGGCGGGTCATCGTCGACCTGTCCTATCCCCGAGGCGCCAGCGTGAATTCTGGCATCCCCCGGCGCGAGTACCTCGGGGAACCTCACGCCTACACCCTCCCGTCCGTCGCCGACGTTGGCCGCCGCCTAGTGTCCGAGGGCACCGGAGCCTACGTCTGGTCGGCGGACATATCCCGGGCCTACCGTCAGCTCCGCGCCGACCCCCTCTCCTGCCCTCTCTTCGGGATCTCCCTCGACGGGGGGACCTACATTGACCTTGCCCTTCCCTTCGGATGCCGCTCCTCGGGCGCGGCCTGCGTCCGCGTCACCTCG
Organism: Branchipolynoe longqiensis; assembly: GCA_030323885.1. Taxonomy (NCBI): domain Eukaryota; kingdom Metazoa; phylum Annelida; class Polychaeta; order Phyllodocida; family Polynoidae; genus Branchipolynoe; species Branchipolynoe longqiensis. The sequence goes on along the minus strand of CM059200.1, from coordinate 50,096,295 downwards.
GCGGTGGCCTGGATCCTTCGGCGAGAGGGTTTTCACACCCTCGTCTACGTCGACGACTTCGTCGGGTGCGAGGGCTCCTACCTGAAGGCCTGCAAGGCCTTTGATGCCTTCCTCGCCCTCACCACAGCCCTCGGCCTCGACGTGGCACCCGGAAAGTGTCACCCCCCCTGCTGTCCGCCTCGTCTGGCTCGGGTTCGCCCTCGACAGCGAGGCCATGACCATCCGGGTCGCCCCCGAAAAGATCCAGGCCCTCGTCGACGACTGCGACGCCCGCGTCGCCCGCCCCAGCCTCGGGAAGCATCCATCAAAAACACCGTCTCGGGCGCCCGCTCCTGGGTCGAGGGCGCCGGCGGCCTCACCTCGGGGTTTGACGCCCGCCTCCCCAAGGACGTCTGCCGAGGCGGGGAACGGGCCTCCCCTCACGCCCCCCGACAGGCGCCGCCCCTGACCCCGCAGCAGCTCGCCCTCGCCGTCAACCACCTCTCCCGAGCGGGGCCCGCCTCCCTCGTTCCTCCGGCCGCTCTCCTCCTCGGGTACTTCGGGATGCTACGGCAATCCAACCTGTTGGCCCCGAGCCCCGAGGGGTGGGGCGGCCCCCACACCCTCACCCGAGACGACGTCCGCCCCGCGCCCGGTGGTCTGCGCCTCCGGATCCGCAGCTCCAAGACCATCTCCACCCCCTCGGGCGTGGTCGCCCTCTTCGTTCCTGCCATCCCGGGCTCCGCCCTCTGCCCCGTGGCGGCCTGGTTCGGGGCCGTCGCCCTCTGCCCCGCTGCTCCGGACGCCCCTGCCTTCATGATGCCCTTGGGCCGCCCCCTCGACCCGCGCTCCCTCACCGCGCTGCTCCGGGGGGCCCTGTCCGCCCAGAGGGTCCCGGCGCCCGAGGCGTTCACACTACACAGCCTCCGCCGTGGAGCCGCCCAGGCCTGCCAGCGCGCCGGGGTCCCCCTCGCCGAGATCATGGCGCAAGGCACCTGGACCTCCGCGGCGGTTCACGCATACGTGCCCCGCCTCGCGCCCTCGGGCGCCCCTCGAGCCCTCTCCGCCGTTTTGGTGGAGGGCTCCTCGGCACCCCCTCAGGCCACAGACATTTGACCTGACCCGAACTTTCACCTTATCTTGCTCCTCATGAGCTTACCTTCTTACCTCTGTATTTTTGTGCATTCATAACACTTGCTCCTTCTGAGCCTACTTGCTTTATTGACTATGTTCCTTACCCTGTATGCTCTTTTGAGGCGTGAAATAAAAACGCCTTTTCTTCCACCCCCGCCTTGCTTTCTTCCTTTTCGCGCATCGGTCGTAATGCGAAGCATTACGCTTGATGCGAGGAGAGGAAGAGACCCTCCCCCGCCGCTGCGGCGCTGCCTCCTCACCTCGGCCGACCCCCGGCTCGCCACCCCCCCCTCCCTCGCCACCTTCTTTGTTCCAGCGCTCGCGCCTCACCCGACGCCCGCTGCTCGCCACCTCTCGCCCTCCCCCGGGCCGCCCGCTATCACACCTCACCTGCTGTCCCGCCCCCTTCCTCCCTTATAAGGCCGCCCGTCGGCCTCCCTCAGGCACTCACCCTCCAGCCGTCTTCCGCCTCTATCCACTTTCCTCCGCCCACCCACCCGACTCCCTCCTAAGCCTCCCTCTCCCAGTGGTGGAGGGCTCATCGGCACCACCTCAGGCCACAGACATTTGACCTGACCCGAACTTTCACCTTATCTTGCTCCTCATGAGCTTACCTTCTTACCTCTGTATTTTTGTGCATTCATAACACTTTCTCCTTCTGAGCCTACTTGCTTTATTGACTATATTCCTTACCCTGTATGCTCTTTTGAGGCGTGAAATAAAAACGCCTTTTCTTCCACCCCCGCCTTGCTTTCTTCCTTTTCGCGCATCAATAGGATAGGGCAGGGACTGGTTGGCTCAGTGTCAGGATAATGTGACTGAGTGGGATAGCAGGTCATGGTGCTGGTGGCCTGGTTTCCCAGTGGGGCAGCAATATAAAGTCGCCGTGAGTGCGCACTGTCACAAGTCGGTACCCGTCCTGATATGACCTTAGATGTTGTTAGGACGTAAACAACAACAAACAAACGGTCTGTTTACAGAGGTTTTACCGTAATTGTAAGCATTAAATGGCCATTTAAAAGACATACAATTTCAGGGGACGAGTGTAGTAGTGGTCTGCACTGACCTCTCAGGCAAGGAGCCACATAGACAGGTAGGCGTGGTTAGTGGGGTGACATCAGAGAACCTAGGTGATGTAATGGTTAGCACACCAGCTATATTTCTCATTTTCATCACCCTCATGACATTATTTTAGAGATGAAACAAAATGCAGATTTACCCCAAATTATGGAAACCTGCGTGATACCAGAGACCTTTCATCCTTGTAAGCTGCAGCCATGACAGGATCAACTTAAAGTGGCTTGTTTTGTTTTGCTGTTGTGCAGTAGGAAATGCTTAATGATTTACACCGGTGTCTAAGTTAGGATATTTAGGATCAAATCTAGGTGTTTTGGTTTATAAAATGTGGTGCAGTAATCGGAGTAGGCCTATTCAAATGCGTCCCAATAACAGGTAGAAATTATCTCTTGAGACTTCATCAAATTATTCTCATTTGCTACTTGACACTTGAGTGCTAAGTGGTAGACTTCACACAAAGGAAGAGGCATTAAATGGCTCATTGTCACCTGTATATCGTTGGTTGGTAGTTGGAGAACATCTCCCGACCAGCCACTGCAGGGACAAATAGTTTTGCGCCTGTCTGGACATTTCCTTGCCCGTGTGAATCCTCTAATTGCTCCCCGAGAGAGTGCCGCTGGTAACTTGCAAAAGCCAGCAGCACTAACACTTTTGCAGGCAGCTTTCATGAAATGCAGAGAGTGGCAGTCAAGTAATGAAAGCAGTTTTTGTCGCATCGCGACCGACAGCACGATGATGATGATGATGATGGTAGTTGGAGTTTTACGTCCAGGCAACATCTATGTTCATATCAGGATGGGTACTGACTTGTGACAGTGCGCGTTCATGGTGGCTTTATAGTGCTGCCCTGGTGGGAGACCAGGCCACTAGCACCATGACCTGATATCCCACTCAGTCAATATTATCCTGACATTGAGCCAACCAGTCCTTGCCATATCCTAATAATGCCAAGCGCCTGGCTAGAAAGCGACAGATATCAATTTTTAAGTCATTGATTTGACTCGACCAGGGTTCGAATCCCATGATCTGGCAAAATGGGAGACGGACGCTCAACTCATTTGGCCACCTGTATCTAGTCTAAGGTGCATGACAACTCAACTAACGCCAAGCAAGGGGGGAGGCAGCTTTTCAATGATTAGTTGCTTCCCGTGCGATTCCCGGTCGAGTCAAACCAATGACTTATCAAATTGATACCACCAGATGGGATGGCCGAATGAGTTAGAGCATCCATCTCCCGTGTTGGTAGACCATGAAATTGTGGGTTCGAACCCTGGTCAAGGCAAACCAATGACTTAAAAATTTAGACTTGTCACTTCCTAGCCAGGCACTCGGCATTATTACGATAGGGCCAGGACTGGTTGGCTCAGTGTCAGGATAATGTGACTGAGTGGGATATCAGGTCATGGTGCTGGCTGCCTGGTCTCCCAGTGGGGCAGCACTAAAAAGTTGCCATGAGTGCGCACTGTCACAAGTCAGGTCTGTCCTGATATGACCTTAGATGTTGATAGGACGTAAAACAACAACAAACAAACAATCAAATTGATACTTGTCGTCTCCTAGACTGGTGCTTGGCATTATTATGGTACAGCAGGGACTGGTTGGCTCAGTTTCAGGATAATGTGACTGAGTGGGATATCAGGCAATGGTGCTGGTGGCCTAATCTCCCAGTGAGGCAGCACTATAAAGTCACCATGAGTGCACACTGTCACAAGTTGGTATCCATCCTGATATGACATTATATGTTGCCCGGACGTAGAACTCCAACAAATAAACAAAAACAACAAAAACTTTCATTGTGAACCACTCACTATTTCAGCTGCGTAGTCCGATGCAAACATTGACATTTTCAGAACCAAAATACTGAGCTAGATTTGTTTGTACTTAGCCAACATATTATATCTCGGTGCACTTATTAGCAGGTCTTGCTTAAGTCCCTGTCATACCTCGCCCGATTTAGCAACGGATAGAATTGTCTAGTCCGGTGGTGTTCTGGCGTGATAAGTATCAAAATGTATTAAAATGTGTCAAAATGTTGCGATATCGGGTCAAAGGCCACCGGACGAAAGGATATGGAACGGGCATGGAACGGGCATGAAACGGACATGAAACGGACATGAAACGGACATGAACGGATAGCCAATGGACGAACCAAACTAAAACCGGACAAGAACCATAGACGTCAATCCGGCGGCATCCATTCCAAGTTGTGTGCATGTCCAAAACTTGTAACGGATCAGGCCGGATATCAAAGGATATCAATGGATATGCAATGGATATGCAACGGACACAAACCAGACTTTGACGGATATCAACGGACTTTGTTTGGTTTCTTTCCGTTTCCTCAATCTGGCAAGGTGTGACAGGGGCTTTAATGGAAGGGGAAACCGGGTCAGGTTATTAGAACTTCTAATTAATCGTTGACGCTTATGAGTTCATCATTTCTACGTGCATGCCAAAATTAATTTCGCATCTTTTCGCTGAAACATCTCCAAAGTTAGCGATGTTTAATCAAAGCTACTTCAAGTGATGGGAAAGTAAAGTGTAGATGTCTGCGTTGACCTCTTAGCTAAGGAGCCACATACACAGGTATGTGAAGATAGGGTGATTGTATCACGGAGACTCTGTGGTCTAATGGTTAGGATGTTAGACCGGAATGGCAAGAAGTGTGGGTTCGAAACCTGCTCTGTGCATAATGTTTCCCATTTGCATCACCCCCCCAACCATGATACTGGATGCCAAGACTAGGTGGTAGATAGTGGGTTCCTGGGTTCAAACCCTGGTCGAGTCAAACCAATGACTTAAAAATTGATACTTGTCGCTTCTTAGCCAGGCACGCGGCATTAATGGGATAGGGCAGGGAATGGTTGGCTCAGTGTCAGGATAATGTGACTGAGTGGGATATCAGGTCATGGTGCCAGCGGCCTGGTTTCCCAGTGGGACAGCACTATAAAGTCACCATAGGTGCACACTGTCAGAAGTCGGTACCCATCCTGATATGACCTTAGATGTTGCTAGGATGTAAAACAACAACAAACAAACAAACCAAGACTAGGATCCCATACAAGCAATGCGTTGTATTGTTGATGAAGCTACCATATGTATGTATATGTCGGTGCATTGCCTGTATGTATGTAATTGTAAGTGTTACATGATTTATGGACCTAAACCATTTAAAAGACTTACAATTCTAAGTGTATGGGTGCAGTTTGCATTGACCTGTAAGGCATGGAGCTACATAGACAGGTAGGCATGGATAGGGTGATTGCATTAGGGAACCTAGATAGTCCAATGGTTAAGATGATATCGCAAGAAGGGCAAGAAGTGTAGATTCGAATCCTGCACTAGGTACAATATTTCCCATTTGAATCACAGAACTATGATAGTAGATTTGAACAATTAATCTGATATATTTATTTAAAGTTGCACAGTCCGATGGTTTTGAATTTCTGTCATTTTTCTGAGATAAAAACAAATTATGAAATTGATTGTTTTAATCTACCTAATTTTAGTTTGAAGTAAGATTCATCTTAAATGGCTAAGTTTTCAGATATTTGAAGTGCAAACATGTCTAAATAGTTTTGGCAAACACGCCACGGATTCGGTAGTAACCGGTCTTATTAAAATGCCTCAGTATCCCCCTTCGATGTAGCAACAAATGTTTAAGAAGTGGATAAATATCTCAGTTAGCTATGTACAATCAAATCTAGAAAATTATTTTGGCTTTGAAAATTTGATGCATCATCGGACTATGCAGCCTTAATACAAATTTGCTAAAACATTGAGTTACGCAATTTTAATAATGTGACGTCTCATCGGACAATGCAGCCTTAATACAATGGTGAAAAAAATCAAAAACATTGAATTACCCAATTTTAATAATTTGATGTTTCATCGGACTATCCAGCTTTAATAACTAAACTTGCAAACATTAAAAAAACCATTGATTGTGCAACTTTAATAATTTGATGTTTTATTGGACTATGCAGCTTTAATAACTAAACTTGCAAACATTAAGAAAAACATTGATTATGCAACTTTAATAATTTGATGTTTTATCGGACTAGGCAGCTTTAATAACTAAACTTGCAAACATTAAAAAAAACATTGATTATGCAACTTTAATAAGTTGATGTTTTATCGGACTATGCAGCTTTAATAACGAAATTTGTAAACATTTTTAAAAAACATTGATTATGCAACTTTAATAATTTGATGTTTTATCGGACTATGCAGCTTTAATAATGAAATTTGTAAAAAAAAAATTTTAACATTGATTATGCAACTTTAATAAGTTGATGTTTTATCGGACTATGCAGCTTTAATAACTAAACTTGCAAACATTAAAAAAAACATTGATTATGCAACTTTAATAATTTGATGTTTTATCGGACTATGCAGCTTTAATAACGAAATTTGTAAACATTAAAAAAAACATTGAATTATGCAATTTTAAATATAATATTAAACATGTCTGAAAACTTGGAAAATACTACAAAAACAATAATCACTATTTGGTGTTTTCGTCGTGGCCTCCTGGGTTAAAGTGTGGGAAAATCGGGACTAGTACTGATGCATGGCGAACTGATAGTCAGGTGGCACTCTGAATGGTCAGATATCTAAATGGCATCGATAACAAAGACTTACTTTATAGCGAAACTGCGAAACTCCGCGTCTTGTACCAAGGGTGGTCCCCCTAGCCTCAGTCTGATTGATATAGCCTCTCAGTAGGGAGATTTCACTACAGCCAATTATGTGACGACCACCCATGATGGCTATTAATTAGGGCTAGATGGGTGAGTCGAATATATGCCTTCAGTTTTAAAAAGTAATAATTTATTGCACTTTAATGAGTTATTTATTGCCTTATTTACTTAGCTAGTTCTGCCCAGGGAGTTTACTTATTCAAGCTAAAGCCCCAGTCACCTACCCGGACGAGCCCCGGATTTTGAGCCGGACCACCCCCGGACCAGTCGTCCGGACTGTCCGGGAGAGCACCGGATAAAATCGCTATTTTAGTCGTTTTTTGCCTCACGGTCAAACCTACCCAGATGAGCCACGGACTAGCCCCGGACCAGAGGCCGGATCGCCCCGGACTGAGCCGGACCCCCCCCCCCGGACTACCCGGTGTGTCCACGGAGTAGTCTTGGAGTTAAAGTGGACTTGCTCCGTGGTGATCCATGGCTAATCCCTGCTCATCCGGCTTGTCCGGGTCTTATCCGGGCAGTCCAGGAGTTGTCCGTGGCTATGTCCAGGCTAGTCCAGGCTCGTCCGGGTTAAACCATGGGCCAGGGGTCGTATGCACCAATCGGTGTTAGGGCCTTAACCGCAGCTAGGCTAGCTCCACATGGCTAAATGTGAGAAATCGGTATGCACCAATCGGTGCCAGATCTAACCGCAGAATTTAGCCTAGGCTAAGCTACCCCACTTTCAAATCACGTTTAACTGCTAGCCGGGGCGGTTAGTGTATGTGTATGGATGTCAATCTATTCAATGCTATCATATTTAGCAGAGTTACATAGTCAAATAGTGAAATTTTATTAAATTAACCCTAAAATCGAAGCGAGATTAACGCTGCTGCCGCAAAGGCGGCGATATTAATATTTTCGAATCGACGAATGTAAAGTAAACAAATCGCCGCCGCCGCTTCGACATCGATATCCATACTGTCCAACGTCAACTAAAAATGGCCGCCGCCGCCGAATCGGCAGGAATATATTAGGCCCAAATCTATTCAATGCTGTGATATTTAACAGAATTACATACTCAATAAGTGAAATCTTATCAATTTAACCCTAAATTCGAACCAATATTAACGCCGCCGCCGCATTAGCGGCGTTATTCATATCGTCAACTGGAGGGAATTCCCAAATCTCTAAATAAACTCACGGTTAGCTATCCGCACCAGCTAGTACATTGGTGCATACCGATTCACACACCTCTCCAACACGCCGCTACCCGAGGTAGCTAACCGGTGCTAGTGCCTTAGCTCCGGCTAAGCCTATCACCGATTGGTGCATACGGCCCCTGTACGGTACACGGACTACCCCTGGAGCACCCCCGGACTACCCGGACCACCCCCGGACCACCACCGGATCATCCCGGACGATGCCGGATCGAGCCCGGATCGCAAAATGCCCCGGACTGCCCCGGATGTTTTAAACATTTAAAAACATCCGGGGTGGACCCCAGATGAGGCCGGACCAGCCACGGATCACGCCGGATCACGCCAGATCACCAAAGACCAGCCACGGATGAACCACGGATCACCCCGGATCGCCACGGACCATGCCGGATCACGGTCCGGGGCTCGTCCGGCCCCTGATCCGGGCAGGTGTGACTGGGGCTTAACATAAGAAAGAATGCCAGCTTATATATAAGAAAGCAATCAAACTCCAATGCACGAGTGAAGAGTTCAAGCACAAAACCACGTAAACGCAAATTCAAAACTGTAGATTAAATAACAGATTTTTTCCAGAAAATAACTTTAATTCTCACTAATTCCACTTTTCATATGATCACATGGTTAGGGAGCAATGAACTAAAGTCTAGGAATATTTATAAAAAAACAAAACTTTTTGAAGGTTTGCTTCTGATGTTTATCTCCACTTTTGGATTGGCGTTTACGTGGTTTTGCGCCTGAACTCTTCAAGTGGAAATATACTAATTTAATTCCGGCCTGCATATGAAACCATGGGCTTCAGCAGTAACAGGTTTGATTAAATTGATTTAATATTCCCTCTTGTGCAAATTGTAAAATATTTCGACTTTCTACACATAGTTACATTATAAAATAGATTCCATTTAAAGTACCCATTTGTTTTATTTAATACATAGAAGAATGTGTAACTCATTGCTGAACCCAGACTGATAGGGTGGAAGACAGTCATGTTTGGTATTTAATGTTTAATGTGTATTGGATCCGGATTGAATTTGTATGGAGTGCATCGGATATGATAGAGGTGTCTGGTCAAGTTTCCATGACCTGGTGGTAGCTGGGATGTGGAAATGAGGGGTGCACCTGAGCTGCGGACATCTCTACTGTCCTGGAACCTATAGATGGCCACCATAAAGAGTAAAATAACAATATGCCATGGATCAATGACATCATGCACCTTCAATAATATCATGCACCTTCAATAACATCATGTACCTTCAATAACATCATGTACCTTCAATAATATCATGTACCTTCAATAGTATCATGTACCTTCAATAACATCATGCATCTTCAATGACATGTCTGTAGGAGTGTTGGAGAGATTAAAAGCCTGGGAGAGCTGACAGTCACCACTGGGCCTTTCACATGACAAGAGGTGCTTTTGCGTCAGTCTTACATTCTGTGCTATACCCACTGTAGCCACTTCACTATTATAGACAGGCAACTATAGGACTCAGCTACACCAAACCATTTCCTATACTAGTATTACTACCCACTCTGGTACTTATGGGATTTTATATATATTTAACTTGCATTTGTATATTAGCTCACTTTCATTTATAAAGATCGGGCAACCACCTTTTAAAAGGGAATTAGCCCATAGATTACAACATGCACTGGCATTGAAATTACAAATTGGAATTACAAATTATGTGGAATCAAATCTAGGTCAGTGTTTTGGTTTAAAAAATGTGATGCTTTCATCGGACTATGTAACTTTAAGGTTCATTTGTTTGTTGGGGCTTTATATCCTAGCAGCATCTAAGGTCATATCAGGACGGGTACTGACTTGTAACTGTGGGCAGGCATGGTGACTTTATAGTGCTGCTCCACAGGGAGACCAGGCTGTTGGCACCATGACCTGCTATCCCGTTCAATCACATTATCCTGATAACTAGCTAACCAGTCCTAGTAATGCTGAGTGTTAGGCTAGGTAGCGACAAGCATCAATTTAATAAGGCATTGGTTTCACTCGGTGGGTTTTCGAACTCCCGACCTTGTGCACTGGAAGCTTGCGCTCTACCGATTTGGCCACCGCATTAAGGTGCTTGGTGTTAGATTCAGATATTCCAAAGCAATAGATGATGAACGTAATACCTATCGTGTGCAAATCAGCACCTATTTTGATATGACCTCAAATGTTGCTATCACGTTAAACCTCAGCGGTGAAGCTTGTTCCAGGATAAAAGTTGCATTGTCCGATTAAAGTATCAAATTTTCAAAACCAAAACAATTACTTGCATTTGATCCTACATATCTAACTTAAGCCGTGTTCACACGGGTGATTTAATCCGCTTCATATGAAGCGCCTTGCCTAGTTCGCCTCACATTTTGCCGTGTGAACGCGATGTGAGGCGGATTAGGGCTGAATCGATTCATATGATGCGCTTTATATAAACCACCTAGCGAGGTAGTTTATATGAAGCGAACTAGCTTAGGTCGGCCCATCTCGCCTGTGTGAACGCAACTGAATTATATGAGGCGGATTAAGGACGTCACACGCATGCGCAGTCGAGACCTTAGTTTGTTGACTTTCCGGTCGATCAAAAGCGCATATTGTATAATTTAATTAATGAAACCGCTATCTATGCACAGATATTTTTTTCATCATTTATTTTTAGGGTTTCACTGCCCAGCAGAAGTTTTGACCGTTCCAAACCAATACGATTCAGTAATTACATATCTAGGTCGAACCCACACTCTCTGGTGCCAGCATCGTCGAACCCAAAATGGCGCTGGTTAGCCTGGACTTGCTCATGCGCAGCATTCGACTTCCGGCCCAAGTATTGCCCGTGTGAACGGGCCGCTAATTCGCCTCACTTGATTCGATTTGTCTAGTTCGCCTCACATTTTGCCCGTGTGAACACGGCTTAAGATACTGATGCACTTATTAAACATTTGCCGCCACATCGAAGGGAACGCTGAGTCAATCTAGTTGAATCTGTTACTGCAGAAATCTATGGTGTCAGAGTTTTGCCATGCTTGACAAAATTAATTTGGAATGCTTGCACTTCAAAGATCTAAAATGAAAGTTGCTTCAAACTAAAGTAAGGTAGATTTTTGTTGTTGGGGGGTATATTAGTTGTTTAAGCAGGGGAAATTTCAGTCACAGACGACTCGTCTTCCTCATTCCACTGCTCCTTGCCCTATCCTAGTAATGCCGAGCGTCTGGCTAGGAAGTGACAAGTATCAAGGATTCGAACCCACGGATCTACCAGCATGGGAGACAGACGCTCTAACTCATTTGGTCATCCTGTCTGATAACAACCATTAACATAATATATTTATCTAAACAAATTACGGAAACTCAAAACCATCGGATTATGCAACATTAAATATCTGTTATAGTACGCACAGGGAACCAGTCTGCTATTTACGTAGGCAACTGGAATTCAGTCCAAGGCAATTATGCAGCGTCCATTGGCCATTTCGAGAATCTGGGTCATGGCCGTGACGTCACTTTGACCTAATTCCGATAAGTCCGTCATATTATTGCTCGAGCAAACCACTGGCGATCACGTGACCCTCCGAGGAGACCCGCCGAGATTTAATTAGGCGGATTGACTTATATGGTGTTCTCTGTGGCGGAGTGGTTAGAGTATCTGACTTTTTTGTACGTCGGACTCCTAATCTGAAGATTGGTGGTTCGATTCCCCATGCCCCCACCTCTGCCAATTTGGATTTCCACCATTGTGTATAACTTACAGTGTCATCAAAGGCCAATTCCTCTAATACCATGTCTATGTGCTGTGGGAGGTTAAAAATCCCTTGGGTCGGTAAAAGTGTAGGCTCTGGATTTCTATCGACAAACTGGCCAATGGTGAAAACAAGCCTATTCAGGCTTATCCATGATAGGCAGTTTAAATCTTCAGGATATGGTAGTCAAACTGTAATTTCGAGGCACATGGTTGGGACCGGAAGCGGTTACAACATCGGTAGAGTGCAGGCCTCACGTGTTGGAGATTGGGAGTTCGATTCCAGGTCGAGTCAAACCGATGACTTATAAAATTGATACCTGTCATTTCCTAGTCTCGTGCTCTGCAATAATAGGATAGGGCTAGGACTGGTTCGCGCAATGTCAGAATAGTGTGATTCGGTCATGGTGCTGGCAGCCCTGTATTTCCCAGTGGGGCAGCACTATAAAGTCGCACATAACACAGCCTGTGGTGAACCAGTTGTGGACCACCGGTTGGAACGGAAAATAGTCCACACTGCAAATTTATGGATCCACTGAGAAGGATCGATCCGATGCCCGACAGCTTCACAGGTGGACACTGTACCGCCTGAGCTACGTCCTACTCCAGCCAATGAATAAGTGCATCATAATGTGTACATTCAACCAACACAGTTAACTGACTGGACTATATAATTAAGACTGTCTCGTTGGGAATAGGGGTTCAGGTCAACTGATGACACAGATTCCCATTTCACCCTAAGCCAATAGCCTAAAGACCTACAGACCAGTAACACCCTCCCCCTGCCCCCCCCCCCTCCCCCTGACCCCCTGCCCCCCTCCCCCTGCCTCCCCATGCCCCCCTCGACCCTCATCCCTCGCTTATACAGGGTCGATTGGTTGGTTGTTGGAGTTTTACGTCCTGACAACATATAAGGTCATATCAGGATGCATAGCGACTTGTTAATGTTACAGTGCGCACTCATGGTGACTTTATAGTGCTGCCCCACTGGGAGACCAGGCCACCAGCACCATTGCCTGATGTGCCACTCAGTCACATTATCCTGACACTGACTCAACCAGTCCTTGCCCTGCCCTAATAACACCGAGCGCCTGGCTAGGAAGCGGCTAATATCAATTTTTAAGGCATTGGTTTGACTCGAAAGTCATTGGTTTGACTCCAAAACAAGAGACGGAAGCTCAACTCATTCGGCCATCCCATCTGGTATATACAGTGTATGTACATTGTGGTGGGTGGAGATGTGGGTGGTAGATGGGTGTGGGGTTGGGGGTTGGGGGGGGGGGGTGCTCTACTATAGGCTGACTGCATCATTACCCCATTAGCACAATTGGATGAGGAAAGATGACACCAAACAGGTCCAGATCAGACCGTCACCATGGAAACCTGAATACTGGTGAATACTGGTGAGAGGTTTATCCACTCTGCACCACCCTGGTGCAACCTGGTTTTAGGTTCGATGGTTGGTTGTTGGAGTTTTACGTCCTGGAAACATCTATGGTCATATTATGATGGGTACTGACTTGTGACAGTGAACATTCAGGGCAACTTTATAGTGCTGCCCCCTGGGAAATGAGTCTGCCAGCACCATGACCTGAACAGATGGGATGGCCAAATGAATTGAGCGTCCGTCTCCTGTTTTGGGAGATCGGGGTATCCGAACCCATGACTTAACAATTGATACTTGTCGCTTCCTAGCCATGCGCTCGGCATTATTAGCATAGGGCAAGGACTGGTTGGCTCAGTGGCACGATAATGTGACTGAATGGGATATCAGGTCATGGTGCTGGCAGCCTGGTCTCCTGGTGGGGCAGCACTATAAAGTCGCCATGAGTGTGCACTGTCACAGGTCGCTACCCATCCTGATATGACCCTAGATGTTGCTAGTATGTAAAACAATCACAAACAAACATCTCCATGACCCGATATCCCACTTAGTCACATTATCCTGACACTAAGCCAACTAGTCCTTGTCCCATCCTATTAATGCCGAGTGCCAGGCTAGGAAGCAACAAGTGTCAATTTTGGTTTGACTCGACCGGGAATTGAACTCCTGATCTCCTGCTTGGGAGGTATGCACACAACCACTGGTCCACAACTGCTTCATCAAATGCTGTGGTATGTCCTGTCTGTGGGAAAGTGCATATGAAACACCCTTATCAGAAAGAGTAGCCTATGTGGCGGCAGCAGGTTTCCTCAAAATAAATATGTCAAAATGACCATATGTTTGATGTCCAATAGCCGATGTTATGAAAATCAATGTGCTCTTGAGGGGAGTTGCATAGTCCGATGCTTTTGAGTGTTTGCTATTTTCTGAGATAAATATATTATACTAATCATTATAATCTACTTTACTTTAGTTTGAAGTAACTTTAATTTTAAATGGCTAAGTTTGGAAATATTTGACATCAAAACATGCCAAAATAATGTTGGCAAGCACGCCAAAATTCTGACACCATAGACTTCAGTAGTAACGGTTTCTATTAATTCAATCAATTCTTTTATTTTAACTCTCTGCAAGGTATGTTTACAATAGACTGAGGTGATACAATAAATGCATACAAATTGTTAATTGACTTATTATGCCCTTCTATGCAGCAACAAATGCTTAATAAGTGCATCAGTGTCCACGTTGAATATGTAGAATCAAATCTAGATAAATGTTTTGGTTTTGACAATTTGATGTTTTCATCGGACTATGCAACTTTAAGTAAAACAAGTTTTTTTTGGGGGGGGGGGGGCGGGGGAACAGGGGGGCGGGGGGGGGGGGGGCTTCTGCTCTACCAATTCGGCCACTACACCCAGTACTTGGCCTTGGGAAAGCGAGCAAAAATGCGCATGCTTGCTCATTAGTGGTGGGTTTGCGTGGGCTAAAGTTGTCTGTGCGAATAATTCAGATGCAAATGCAGTTTTAATACATCATATGAATCAGTATTAATTGGGTTTATTAGTAAATGCCTAATTGGTGCCCTGTGAGAAATGCTGGGGATTTCATCATTATAAGGACATTCCCCATTAGTGACTACTAATGGGGAATGTCCTTATGTCCAGGTTTATGTCTGACATAAAAGGACTTTAAACAAAGTATGATGGTGTTGCACGTGTGGAAGTTCGGGAGTTCGATACCCGGCCGAGTTAATTCAATGATTTACTAAATGGATACTTCTTGCTTCCTATCCTGACGCTCGGCATTATTAGGATAGGGAAAGGATTGATTAGCTCAGTATCAGGATAATGTGGCTGAGTGGGTAATTGGCTCATGGGGCCACTGACCTGGTCTCCCAGTGGAGCAGCTGTATAAAGTCGCCATGAGAGATGTTGCTAGAACCTAAAACCCCCAACAAACAAACAGAATACGTACCTAGAATTGACTTATATACCCCAGTCACACACACTAGGCCTATGCTTCTGATCACTTGTGTCCAACTTGCGACCACCAAAAAGGGATGGTCGCAAAGTCGTTGCAAGGTGGTAAGTGAACGCAAGTGGTCGGTGACTGCTCAGAGACCGGTCGCCGAACTCTGGGTGACCATTTTGGTTTGCAACAAAATCCTGCTTGTGACCAGAACCATTTTCAGTACTTGAGACCAATCACCGACCCGTCGCCGACCAGTCGCAGGTCGCTGACCAGTCGCCCCACATTCGCCGAGCAGTCGCCGAACGCTCACCATCTACTCACCAACCACTCAGCGACCACTCCTAACACCATTGTGACCGCTCGCCAACTGCTTGTCGAGCACTCAGTGCATAATCTGTTGGCTTAAATTGTATTGTTTAACTTTTTAGCTCGGCGACCAATCGTCGACCACTCGTCGACCACTCGTCGACCACTCGCCGACCACTCGCCGACCGCGTCTTTGATTCAATGTAGCGAGTCGGTCGCAAGGAGGTCGCAAGCGAACGCTGGCTGTAGTGTCACTGGGGTATCAGTACTATCACTGTGAAAATTTGGTCGCCGACCAATCGCCACACAGTCGCCGATACGTCGCCGACAGCTCAACATATGCTCACCATCTACTCACCAACCACTCACCGACCACTCACCAATCATAATCTGTTGGCTTAAATTGTATTGTTTAACTTTTTAGCTTGGCGACAAATCGTCGACCACTCGTCGACCACTCGCCGACCACTTGCCGACCGCGTCTTTGATTCAATGTAACAAGTCGGTCGCAAGGAGGTCACCGCCCTTTTGGTCGTAAGGTGGTCAATACTATCACTGGGAGTATTTTGGTCGCCGCCCAATCGCCACACAGTCGCAGATCAGTCGCCGACCGCTCACCATCTGCTCACCATCTGCTCGCCCACAACTCACCACCCATAGCACCATTGTGACCGCTCGCCAACTGGTTGTCGAGAACTGGCGTAAATTGTACTGTTTAACTTTTTAGCTGAATGCATCAGGTTGACAAATATAGCCTACTCTATTTAACTTCAGAGTAACACTTTTGATCTTTTACTTTATACCCCAGTCACATGAGGCCTGCGTTCGCTTATGATCGATCCGCGAGCATTTTGCAATTAAATTACGACCATCTGACGACCACCTTACGACTAATCACCGAGTGCTCTGCGAGCGATCGCCGACTGATCGCCGACCATTTCGGCCCTTTTTGGTCGCAAGGAGGCTGCAGCACCAACAATCTCGTTGCGACCTCTGGCGTCTCCACTGATCGCCGACCGGTCGGCGATCGTTCGTTGACCGATCGCCAACTGATCTGTGACCATAGTAGCTGTACTCAAGCATCACACGAGGCCTGTGTTTGCTAACGAGTGATTCGCGAGCATTTTGCAGTTAAATTACGACCATCTTATAACCATCTTACGACCACCTTATGACCACCTTACAACTAATCACCGAGTGATCGCCGACTGACGCGATGTGGCGCGTGTACGATGATGTCACAATGTCGCCTGGTGCATCATTGTCGACATGGCGACCTATTAAAATAGGTTGTAACAAATTGTTTCAATTTTGTCGCAAGGAGCTTGCAGACTTTTGGTCAGCAATTGATCGCAAGCGAACGCAGGCCGTCTTGTGACTGGGGCATACCAAAGTCAAATGGTTTTCAGATTCTGCCATTTCCTGAGATAAACATATTAGTTATTTGTAGTGAAAACATCCCAAATGTATTTGCATGTGCACATAGAAATGATTGCATCAGAGACGGCAATAGCAACAGGTTCTATTAAGTTCACTTAGTGTTCTAATCATCAACAAATGCTTAAAGTTGCATAGTCCAATGGTTTTGAATTTCGATAATTTTTTCTGAGAAAAATATATTAGATCAATCACTAGAATCAATCATTAGTTCAAAGTTACTTTTATTTTAAATGGTAAACCTTTTAGATATTTTGAGTGCAAACATGGAAAATTAGTTTTGGAAAGCTTGCCAAAACTCTGACACCGTAGACTTCTGCAGTAACAGGTTCTGTTAAATTGACTCAGTATTGCCTTCTATGCAGAAACAAATGCTTAATAAGTGCATCAGTATCTAAGTTAGATATGTAAAATAAAACCTAGATAATTGGTTTGGTTTTCAAATTTTGATATTTTATCAGACTATGCAGCTTTAATAAGTGCACAGTATCTAAGGTGGATATGAGAAATCAAATTTAATTACCTTAATAAGGGTTTCGAAAATTTGGTACTTTCATTAGATTATATTGGAGATATTTGAGCGCAAAGATGTCAAATAATGTGTGCACACAAGTTGCAGCAGAGTAAAAATGTGTAATTGTTATGGCCATGTTGAACCAGGCGAACTTAATTGTCTTGATGTGTGTTGTGGGGGGGGGGGTGATGAAAATGGGAAATATTGTGCATAGAGCGGGACTCGAACCCATATCTCTTTGTATTCTGGGCCAGTGTGCTAAACAGTACACCACCTAGGCTCCCTGATATCACCACACTACCCATGCCTACCTGTCTATGTGGTTACTTGCCCGAGAGGTCAGTGCAGAGCACTACACTCGTCCGTCTGGAATTGTAAGTCTTTTAATGCTTACAGCTACATACATACAGGCAGTGCACTTACACATACACAGGGTAGGTTCAATAACTATTCAGCGCAAAGCTTGTACAGGATCATGGTCATGGCAGCCAGTGTCGTCGTGGGTGATGAAAATGGGAAATATTGTACCTAGAGCAGGACTCGAACCCACATCTCTTTGGATTCAGGGCCAGTGTGCTAAGCATTACACCACCTAGGCTCCATGATATCACCACACTACCCACGCCTACCTGTCTATGTGTTTACTTGCCTGAGAGGTCAGTGCAGACCACTACATGTGTAAGATGCAGCATTGTGATTGATTCACAACCAACAATTTTGAAGAAACTAGCAAATTTGTAATTTCAAATTTGCAACAGTAAACCTTGGTATGGTTGCCAACCTAGGTTGGGCTTTTACATATCCAAAAAGTCATAGACGGGATCACGGTTCCGAATGCGCATGCACTGAAAACGGCGTTGGCATCAAAGCAAAGGCGTACAGCCATTGAGTTTGCCGATACGGGGAGGGCAAAACTTCGATTTTATTCAAAATTAATACATAACAATTTGGCACAAATATGGATGGAAGGACGCAATATAATAATATAATGAATATGTTTAAGACAGAACTCTCCATAATTAAGCATTTTGAGGTAAGAAACATACAATTTCAGTCACTTTACAGGCTGAAGTAATTCTTGTTCTAATTATTAAATTGTCAACAAAAACTTGTTTCAAAGAAATATATAACCAATATCAGATTGCGCTACTCATTTTCTATTTCTGCATATCTCATTAACCATAGGATATAAATAAAAACATGAATAAAATAAGTAAAACTGACTCTTGCTATGGCTCTAACACTAATCTGAGTGCCCAGATTTGTCTAAATCTAAGTGCACATGACATAAGAAGTGCATATTATATTGATGTAAATGCAATGCTGGATAAAAGATTAATATCTTAATTTATTATATATATTTTTTTAGTTGGTATGCTATGTTTCAAACAAGAGCTGAGATGAGCTGAAACTAGCACATTTCATAGCTGCACCCAGTGTATTAGCATGTGCCATGTGCTTCTCGCAGGTTTGTTTCGCTCTGACGCATCCCACAATGCACTGCGCTGCTGGAATGGTGATGTAGTCTATTAACTGCGTGTGAGCACTGCCGTCTCTCGCATGTGAAGCTGGGAACGCTCTATGCGGGATCGGGCTATGTTCACCTTTTATTGAGCTCTATAATGAGCCAGGAGGCTGCTTGGCTGGTTGTTGGAGTTTTGCGCCCTGGCAACATCTAAGGTCATATCAGGAGTGGCACTGACTTGTGACAGTGCGCACTCACGGTGACTTTATAGTGTTGGCATACTAAGAGACCAGGCCACCAGCTCCATGAACTGATATCCCACTGAGTCGCATTACCCTGACACTGAGCCAACCAGTCGCTGCCCTATCCTAATAATGCCAAGTGCCTGGCTAGGAAGCGACAAGTGTCAACTTTTAAGTCATTGGTTTGACTCGACCAGGGTCCGTACCCATGGCTTTGAATCCCATGATCTACCAAAACGGGAGACGGAAGCTCAACTCATTCAGCCATCCCATCTGGTGCGAGGAGACTGAGAACGAGGAAAAACACACACACACACACTTGTTACATATATCTAAATTTCCGGTGCACAAAGGAACATAGGAGAGAGAGTAAGTTTGGTTTGTCTTTAATAACTGGCTCAGGGATTAATAGCCCTAGCCCTAAAAAAAAAGAAAAATTGTCCTCCAGAGTGTGACGTCAGGGGGCACCCGCCCAGCAATACCTGACAGCTGGGAGGGGGGGCGCTCCACCAAAGCACACGAGGAAATACAGGATGATCATGTTACCCTTGCATTTATACTCGCATAATGCATTATACATCACATATATATATTATATATTTATGCATATATTTATATTTATATATAAATATAAATATACATACATGTGTATATAAATATTATATATTCATATATTCATATATTCATGTATAAATAATGCGGATATAGATGCATATATATATATATATATATATATAAATATATATATATATAATATATATATATATTTATACGCACATACACATGTGAATGGATTGGGGGGACGCGGTGGCCCTTGATTACGGCGTCGTCTATTTTGGCAGCGAATCTTGGGGGCGGGGCAGGGGGGACGTGGAGATTTTGCGGGGCGGAGGGCCGGGGATATGGCGGGGCGGCGGGGCGGCGGGGCGGCGGGGCGGCGGGGCGGCGGGGCGGCGGGGCGGCGGGGCGGCGGGGCGGCGGGGCGGCGGGGCGGAGGGGCGGCGGGGCGGGGTGGGATGGCCGACAGGGGGGGGGGGGTGGGGGCGGAGCGTCTGATTGTTGGGTGCGTGCGTCGGGGTTAGCTGCGCCCTACACCACCAGGGGGCGTGGAGGATGCGTCGTGTGACGTAGCCGGTGACGAGACGCTAACAGCGCCAAACTGATACACGCCCCGCTCCTCTCTCCACACACACATGCACACCACTACACACCCGCCTACACACACTACACACCCGCACACTCCCACTACTCGCCCATCAACGCTACCACCCTACACTTGCCGCTTCGCCCCCTCTCCATTCCCCCTCTCCATCCCTCATGTCCATTCCCCCCTGTCCATTCCCCCCTGTCCATTCCCCCCTGTCCATTCCCCCTGTCCATTCCCCCTGTCCATTCCCCTTGTCCATTCCCCCCTCTCCATTCCCCCTCTCCATTGTCACTCTCCATCCCCCCTGTCCATCCCCCCTCTCCATCCCCCCTCCTCCCGTCCCCCGTCTCGTCCCCCCCGCTCCACCCCCTCCCATCCCCCTCCCCATTCCCCCTCTCCCATCCCCCCCTCTCTATCCCCCCTCCCCATTCCCCCTCTCCACCCCCCCCCTCTCCATCCCCCCTTCTCCTATCCCCCCCCCCTCTCCATCCCCCTATCCTCCCCCCTCTCGGCCCCCTCTCCACCCCCACTGTCTCGCGTAAATTACATTCGCTCGGTCGGCCCTGCGCAGTATCTCCCCCATTCCCCCTCTCCATCCCCCCCTCTCCAACCCCTTCTCCATCCCCCCTCTCCAACCCCCCTCTCCGTCCCCCTCCTCGTCCCCCCTCTCCTTCCCCCTCCCCATTGCCCCCTCTCCATTCCCCCTCATCCATTCCCCCTCTCCATCCCCCTCCCCATTCCACCCTCTCCATCCCCCCTCTCCATCCCCCCTCTCCATCCCCCACTCTCCAACCCCCCCTCACCGCCCCCCTCTCGGCCCCCCCTCTCCTTCCCCTCCCCATTCCCCTCTCCATTCCCCCTCTCCATTCCCCTCATGGTCAGTTCTATTGATCCGCCCTCTCCAAGCACCCTCCCCATTTCCCTCTCTCCATTCCCCCTCTCCACCCCACTCTCCATCCCCCTCTCCATACCCCTTTCACAGTTGGGCAGCACTGGTAAGTCGCCATGAGTGTGTACTGTCACACGTCAGTACCCATCCTGATATGACCGTAGATGTTGCCAGGATGTAAAACTCCAGCAACCAACCAACCAATCCTCCTCTCATATACACTGCAAATATCTGAAGACCTATGGCTTCAAAATAAAAATTACTTCAAACTAAGGTAATGAACATCATAACGATCACCACAATATTTATCTAAACAACATTTTTCTTTAAAGAGATAGAAATACAAAGCCATCGGACTATCCAACTTTAAGCAAGTACACATTAAAACTAAAGGGAACATTGACATGTGAAAAAGGGACACTGGTAGACACGCAATAGGCATTGTTTGTCCTAAATATAACTTCCAGAAGATGTACTAAATATAACTTCCAGAAGATGCACTAAATATACCCCCCCCCCAACTTGATATAACAGATCTATACGTCTGATAAAATGGATACAGCTGATATAGTGATGTAATGGATACAGCTCCTACAATGGATACAACTGATACAGCTGATATAACAGATACAACTGTTAAATGGATACAGCTGATGTAGTGACGTAATGGATACAGCTCCTACAAAGGATACAACTGATAAAATGGATACAGCTGATGTAGTGACGTAATGGATACAGCTCCAACAATGGATGCAACTGATAACATGGATACAGCTGATATAATGATGTAATGGATACAGCTCCTACAATGGATACAACTGATAAATGGATACAGCTGATGTAGTGACGTAATGGATACAGCTCCTACAATGGATGCAACTGATACAGCTGATATAACAGATACAACTGATAAATGGATACAGCTGATGTAGTGATGTAATGGATACAGCTCATACAATGGATACAACTGATAAATGGATACAGCTGATGTAGTGATGTAATGGATACAGCTCCTACAATGGATGCAACTGATACAGCTGATATAACAGATACAACTGATAAATGGATACAGCTGATGTAGTGATGTAATGGATACAGCTCATACAATGGATACAACTGATAAATGGATACAGCTGATGTAGTGATGTAATGGATACAGCTCCTACAATGGATGCAACTGATACAGCTGATATAACAGATACAACTGATAAATGGATACAGCTGATGTAGTGATGTAATGGATACAGCTCATACAATGGATACAACTGATACAACTGACACAGCTGATATAACAGATACAAGTGATAAAATGGATACAGCTGATATAGCTGATACAACTGATACAAAGCTTAGGCTTCCCACAGCGAGGAAACAGAGGGAGGCTTGGACCAGTCAGTCACTTGACACAGTTCACCCCCCCCCCAAACCTCACATCCCCTCCACCCCTCCACCCCCATTCCCCTCCCTCTACATCCTTAGCAGACATAGTAGGGCGTGGAGTATATGGGTGGTCAGTGCTTTGTATCACCCATAAACTGTCCATCTAAAAGCACCACACACCCTGGAGGGAACACAGCCCCCTGCCGTCTCCGGGCTCCAGGACACTCTCAGTCACTATCAGGGTCCTCCAGGACCCACTTAGCTCTGTCATCTTGATGCATCCAGCCTTGTGTCCCCACGAACACAACAGGGCCCTCCATACCGTAAAGCAAACACAGTTGTTGTTTTGTAATGCGTGTGTGCTTTCTTAAAGCTGCCTCGTCCGATGAATATATCAAATTTTCTAAAACTAAAACAATTATCTAGATTTTATCCTACATGTCTAGCTTAGATAGTCGTGCACTTATTAAATATTTCTCACAACATAGAAGGGAATACTGAGACAATTTAATAGAATCTATTACTACAGATTTGTTTGTTTGTTGTTGTTTTATGTCCTAGCAACATCTAAGGTCATATCAGGACGGGTACCGACTTGCGACGGTACACACTCATGGCGATTTTATAGTGCTGCCCCACTGGGAAATCAGGCTGCTGGCACCATTACCCGATATCCCACTCAGTCACATTATCCTGACACCGAGCTAACCAGTCCTTGCCCTATCCTAATAATGCCGAGCACCAGGCTAGGAAGCGGCAAGTATCAATTTTTAAGTCATAGGTTTGACTCGACCGGTAACCAAACTCGCGAAATCCCGATCTTCAGCACGCTAAGCCTGCGCTCTACCGATTCGGCCACCGCGCCCGGTGATATCACTACAGAAGCATATGCGGATGAGAATTTTGGCATAATTGTCTAAATTAATTTGGCATGCTTGCACCTGAAATATCTCAAAAGTCAGCCACTTAAAATAAAAGTTACTTCAAACTAAAGTAAGGTAGATTATAACGATCAACCTAATGTATTTATCTCAGAAAATGACAGAAGCTCAAAACCATCGGACTATGCAACTTTAAAAGGTACATAGTCTGATGGTTTTGAGTTTCTCTCATTTTTCTGAGATAAATATTTTTTAATTGATAATTTACCTTGCTTTAGTTTGAGGTAAGTTCGGCTAAATGGCTACCTTTGGACATATTTTAAATCCAAACACGCAAAATGAATTGTGACAAGCATACCAAAAATCTGACATGATAGGCTTATATAGTAACCGCTTCTATTAAATTGACTCAATATGCCATTCTGTGCTAAATAAGTGTCAGTATCTACGTTAGATATGTAGAATAAAAGATCTAGGTTGGTGCTTTGGTTTTGAAAATGCTTCATCGAATTATGCAGCTTTAAAGCTGAAATATTTACTACTAAAACTAAATGTTTCATCTCACCAATTGTCAGTATAGAAATAGGCAAGTGTATACTTAAGAAGGCTCTAAGTTATAAATATTTAGGTCCTACACTTGACCCTACACTGTCATGAACCAGTCAATTAAATAGGATTAACAGAACATTGGCAGCTAAAATGAACACCTTCACGAAAATATGGCATTATATGAGCGAAGAGACTGCTCTTCTATTGTACAAACCACAATACTGCCCATCATTGATTATAATGACATAATATATAATATACTAACTAAAAATCAGCAAACAAAGCTCCAAACTATACAAAATAGAGGGTTGCGCACAGTATATAAAGCAAAAACACTACATACCATTGAGATGCACAATAAAGCTAAACTAGACGCCCTAAATATTTGCAGAGACAAGCACCTATTAGGCCTAATGTACCCCCGCACAAAAGACCCATATTACATAGACACACCTACACATGCCATGCGTGCAGCACAAGCCACCCTACTGGAAGTGCCGCATGTCAAAACTAGTAAAATGAAAAAATCACCGGGTGTTCTGGGGGGAGCACTCTGGAACCAACTACCAGCATGTGTCAGGAACAGTGATTGTTACAAAACTTTCAAGATAAACCTCCATGCACATTTAAATCAACCAACCTAGGCCAAAGCAGATCAATGCCACACTGGGGTTGGTACAAACAAACATACACTGTAAACTAAACCAGTGGCGGCCAACTGGACCAAAAAACCCACCTATAATGGAATGAGCCGGGAAATGATTCTTGTTGAATCCTACTGAGGTACATGATGATTAATCAATATTAACCTACTAACTAACTCAATAGGGTTCACCTGAGATTACCATGAACACAAGTTCAATCGCAAAGGCCCACCCTACATCCCTCATGACCCTTTCAATGAGTATGTTACTACTAGAAAGATAATCAGCTATGCCCTACCCCCTACTAATGCTTACCATACTAGTCTAACATAGTTACCTCCCGGTATATGTTTCTTTTTTCTATTATCTTATTCTTTACCTATCATTCATGTACTGATGTTTTGCTTATTTCCCTGTAATTGTCTATCTGTATATTGTTGCAGATTTGTTTACTGTGCAGAGGCAGTTGTCATTAGAGCTGGAAGACCAGTGCATTAGCACTGACAACATGTTATTCAGAGGGGGGGGAAAAACAATTGCATAATCTGATGAAAGGATAACCTTTTCAACAGCAAAACATTCATCCGGATTTTTGTGTGGGAGGCTAAAAAACCCTTGAGTTGGTAATAGTGTAGGCTCGGGCTTTCTATCAACCAACTGTCCAAGGGTGAAACCAAGTCTATTCAGACTTATCCATTAGAGGCAGTATAAATCTTCAAAAAAAAAAAAAAAGCAGCCAAAATTATTTTGGCATGTCTATACTTCAAATATCTCCTAAGTTTGCCATTTTAAATACAAGTTACTTCAAACTAAAGTAAGGTAGATCATAACGACCAACCTAATATATTTATCTGAAAGAAATGACAGAATGTCAAATGCATCAGACTATGCAACTTTAACCATTTGTTGCGGCATAGATGGATAGTTGTTGGAGTTTTACGTCCTGGCAACATCTAAGGTCATAGCAGGACGGATGCTGACTTGTGACAGTGCACACTCATGGTGACTTAATAGTGCTGCCCCGCTGGGGCACCATAACCTAATATCTCACTCAGTCAGATTATCCTGACACTGAGTTAATGAAGTCCTTGTCCTATCCTAATAAGGCCGAGCGCCTGGCTAGGAAGCGACAAGTATCAAATTGTTGTGATATTTGATGACTTCCTTACTGCAGATATCAAATGCATTGAGCAGAACATTCTACGCTGTTGTTGATTTATTAAACTGGCACTGCATGGCAGACACTGCCTTTCTAAGATGTACTCTTGTATTTCTTATTTCTACTCTATGGATTTCCTGTAGTTTTCGGAGGGGGGGGGTGATTTTTGCTAGCCTCTGTGAATTTTGGGTGCTCTCCAATGTTTTCTTTCCGAAGTCCGACCAACTGGCATTAGTTCATGGCATTGCCGTCAGATGGCAGGTTGGTGATCGAAATTGTTTATTGTTTAACCGTTCCGTATTTAATTCTCTCTCTCAGCCTAATGCGAGCCTAGGTGTTATTTTCTATAATAATTTCCGTGTGAAATTTCCTGGGCCTGCCGTCGGCCACCGCCGCCTCTCATCCTGCCTCCGGTTGACCCCCTTCGTTGTGATGTACCCCGGGCTAAGGGCGGACAGCCAGAGTGCCATAGAGCTATGGATCGACCCTCTCCACGCGTTTTATAGACATATATTAATTATTCCCTTAATGCTCTGGCTCTCCTCCCCGCCATTTAGTATGTTATGTGTGCGACTTGCCATAATCTAGACCAAAACAGACACTCTATAGTCAGTGTTGCCGGTGTCACCTATGACCAGCCTAGATAGTTTGACGTTATTACGGTAATATGTGCCTTTATTCAGAAGGTTGTTACTGTGTTCCTGGTGGGGGGTTGATCGGCTGCTGGCAGCCCACCAGACAGAAGGCCCTTACTGATATATATATAGAGAATAATCGAATATCAGTATCAAGTTGATCATAACGGTTAATATACTTAGGGACTGTAGAATAGCAAGGACTGCAAGGAATGTTCCAATCACTTTTTGAGCTCACAACTTTATTCATGTTCCTACTGGTACAATCTAAGTTATTTAATAACGATCGATACGAATGAATATGCCCTCTCCCATTTCATTCATTTTTAAGTTAAAAACAGTTTGGAATTCCGACAATTAAAGCCTAAATCTCGTCTAAAACATCAGAGCGTGTAGCAACACGTCTGATCGTTCTGAGCCCGAGCGCTCGACCTTCTTACATTGCTATGAAAGTCACAACCTGCGTCTCCTAGCAACAAGTTACCGCAGTGAACCCGGCCCCGCATTTGATGGCCAATGTGGGTCTGTCTTGGTGAGCAGCCCGCATTTCCAAATGCTGGTCGTTCGGCCCAAGCCCGCAATGGTCACAGCTCGAGCATAGTCTCGCCCATTTCAATTGCATGCAGTTCTTTTAATCTGCCTGCTATGTCTGCAACTTTGCTAATTAAAGTTGCATAGTCAGATGGTTTTCACTTCCAGTCATTTTTTTAGATAAATATATGAGGTTTGTTGTTATAAATATAATCTACCTTTCTTTAGTTTGAAGTAACTTTGCTTTTAGATGACTAACTTTGGAGATATTTTAAGTGTAAACATGTCAATTTAATGTTGGTGTCCTTTCCACAACTCTGACTGTATATGATTCAGCAGTAACAGGTTCTATTAGATTGACGTAGTATGCCAGATGGGATGGCCGAATGAATTAGAGCGTCCGTCTCCCATGCTGGTAGATCGTTGGGTCGTGGGTTAGAACCCTGGTCGAGTCAAAGCAATGATTTAAAAATTGATACTTGTCGCTTCCTAGCCAGGTGCTCGGCATTATTAGGACAGGGCAAGGACTGGTGTGCTCAGTGACAGGATAATGTGACTGAGTGGGTTACCAGGTCATGGTGCCGGTGGCCTGGTTTCCCAGTGGGACAGCACTATAAAGTTGCCATGAGTGTGCATTGTCTCAAGGCAGTACCCATCCTGATATGACCTTAGATGTTGCCAAGACGTTAAACTCCACCAATCAACCGCCCAAACCCCGGCTAGCTACGGCCTTGAAAGTATTTCCATTTTATATAGGATCAATTTCATTGACAATTTTGAGTGTGCCCTTGACATTTGAACAGTGGCTGACGCATCTGGCTCAGGCCTGACACCTGGCGGGTTTGGCATGTGACATAATGTTGCAGGGCTCAGTGCTTGAGGGCGTTCGTACATTAGTTGATTAAAGTTGCATAGTCCGATGGTTTAGAGTTTGTGTCATTTTCTGAGATCAATACATTAGATTGATTGCTATAGACTACCTTACTTTAGTTTGAAGTAACTTTTATTTTAGACGGTTAACTTTGGAGATATTTGAAGTACAACCATGCAAAATTAATTTTGGCAGGCATGCCAAAACTCTGACTCTATAGCCGTCTGCAGTACCAGGTTCTCTTAAATTGCATCTGTATTCCCTTCAGTGTGATGACAAATGTTTAATAAGTGCACCAGTATCTAAGTTAGATATGTAGAATCAAATCTAGATAACTGTTTTGGTTTTGAAAATTTGATATTTTCATTGGACTATGCAGCTTTAAAGCGTCAAATATTCAATAGCAAAACACTGACCTAGATTTGATTGTACATATCTAACTTAGATACTGGTGCACTTATCAAGCATTTGTTGCTGCCGGGAAGGGCATACTGAATCAATTTAACAGAAGCTGTTTCTACTGAAACCGATGCTGGTAGAGTTTTAGTGTGCTTGCCAAAATTAATTTAGAATGTTTGCTTTTCAAATATCTCAAAAGTTAGTCATGTAAAATAAAAGTTACTTCAAACTAAAGCAAGATAGATTATTATGATCAACCTAATATATTTATCTCAGAAAGTGACAGAAACTCAAAACCAATGGACTATGCAACTTCAAGCGGTGGGAAATTTCAATGGCGGATAGTTGGTCTTCCTCATTCCACTACTCCTTGCCCTATCCTAGTAATGTCAAACGCCAGGATAAGTAGTTACAAGTATCAATATTTAAGTCATTGGTATGACTCAGCCAGGGTTCGAACCCAGGTGTAATATTACTGGATGCCCGGCCGTCAGAGCCCCACATATACCACAAACTCTTCCCAGATGGATTCTGACAACTATCTGTCAGTTCACACCTGATGCCCCTCTCCAACATACTTATCTGTATTATATCTCCTGTATCTCTCGGAAGGAAGAAAGGGAAGACAAGTCACGTAAATTTGACAGTGAAGAAGTTGTGCTTTATTGGCATCAAAACTCCTGTTCACCTACTAGTGACCTATCACCCTGACCCCTTACCTTCTGTCCACACAGAGCCTCATTACTCTAGTTAGTATGTATCAGAATGAGTGCCTACAGCCCATTGAACCGGAGTCCCATGGTTGTTGCACACAGCTCAGTTTGTATATGAAAGGTGGAGCATCAGACAGAGTGTCTGGGTTCCTGTTCAAGTGAAGAGTGTTGTCACTTTCAGAGTCCATGCAGAAGTGTGTCTAAAATAATCAATATCAGAATGAGGCTAGTGTGGTCAGGTGGGGCAAAGGGGTTCAGGTGACTGGGCTTCCCACAGCCAGCCAATCAGGCACCCTCCACACCCTGGGTGACGACACCCCCAATATGGGTAGCTGTCACTCAACCCAGCTGTAGGTGGCGTCCATACTGTATGTAGATGAGGCTGGTGTGCTTGCCCATCGGCCCTGTGGTAACAGGTAGTTGCAGACAGTTACAATAAATATATATATTAAAAACGTCCTTCTCCTCCACCTGCACCCTTACTGCTGCATAGAGGGAACATTTCACCAAACATTAACTGTGTCTTATATAGGAACATATCGTCATAATCTCGGGCACTATGTATTAACATATATTTCACATAGCCTAATATGTCATAGAGCGAGTGGGGCCCCCATTGCTTTTCTATTACATAACCTTGGTCCCCACTCCGTCGCCCGAGGATAATAATGCTCTCTGCCAATATATAATTCAGAACCGAAAATCCGTATATTTTTACACAGGGTTCGAATACCATGACCTACCAAAATAAGAGCCGGACATTCAACTCATTGATATTTACTGTTGCAAAGCTGAACCTATCTGCACCGATCATGTGATTTTTATTTTCTCTCATCTTTTTTTGCTTGTTAGAGGGGTGTGGAGTGCGTTTGTGTTGTTGTAAATATAGTTTATTCATTGAATTGGGTGTCCTTATATTATCTGCATGCTAATTCTGAGTGAGGTATGTATGCTCTATGCGGGGAAGTCCAGTGCATCAGCGATGAAAAAATATGTGCATTATAATTAATTATAATAATATAAAATAACGAAGCATAAGGTTTCTCCGTGTATTTATTATTATGATTGTATTTACTGCTTATGTGAGTCGCGCACCAACCCTACCCGGTGCGCGCGATTGGGGCGCCACCTGTACAGGTGGCGCCCCAATCAATTGCCCCGGCAATTTATTTTGATTGATTGGTTGCTTGTAGGAGGTTTATGTCCTAGCAAAATCTAAGGTCATATCAGGATGGGTACCGACTTGTGACAGTGCACACACATGGCAACTTTATAGTGCTGCCCCATTGGAAGACCAGGCCACCAGCTCCATGACCTGATATTCCACTCAGTTGTATTATCCTGACACTGAGCCAACCAGTCCTTGCCCTATCCTAATAATGCTGAGTGCCTGGCTAGGAAGCAACAAGTATCAATTTTTAAGTCATTGCTTTGACTCGACCCCGATCTACCAAAATGGGAGAAGAACGCGCAACTCATTCGGCCATCCCGTCTTAATACATAGCACTGCACAAGATATATGTTGTTCAGAGGAATAAACCATCTTGAACCAAAAACTATCAAAGCAAAAACATTGGATATGTTGAACAAAACAATGTGCACTTGTTCCAGCAGCGCAACGCTGAGAGAGCTGCAGGTGCAGTTGATTGGGAGCAGTGTCGGGGACTAAAGCCGATTTGCTCACTGTTGTTGTTGTTGTTTTCCATCCTAGCAACATCTAAGGTCATATCAGGACGGGTACCGACTTGTGACAGTGTGCACTCATGGCGACTTTATAGTGTTGTCCCACTGGGAAACCAGGCCATGCCAGAGATGGTGCCCGTGGCGGCGCCTGGCAATGTGGTTCAGTCACATTATCCTGACACTGAGCACACCAGTCCTTGCCCTGTCCTAATAATGCCGAGCGCCTGGCTAGGAAGCGACAAGTATCAATTTTTAAGTCATTGGTTTGACTCTACCAGGGTTCGAACCCACAACCCCACGATCTACCAGCAAGGGAGACGGACGCTCTAACTCATTCGGCCATCCCGTCTGGTTCGATTTGCTCACAATGCCATGTTTTTGTTTGTTTGTTGGCGTTTTACATCCTGGCAACACCTAGGGTCATATCAGGGTGGGTACCGACTTATGACAATGGAAACTCATGGTAACTTTATAGTGCTGCCCCACTGGGAGACCAGGCCCCCGGGAGCATGACCCGATTCCCCACTCAGTCATATTATGTTTTAGGCACCATGTCGGCACCATGTCGGCACCATGTCGGCACCAGGTCGGGGCCGACCACATGCTGACTGCAGCATCACATGTGTTAGCACCAACCCAGGGTGGCGCCAGGGCGGCGCCCGTGCGGCACCAGGGCGGCGCCAGGGCGCCAACCATTTTGAATGGCGCCGCCGGAACAGGGCGTAAGGAGGTTGCGCGTGCAGCAGCAGCCACCTCCTTGCATCCAAAATTCCCAAAATGGACGCCGGGAGGTTGGCGTCCTCTCAGCGACAGCAATCTATCAGGGCGTAAGGAGGGCGCAAGGAGGAGGTTTTGACGTCGCGAATCGATCGTTAGCGAATGCAGGCCTCGTGTGACTGGGGTATAAGCTGCCACGTCAGCAAATACCCCACACTCATCATCATCATCATCATGCTGTCGGTCGCGATGCGACAAAGACTGCTTTCATTACTTGACTGCCGCTCTCCATTTAGCTCTCTGCTGTGAGAGTTGTGTCCATGAGTCGGTCTTAATGTCTCTCAGCTTCAGGTTTCTCTTGATGGTATCTTTGAACCGGAGACGGGGGCGCCCTCTCTTTCTGTAGCCAGAAGACAGTTGAGAATAGAGGATCTGCTTTGGTAGCCTGTCTGATGACATCCTCATGAGGTGTCCAGTCCACCGGAGATTCTTTTTGATCAGAAGATCTTCCATAGAGGGCAGCCCCATCCGTTCGAGTATTTCCTTATTCGTCACTTTGTCCTTCCAGGTTAGCCTCATGATTGAACGCAGATGTCGCATCATGAAGGCATGCAGCTTTTTCACCTGCTGTCTGTACACTGTCCAGGCCTCGGCTCCGTATAGTAGGGTGGATAGCACGATTGCGCGGTAGATCTTACCTTTGACCCGAATGGACACATGGTGGTTGTTCCAGAGTCTCTGGCGTAGTCGGCCGAAAGATGCGCTAGCCTTGGCCATCCTCCTCTGTATCTCAGCATCAATGCGTCCATCACTTGATATAGTGCTTCCGAGATAGGTGAATTCCGGAACAGAGTTCAGCTTGTTTCCGTCAACCATGATCTCCTCCTCTCGGGTTCTTGTAGAGTTGGGTTGGTACAGCACCTCCGTCTTCTTGATGTTAATTTTCAGGCCAAACTTCTTTGATGCATCGGAGAAAGCGTCCACTATTTTCTGGGTCTCTTCAGCAGAGTGGGCAACCAGTGCACTGTCATCTGCGAATAGTAGCTCTCTCACCAGTATCTGAGTAGTCTTGGTCTTCGCTCTGAAGTGTGCGACATTGAATAGGTCAGCGCTCTGTCTGGACTGTATATAGATGCCATCCCCCATGTCTCGGAAAGCCTCGTCTAGCATTGCTGATAGGAAGATGGAGAAGAGCGTGGGGGCCAGCACACAACCTTGCTTGACCCCATTGGTAACCCCAAACCATTCCGAGACTTCCCCTCCAGCACTAACGTTCGCCATCATTCCTGTATGTAGAGCCTCGATCATAGTTGTGAACTTCTCTGGGCATCCGTACTTCCTCAGTAGCTGCCATAGCCCGATCCTCCCGACTGTATCAAATGCCTTAGTGAAATCGACAAATACCATGTACAGTGGTCGGTCCTGCTCAATGCACTTTTCTTGTAGCTGTCGGAGACAAAATATCATATCCACAGTGCTCCGGTTACCTCTGAAGCCACACTGTGACTCTGGAACCACACCAGGTGTTATGTGAATAGATAGTCTGTTGAGTAGGATCCTGGCGAAGATCTTCCCTGCTATGGAAAGAAGAGAGATTCCTCTATAGTTCCCACAGTCTGTTCGATCACCTTTCTTGTAGATGGTTACAATGCTGGCATCCTTCCATGCTTGGGGTACAGAACCCTCCTCCCAGGCATTGGTGATTAGTTGGTGCAGTCTTTTGAGCAGATTGTCTCCTCCATGCTTCCATACCTCGGCAGGAATTCCATCACCCCCAGGTGCTTTGCCATCTTTCAGGCTGGCGATTGCTCTAGCCATCTCATCCATGGTTGGAATCTCATCGAGGCATGTTTTGGTAATGCGCTGCTGGATGTTGTTCAGAGCTTCGTGATCTATGTCACCAGGGACGTTGAGTAGCTTCTGGAAGTGTTCGCTCCATCTTGCCACAACTCTCTTGCTGTCGGAAAAGGTCTCCGTTCCATCTGTTGATTTCAGGTGAACAGCTCCCTTCTTCACGGGTCCCCACACTTCCTTCAGTCCGCTGTAGAAGCCCTTCATGTTGTTTCTGTCTGCAGCTCTCTGCAGCTCCTCTGCCTTCATTTCCCACCAGTCTGACTTCAATGCACGGGTGCATTTTTGTAGCAATCTGCAGGCATCTTTGTATGCTGCAGTGGTGGATCTAGTGTTCCTGGTCTGCAACACTCTCTGGTGGGCTTGGTCTCTTCTGCTCATAAGATTCTGTAGCTCCTGATTGTTGGGGTCGAACCAGTCCTGATGTTTTCTGTCTGGCTTGCCGAGATAAGTTTTAGCTGTGTTGTATACAACCTGCTGCAACGCTGCCCATTCCTCATCTGGTGTTGGGCTTTCCTTCTCCTCCCATTGTGCGAGAGCGCTGTCCATCTCCCGCTTGAAGCTCTCCCTGTGACTGATGGTACTTAATTTTGCTGTGTTGAGCTTTGTCGGTTTATTTGTCCCTTGCCTGTTGTGTTTTTCTCGTATTCTGAATGCCACTTTTGACCTTAGCATCTGGTGATCGGTCCAGCAGTTAGCTCCACGCATGGCTCGAGTACTGTGGATGTCCATCTTATCCCGGCACCTTGTGATGATGAAGTCGATCATATGCCAGTGCCTGGAACGAGGATGCATCCAAGTGGTCTTGCGTTCATCCTTCTGCTTGAACATGGTGTTTGTTACTATCAGTTCGAACTCAGAGCACAAAGCCAGTAGGAGCTCACCATTGGAGTTGCATTTCCCGATTCCATGTTTGCCCATGACCAAGGGCCACTTGTCATTGTCTCTTCCTATCCTTGCATTGAAGTCTCCTATCAGCAGTAGCTTATCCGTGTGAGGGATGTCACTGAGCGTACTTGCCAGCTGGTTGTAGAAGGCCTCCTTGTTATCATCTGGGTTTGTCATTGTTGGAGCGTACACACTGATAATTGTAGCAAAGTTGTCCTTGCTCAAAGGTAGTCTCATCGTCATGATTCTGTCACTTACTGGCCGTGGCATTTCTGTCAGCTTTGTGACGATGTCCTTTTTGATAGCAAAGCCCACTCCTGCCTCCCTTCTCTCTCCTTCGGGTTTGCCACTCCAGAAGAAAGAGTATTCCAGGTCATTGAGACTACCAGACTCTGAGAACCTTGTTTCGCATAGGGCGGCAATGTCGATGTTGTATTTTGCCAGTTCCATTGCTACTAGTGCCGTACGTCTTTCTGGTCGGTCAGCTGCTTCTCGGTCGAGAAGAGTCCTGACGTTCCATTGGGCAATTGTCAGTAGTTGTGTTGTGTTGCGTTGTGTTCCTCCTAGCTGATTTTCCGCTGTCGACGGAAGATGAGCTCGAGCAGCGCGGTCCTTGATAACCCGGGCGACGACCGAGCCGGTATGGTGTTTTGTGCGGTTGTACATTTCATGAAAGCTGCCTGCAAAAGTGTTGAAGTGCTGCTGGCTTTTGCAAGTTACCAGCGGCACTCTCTCGGGGAGCAAATAGAGGTTTCACACCGGCAAGAACATGTCAAGACAGGCGCAAAACTATTTGTCCCTGCAGTGGCTGGTCGGGAGATGTTGGGAGTTCCATACATCAACCGCCCTTAATGCTGCCACAGTGACATGGTTTTCTGTTTAGGGTTTGCTCCCT
Source organism: Branchipolynoe longqiensis (assembly GCA_030323885.1). Lineage (NCBI taxonomy): Eukaryota > Metazoa > Annelida > Polychaeta > Phyllodocida > Polynoidae > Branchipolynoe > Branchipolynoe longqiensis. The sequence continues at coordinate 50,061,321 of CM059200.1, read as the reverse complement.
TAGCCTTCGGTTCTGTCAAGGACCTGTACCACAAGGCAGTGGTTTAGAACTCTGCAAGGCAGGGGCGTCAAACTCCCTGAGGTATTGCTATACCTGCATACCCCACACTACAATGACTATAAAGACCCAGAGTCACATACACATTAGTGGACGTAGTTGAACGTAGTGGAGGCTAACGTAGTTTAACCTAGTTGAATGCAGTTGAACATACTGGCATCCATACTTCTCCGTCATGCTAACTTGGTAATAACATGGGTGGGCAGTGAGTTCCGATTTAATCTTTGGACATGTTCAAAAGAGTGCTACGTTAGAGGCTAACATACTGTGGCGAAGACTCCATACTCTTAATCTAGTCTAGTGTACTCTAGTTTACTCTAGCATATTTTAGTGTACTTGGACGTAGTTGAACTTAGTTGACTGTAGTGGAGGCTAACATAGATTGAATGTAGTTGAACGTAGTTGAACGTAACTGAACATGGTTGAACATGGTTGAACATAGTTGAACGTGGTTGAACATAATTGAACGTAGTTGAATATAGTTGAACGTAGTTGAACGTAGTTGAATGTAGTTAAATGTACTTGAACGTACTTGAATGTACTTGAATGTACTTGAACATACTTGAACATACTTGAACATACTTGAACGTACTTGAACGCACTTGAACATTGTTTAGCATACTTTAACAACATTTGCGAGGCCCCGGGTTTCCGGCTGTAAAGCATTGCTAGGAGACTTCAATTGCGACTCTCCTGGCAATGATAGGAGGTCGGGCGTTCGGACCCAGACCCATCAGACGTGTTAAATGACGCTCTGATGTTTTAGCCGAGATTTAGGCTTTTAATGTCGAAATTCTAAACTTGTTTTAACTTAATAATATGGGAGGGGATTGAATAATACATCAAGGACATGTGCTACAAACGAATGTTAGTTTGGCTAAGAATAAAAAGCTGTGAGCTCTTGGAAAGGTAAATTGGAACGTTCCTTGCATTCTTTACTATTCTCCAGACTTCTATAGATTAACCGCTATGGTCAAACTTAATATTGGATTGCTTTATATATAATTAAGGGCCTTAAGCCTAATAGGCCTTATGCAGCTACTTAACCCATCTGCGGGAAGATTATAACAGACATATTAACAGAATTAACGTAGAGATCTTTTGGCTAAAATATGACAGCAACTTAGGCTGCTTATCAGTGACAGTGGCAGTGACACTAGCGCATCTGCTTAGTTCTGGATCAATTTAAACATATTAAATACACCGTAAAGCGGGGAGACCAGCCAGTTAGTTGAAATAACTAAGTAAATGCTTTAGGCCGATAAATGCGAGAAGGGACAAAATCCGTATTTAGACGATACTCTGGCTGGTCGACTTTAGCCCGAGAACGAACGACACCGACGGACACGGACAACCTGCAGACGGGACGGGAGGCAGCAGCGGCCCGCGGCTGGCCCAGGAAATTCACATGGAAATAATTATATAAATTAACACGTAGGCTTGCCTTAAGCGGGGGCGGAATAGCCCGATGGTTAAAGGTTTCTGCCACTTTTCTGAGATAAATATATCAGATTGATTATTAATATCGACTTTACTTTATTGTGAAGTAACTTTTATTTTAAATTGCTAACTTTTGAGATATTTGAAGTGCAAACATGTCAAATTAGTTTTGGCAAGCATGCCAAAACTCTGACACCATCAGCTTCTGCAGAAATAGGTTTGATTAAATTGACTCAGTATTCTCCCTTCAATACAGAAAAAAATGCCTAATAAATGTATCAGTATCTAAGTTAGATATGTAGAATAAGATCTAAATAATTGCTTTGGTTTTGACAATTTGATACTTCATCGGACTATGCAGCTTTAATTAGCTACGGAATTTGGGGGACAGTGGAAGGGATTGATGAATGAAATATTAGAGTGTGAGGGGCAACGATTTGTTAGTGAGCCGATGACCTGCCAAACACCCAGACGCGCATGACAGTAAGTACACACGGGGAGCGAGCAGGGAACGCTCCGAGCTGCTCCGAGCTGCTCCGAGCTGCTCCGAGCGGCTTGTCATGTGACCTGGTAATGGCCAATTTGTAAAAGCTGTCCCACAGATACATCTCAGATGACATGAAACCCAGCATGGAATCTGGGTTGATCATGACACTGAATGAAGGGCACTATAAATACCAAATAGGCAGAGTAATCTGTCGCTTGAGGGGTTGGAGGCGGGTTGAGGGGGGTGAGGGGAGGGGGGTACAGTTACTTGTCTAGTACGTGGGGTGTGAGTGAGTCTGTGTGTGGTGGTGGTGGGTGGGGGTGGCGGTGGGGGGAGCTAGTTTGCCATTTGCCAGCATATGGACGCGTGCATGCGTGAGTGAAGAGGAGCATGTGTGCGGGGGGGGGGGGGGAGGAAAGAGTGATGGGGAAATGGGTGGAGCTGGTTGTCTAGCATGTAGGGTGTGGGTGAGTGGGTGTGTGGGTGTGTGGGTGTGTGGGTGTGTGGGTGCTAAGGGTGGAGCTGGTTGTCTAGCATGTAGGGTGTGGGTGAATGGGTGTGTCGGTGTGTCGGTGTGTCGGTGTGGGTGCTAAGGGTGGAGCTGGTTGTCTAGCATGTAGGGTGTGTGGTGGGTGGTGGGTGGGTGTGGGTGCTAATGGTGGAACTGGTTGTCTAGCATGTAGGGTGTGAGTGGGGGTGTGGGTGGGTGTGTGGTGCTAAGGGTGGAGCTGGTTGTCTAGCATGTAGGGTGTGGGTGGGTGGGTGGGTGTTGGTGCTAAGGGTGGAGCTGCTTGTCTAGCATGTAGGGTGTGGGTGGGTGAGTGGGTGGGTGGGTGTGGTGTGGGTGCTGTTTGTCTAGCATGTAGGGTGTGGGTGAGTGGGTGGGTGGGTGTTGGTGCTAAGGGTGGAGCTGGTTGTCTAGCATGTAGGGTGTGGGTGAGTGGGTGGGTGGGTGTGGGGGCTAAGGGTGGAGCTGGTTGTTGGCATGTGGGTGTGGGTGGGGGTGTGGGTGTGGGTGTGGGTGTGGGGGGGGTGCTAAGGGTGGAGCTGGGTTGTCTAGCATGTAGGGTGTGGGTGAGTGGGTGGGTGTGGGTGTGGGTGCTAAGGGTGGAGCTGGTTGTCGCATGTAGGGTGTGGGTGGGTGAGTGGGTGGGTGGGTGTGGGTATGGGTGCTGTTTGTTAGCATGTAGGGTGTGGGGTGGGTGTGTGTGGGGGGGTGGGTGATAAGGGTGGAGCTGCTGTGTGGGTGTTAAAGGTGGAACTGGTTGTCTAGCATGTAGGGTGTGGGTGAGTGAGTGGGTGAGTGGGTGGGTGGGTGTGGGCGCTAAGAGTGGAGCTGGTTGTCTAGCATGTAGGGTGTGGGTGGGTGTGTGGGTGTGGGTGTGGGTGTGGGTGTGGGTGTGGGTGCTAAGGGTGGAGCTGTTTGTCTAGCATGTAGGGTGTGGGTGGGTGGGTGGGTGTGGGGTGCTAATGGTGGAACTGGTTGTCTAGCATGTAGGGTGTGTGGGTGGGTGTGTGGGCGGGGGGTGGGTGCTAAGGGTGGAGCTTGCTTGTGTGGGTGTGGGTGTTAAAGGTGGAACTGGTTGTCTAGCATGAGGGTGTGCGTGAGTGAGTGGGTGGGTGGGTGGGTGTGGGTGCTAAGGGTGGAGCTGTTTGTCTAGCATGTAGGGTGTGGGTGGGTGGGTGGGTGTGGGTGTGGGTGTGGGCGCTAAGGGTGGAGCTGTTTGTCTAGCATGTAGGGTGTGGGTGGGTGGGTGGGTGGGTGTGGGTGCTAATGGTGGAACTGGTTGTCTAGCATGTAGGGTGTGAGTGGGGGTGTGGGTGGGGGTGGGTGCTAAGGCTGGAGCTGCTTGTCTAGCATGTAGCTCCACCATGTAGGGTGTGGGGGTGGGTGGGTGTGGTGGGTGTGGGTGTTAAGGGTGGAGCTAGGTTTCCAGCATATGGACGAGTGGATGAGTGAGTGAGGGTGAGTGTGTGGAGCTAGTTTTCTAGTGTGTGGGGTGTGGATGTGTGTGTGTGGGGTGGGGGAAGTGGGGGGAGAGGGGTGCAGATAGTTGTCTAGCATGTATGGTGTGGGTGTGTGTGTGTGTGGGGGGGGGGGGGGGGGTGGAGCTAGGTTTCCAGCATACAGGTTTATGGATGAGTGAGTGTGTGGAGGTAGATTTCTAGAGTGTGGGGTGTGGATGTGTTTGTGTGGGGCGCGGGGGGGGAGTTGGTGCAGCTGGTTGTCTAGAATGTAGGGTGTGGATGAGTGGTTGTGTGGGTAGGTGGTTGTCTGGTTGTGTTGTGAGTGTGGTTGTGTGGTTGTGTGGTGAGTGTGGTTGTGTGGTGAGTGTGGTTGTGTGGTTGTGTGGTTGCGTGGTTATGTGGTGAGTGTGGTTATGTGGTTGTGTGGTGAGTGTGGTGTTAGTTTTCTAGTATATGGTTGTGTGGTTGTGTGGTTGTGTGGTTGTGTGTTTGTGTAGTGAGTGTGGGGCTAGTTTTCTAGTATATGGGCGAGTGGATGAGTGGATATGTGTTTGTGTTGTTGTGTGGTTGTGTTGAGTGACCACTGCTGCTGGTACCGGCCTGCACCTTATAGTCCTTGCATACATACATATCGTATATATCCCAATAGAAGCACGCTACCCAATAGAAGCACACCCCCAATTTCAAGATTGAGAGCACAAACAAATTTACGATCATATTCAGACTGAATGCACATAAAATAAGACAATCCCTCTTTATTTCAGAGGCACGATAAAAAGAAATAAAAATTTACGGTCATATTCAGACTGAATGCACATAAAATAAGACAGTCCCACTTTATTTCAGAGGCACGACAAAAACAAATCCATGAAATTCTTTAACTTTGAATAGATGCACATCCATGTGTCTGCACTCGCACAGTGCGTGTCTATTGGGACATATACGGTGTATTAAATCTCCCTTCTCTTTTTACATATACTTATATGTACTTATACATTAGAAGGATTACAGTGTGTCGTCACGTCATTGCTGCAATCACCCGTTACAGGCTCTTCTGACGTTGACATGATCTGTGTTTGAAACAAATGACAGTGTCTCGTATGTTCACATTGATTTTCTAAACTATACTAATGCTATAAATTGTAATAAACTATCTTGCGATATTATCAGATGATGTGAACGCTTAGATGTCTTAATGGCAAGTGACTCTTTATTGTATCAGACTTTACCACATCACGCACATCACGTGACCACCGCCACTGGTACCAGAGTAGTTTAGTAGTGAATGTGTGTGTGTGTGTGTGTGGGTGAGTGTGTGTGAATGCGCGTGTGGGTGTGGACCGAGTTTCCTAACATGTGGGTGTGGGTTTTCTGGTATGTGTGTGTGTCGAGGAGTGAGTATGGATGGGTCTGTGGGTATGGAGCTAGTTGTGCTTTAAGTATTTGTGGCCGTAATCGATTAACACGACCCGGGCGACTCGGCTCACCCGAGTCGTCAGAATTTCAGATAGAACACCGCAAGTGGAGTTGACAAATACATGTGCCATGTGCAACACGATCTGACCCCAGTAACCCACATCTTGGCTGGGGTTTGCTAGGAGCGATGACGTCACATCTGTGCTGGTACCTGTAGGATAACAGCTACCAGTACAACTCCTATGTGTTGTTTTAATGCTTTTTTTTTTAATAACCCAGATTGTCAGCTTCTACAATCATAAAATACTTTAAATCCTATTTTGTTGTACATATATCGGTTATTGAAAAAACATATTAAGTTTTAGATTAAGGCACCATTTTGTATTCGTTTATTCAACCCGCGTCTGTAGGATGTGCGCGTGCGGCAAAAAGTGGCTCGGGTGACCCGAGTTGATTAATCGACTACGCCCTGTATGTTTGGATGAGTGAGTGAGGGTAGTTGTGTGGATGTGTGGTGGGGTGATGCTAGTTTTCTAACATGTGGGGTATGGGTGAGTGGTTGTGGGGGTGTGGTCGGGGTGTGGTGGGGTGTGGTGGGGGTTGGCCTAGTTATCTAACATGTTGGTGTGGGTGAATGGTTGTTGGGGTGTGGTGGGTGTAAAGATGTATCGACACAATGGATTCTGTAATGTAACAAACTGACTTTATTGGTTCTCGACTTCCATGACGTCACGTCCTGTTGTTGTGGGGGGCGTTCAGATACTTACATATCTTACATCTTCCCCTTTTACTAACAAGTAATATTTCATCATGTAACATCCACTCCCGCCTTTACATCATATCGCATTTATTCCATACAGACATTTCCCATCAATCATCATCATTTGATATACCCATGTGAAATGCCTCACGTGAAATGTGATACTACAAAATGTGATACTACGTTAATTACCAATGACGTCAATACCACCGATCCGTCGGATCGGTGTAATATTATGAACTATTTACACACTTGTGGATAGGTACAACGACGTCTGTATAACAGTATTGCTTAATTACTATCTATAACTTACTTAATATGATGTTTTATGTTCGACTAGACGTCCGTTTCGATGAACGTTCGTGCATGAGTGTCACTAAAGACTGTCTATTCTTAACCGAACACTATTGTTCACCTTCTTTATTTGACCTACCGGCGACGTGTTACGTCACATTATGCCCGTCTGCGTATTTGTCTCTTCTTACAAATCTATTAACGTGACCATTCATTGTTTGACCTATTGTACGTTGTACTATGTGGTATTCATGTCAAAACGTTTCGGAGGCTTACTAATTCTATCATATCGCGCAGTGTAAGGTGAGTTTGTTGTGGGTGTTAGAATCCTCTTTGCTATTTGTTCATTTACATTTGCCTGCGGATATTTGAAAATAAATTTCCTGTTCCTTCTTAACAGATTACCTTTTTCATTACGAATTGTATAATCCCTCTTTCGATTGTCATCCGTCTCCGCGATATGACCTACCTCCCAATCATTATTATAATTTTTGTATCTAATTTTGTCTCCCAATTGTAAAGATGAATGTTCCCTGCCTGCGTGTTTGTCAAAATATCTCTTTTGGATAAGTTGCTTACGTTGTAATTGTACTGACTTTGACGGTTCTATTGTAGCTCTGAGTCGATTATTCAATATCGGTAAACGAGACCTTAAACGTCTCGAAATCAGCATTCGAGCTGGTGATGCTCCTATACCTTCTAACGTGGTGTTTCTGTAGTTAAGCATGGCTATGCTAATATCAGTTCCATCTTTATGACATTTTCTTATCATGTTCTTGAATGTCTGGATAGAACGTTCACTCTGTCCATTGCTTTGCGGGTGCATGGGATTAGTAAAGATTGATTCAAATCCATAATACACAGCAAATTCACGAAATTCCCTGCTCGAAAATTGGGGACCATTGTCCGATACTACATACCGTGGAACGCCATGCCTACTAAATATTTGCTTCAAAACATTAATAACAGCTTTACTGGTAGTCTCTAACAATTCGACAACTTCGGGAAACTTAGAGTAATAATCAACAATTACTATGTAATCCTTATCCCCAACATGAAACAAGTCAACTCCAACTTTATTATATGGTATATCGGTTATAACATGGCTGATCAATGGTTCTTTAGCTGGCATTTTTCGACACTCTTGGCAAATATTACACCGGGATACAGTTTCTTCTAACGTTCCCATCAACCCTGGCCAGAACACCATGTCCCTCGCTAATTGCTTGCTTTTTATGATCCCTAAATGAGCCTCATGCAATTTTATTAAAATGTCTGTCCGCATGGATTTAGGGATAATTATTTGTGAACCCCTTAATAGGACCCCTTCAGACATGGTTATTTCATCCTTAAATCTAAAAAACATTTGAACATCTGAGTCGAGGGCTTTTCCCTCTTTAGGCCATCCATGTACCGACAAGTCAATAATCTTTCTCAGTGTCGAATCCAACACTGTTTCCCGCTTAACGGCTTGGACCACGTCTGGATCAATCCCAATGGAAGCTATTGATATGTCCCGATCGTTTAGGTCGTCAGGGGTCACACTCGACGTGTGGGCTCTCGACAGGGTATCTGCAAAGAATAATTCAGTACCCTTCAAGTATTGTACTTCAATATTATAATTCTGCAACCTCATACGCATCCGTTGCATTCTTGCCGAGAGGGAATGCACCGGTTTCATCATTATGGCTACCAAGGGTTTATGATCAGTAATGACTGTGATCTCGTTCCCATAAATATAATCGTGAAATTTATGACACCCGAAACAAATAGCTAACAATTCTTTTTCTATTACCGCATAACTGATTTGGGTGTTATCTAGCGCTTTGGATGCCATAGCCACTGGTAATTTATCCTGGAACAAGGTAGCACCCAATCCAAATTTGGACGCGTCTACTTGCAGAACAATACGTTCTCTACTATTGAAGAATCTCAACACTGGTGCGGTAGTTAATAAATATTTCAATTTTTTTAAAGCCAATTCCTGGTCCGACTCCCAATGCCAAGCTATATCCTTTTTTAATACTTGTCTTAATGGCTTTGTTATATGCGGCATGTTGGGGATAAATTTGTGGACATAACCCATCATCCCTAAGAAACGTTGTAATGCGGGTTTGTCTGACGGGCTGGGCATGTCGACAATCGCTTGTATCCTGTCTGCATTGGGTTGAATACCTTCTGACGTTATAACATGTCCCACATAATTTACATTTGTCCTACATATTTTCGACTTTTTCGGGTTTAGTTTCAGGTTTACTTGAGCAGCTCGCTTCAGAACAGCTTCCAATCGTGAGTTATGCTCATCAATTGTTGAACCATGTACCAAAATATCATCTGTGATAACATGTACGCCCGGGAGATCCATTAGAATGACATTCATCTCCTGTATGAATATATCTCCTGCTGTTTTGATGCCAAATGGGAGTCGAGTAAACCTGAACCTGCCCCACGGGGTGTTGAATGTGCATAATTTAGAACTATCAGTGTCTAGTTCAATTTGCCAGTACCCGCTATTTGCGTCAAGTACCGAAAAATACTTGGCACCATGCAACGTCGCTACTACTTCCTCGACAGTCCTTACAGGGTATGGACCTCGTAGGATAGCTTTATTTAACCGTGTAGGATCTAGACATATTCGTAATTTTCCAGGTTTCCGGACTATTGTTACAGAATTCACCCAAGGGGTAGGCTCGTCCTGCTTTACGATAACCCCTAGGTCTAACATCCTTTTTAGTTCCACTTTTACATCGTCCACAATTGCTAATGGCACTCGACGTGGAGGGTCGATTACAGGGCATACTTCTTATCAATGTAAATCTTAGCATTAACTTTGATGAGACCTAAACCCTGAAAAACCTTTGAATATTGTCTTACCAATTGATTTGCGACAGTATCACCCTCTACGGCGCCCACAACATCTAACCGTGCCAACAAGCCTAACTGGACACACGATTGTTTTCCCAGTATCGCGCACCCGGCATCCATAACTTGAAATTTTATATAGTGACCCTCGACATTAAGGGATACCTCCCCATGCGGGCGAATCCTATGTCAACCATATGTCTCTAAGTGACACAATGATGGAATCAAACATGCTTTACTTATTTTATGGTACATTTTCAATGGTAAAATATTTGCCTCTGATCCTGTATCCAATTTAAAACGGATATCTAGGCCACCGACACAAAATATAGTGTACCATAAATCTGTGTCATCACTGTCACTAGTACAAAATGTGCCCACAAACAAGTCACCATTCACATCATCATTGGGATTGTCTCTTTCTTGGCGAGTGATGATGTCATCCGTAAGATCAATTTTGTAGACAGCTGCATTCCTTCCTGGAGCTTGTTGCAAACGGCACATCTTTACGAAATGTCCAATTTTTCGACACCCTAAACACTCCTTCCCTCTAGCTGGACATGTTCCTGCCGCATGAGTATAGCCGCACTGATTACACTTGTTACCCGCTCCTCGACTCGCTTGTTGTTGTTGACCTCGACCAGCTGATCGCCGTAACCAAGGAGACGTTCCTGCTGTAGGCCGTTGTCTGTTTGTATATCCTGTATTCACCGCATCGACTTGATGTACGTCCCTTTGCTTCACTTGGGCGGACTTGATCTCACTTAATCGACATAGTTGTATACATTCCTCCAATCTGAGATCTGGCATCTGTAACAACTTGTTCCTTAATATATCATCTGTTACACTGCACACAATTCTATCGCATAGCAAAGAAGATTCCAATTGTTCATAGCAGCAGTACTGCACTCAGTGTTTCAGTTCCCTAATAAATGAATCCATATTCTGTCCAGCCTGATTAAACGAGTTGAACTCATAATGAATGACTGTTAAATTCGTTTTTCCTTCACAATATCATGCAAACGCGTCAATTAATGGAGCTATCTTGTCCTTGTCCGTCCCTTCCAGTGTGAACGTCCGATGAACCTTTTGTGCTTCCATACCCGCTACGTGTAAAAACACGCAGCACTGAATCCGCTCTGTTTTCGTCGATACACCAGCCGCTACAGCATATATTTTGTATGCCTGTAGCCAGCAACGCCAATTTATCGCCATCTTCTCGTCCAGGTTCAGATTCCCTGGTGGTTTCAAACCGTGAAGTGCCATAGTTTGTCTTTAACATCTGACACCATGTAAAGATGTATCGACACCATGGATTCTGTAATGTAACTGACTTTATTGGTTCTCGACTTCCAGGACGTCACGCCCTGTTGTTGTGGGGGGTGTTCGGATACTTACATATCTT
>CM059200.1:49960015-50050133 GCA_030323885.1 Branchipolynoe longqiensis | reverse complement strand
CGAGACAAGCAAAATGCGTCGGAAAATTTGGAAATTTTCGGTAGGAATTAATAGAAAGGTGGGCTAGGCCAGCTATCGATGGTTCAGCTATGGCCTAGACCCCAAATAAACATACGTACAGTGTAGACCATTTAAAAGATACCCTAGGAAACATTTTTTAAAAATTAAAAAATTATTAATTTATAGAATGAACACAGGCCGCCAAGCATCGCGCCCAGCGACGCTGGGTCGCGCCGGTGGCGTGGCACCCATCGGAGAGCCACTCGTAGCGATGTGTGGGGTGGGCGGGGTTCCCAGTGTGGATGACACTGGCGAGCTGGGCGGTCGGCTCCCCTCGGGACCGGTTAAGGCCGACCACTATCTCATTATACATGGTGACCGTCTCGGCCATGGTCTTCTAAAAATAAGAATAAAATAAAGAGAGAATTAGCGGTGCCCAATAAGTCGGATACTAACCACAGTAACCTCCCTTATTCCTCTATTTCACGTCGTTCTACAGTTATTTCTTGTCCAAATTTACGTATCATCTAATTACGGGAGTTGCCATTGTGCGCATTTATCCTGCTCCCAAAGTTGGGGTTGTAATTTTCGTACGCTTCTCTTTACACATTTTTTATTTCAATTACCTGGAGGGGGTGCGCCCGCCGGTGGGCCTGATGCACGGTGGCGTTAGAGCGACGGCGCCTGGGGGTGTTGTAAACCCGGAGGTCCACACCCGTGACGGTGGCCACACAATACCGGCCTGGATATATGGAGCGCAAAAGCGCCACCGACCGCTCTCGCTCCAGCCCGAGCCGGGCCACCAACTCGGTCACGTCGGGGCGACGGAGCGTCGTGACTTTGGTGCGCCCATCTCGCCTAGTCACATCACATATCCCCGCCGCCAAAATCACGTAATCCGGATGGAAGTTACTGGAAAAGAAAAAAAAGCATTGGTTCTGAGTTGCGTATTACTATGTCGATTATAATCCCCTAAATCGAGAAATATTCCCCCCTTATAAAAATTCCAGTTACATCTTCACAACGGAATTTGCGCCCCTTTCCACAAACAGTACAAATTATTCAGCATCGAGTACTAACCGTATTTCTGGCAGTGACAGCCGCATAGCCTCTACGTAGCCTTTACCAGGTTTGAGGTGAACGTAAACCTCATGATGAGGTAGCAATCGCTGGACGCTTCCTTCCAGCCCACGGCCGCGCGAATCGCACACAATTGACACCCTCATGTTGGTTTGTTGTTTACAAATGTAAATTTCGCGCTTAAATATTCAAAGGATGGTGGTTCAGCTCCCGACACTCTCGATGTGACATCCCTTCCGGTCCGTCACCACACGATTCTGGTGGCGTCACGCTGTTCTGTGTTGCTTTGGACAACCTTTATCCTAATTTGCCGTAGCGAATGGAGCTTTAGCTGTGTAAGGAGACACGGCATAGCTCAAATACTTCGAGAATAAGAGTTAAGATATCAAATCTAAATTACTCGACGGCTGATCAGCAATTAGGTATCATATGAGTTACAGCAGGGCTAACGCCCCATTTGGCTCAGTGCCATGTTTACGTACGGGAATTGCGCGTGCGCATTTTGCGCACAGAAAAAAAAATAAAAAGATTATGGGCGTATCAACAATATATCCTTATTACCATAATAATGCCATCTTTCAGGTGCGGGATATATGGTAGATATGCAAAAAGATAATAACGGGTTCCAGCTCCCCGACACCTTTATTCGTGATGTTATTAACCACAGTAGTCCCTATATATATATATCTAGAAAATAACGGGCGCAAATTCAACTGAATTATTGACATCGCGAACAGGTGGAGTTGGGAATCATTTTTGTTGGTAACGTGTTACACATCACCTTGTAATAAAACAAATATTGCGCTGACAAGCGATTAGCGCCACTAATCGTTCTTTTATAAGTTATTGCTATCATCTAAAAATCTCAAAAGTCGGCGCATTTCACGATCTCAATCTAACGAATGAAGTCGTTATATGTAAGGCGATCCGTCGCCATGGAGAGGTCGGGTTCGGCGTGACCTAATTGCGTGGTTCCCGCCTAAACGCAGGCTTGCCATTGGACAAGGTGATAGGGGAACGCGCGGCCGCGCCCGCTTGTCTGGCGGGGCCGTTTTGATTAGGGTTAGTCTTCACAAGGTACCCACTGAGTGAAGACTCTCCTTTCTGGTTTTTTCCAATTTCTGCGGCATCATCGATTTTCTCGACCTATTTCTATAGGTCGAGATTTCCCTTTGGTGGTTTTCCACCTTTTTGGGAAAAGGATCGTCGGTGTGCGCATTTTAGGACTAGTTGGCTAATTCTTTAAATTCGTAAAGAAACTCGACGCTTTCTATCGGGTGGTAGCCTGGGACAGGCCTGATCGCTTAGGCGGTCAGGTATGGAATCGGCCACCTCCGCCGCAGGAGTGTCGGGTAAGGGCCCCGAGGAAAACCCTGAAGTATGCAACGTACTAGATGGTGTCACCGGAGACATAAAAGTCTTCACGGTGACCGATTGGAATCTGATTCCACCAGCCCGTAGGCTGAAGCATAAACTATCACTTGTGATAGAAGAGGGATCCGCGGCTACGGCCAAGGTTCCTTACTGTAGTAACCCTGTGTCCCAGTCATGGGCCGACAGCGGGACAACCTCCCCTCATGTCACTCCTATGGAAACTGAGGGGGAATTCACTTTGGTCACCAACAGGCGTCCGAAGGAAACTGAAACGGATGATGAGCTTCCCCCCTCATCTCCAGGTAAGTCGACTAATAATTCTCGACTTTCTGCTGCAGCCGCCCATAGGCGTTTACCCCATAGGCGGACGTCTCAACGTGTGGCAAAGCGAAACCCTTCCCCAGCCGGGGCTGAGGGATCTGCGCCACCTACCGTCGCCTTGAAGGCACTGGCAAGGGAGTACGAGTCGGACGACGAGGGCTCTCCTCAACCCGACCCGACTAAGGATCCCCAGTACGGGACGATGGCACTTCGTCTGGAGCGCCTGGAGACGGGTGAGTTAAAATGGGATAGTGATATCCCTGCTGCTACCATCCCTGATCGGTACCCCCGATCCGTAAATTGCGTATATAATAAACGCACTCTTGGCTCTGTCCCCATAACTAAGGCGGCAGAATTAGGTATGTTGCAGGAATCCGCAATGAACGCGAGGTACTTCGATCCTCCACGCCCCGAGCATAGGTTGGCCATGTACATGTTGCAACCTACACCGACGGGCAGAAGTAAATTGCGCCTCCCCCCTCTTGTTCGGGATAATGGGGAGGATTCCGATGTAGAAGACTGGGTAGATGATAATCAATCCGGCCTTCAGCCATATGTGCAGCAGCTGCATAACATTATTACGGCAGATCATGGGTTAACTCAGTCCTTGTATAGACCGCATGATATTTCGCATTTGAAGTTTGTGAGGCATACCTTCCGCCCTTACGACAAATGCTTGTTTTGTAAGTATTTCGTGCAACGCCGTACAGCGATGCCGGAAAATCTTAAGAATCCCAACCGCCGTTATAAGCGGTGGGACGTTTTAGCTCGTCACATCTGCGAGGAGCACCTATACACGGTCCCTAAATGTGATGAACACCGTGGGACTGGCTGTTCATTCGCCCGGTCGACGGGAAAACCCTTTTCGACCAACAGAAGAGGGCTAATGTTGAGGCATCTCCTCTCATACGGAGTTTGCGCCAAGACGGGTCATAAGCGCCCCCAGTCCACCATCAGGAAACTGGCGCGTGTGGCAAAAGACCCTTCCTTGTCGGCTAAATGCCGGTACACCTACCAACCTGAGGTTAGGGTACAACGTGGTCGTCAAGCTCCCGGGGAGACATTGCGACTACCCAGATCGGCGCACACCCTTGCTGTGAGCCTATACGGCGGGGCTACATACGGGGAGAAACAGTACTTCTCCTCCTGTAGACGTCGTCTCCAGATGAAGCAGGACAGGGAGGCTGGTATCAACCGCCCTAATGAGCCTGCTGGCCGAGGACAGAAACGTCACAATGGACGTCCTCAGCAGCCTGATCCCCGCCCCTTTACGGCGGGGAAAACAGAAGAAGGCATTTCCTATGCCTCAGCCGTGGTGGAGTGTACCCAGGACGATCCACCTCTGGAGAGAACCGCTGAGCAAATCGCTCGCGGTGTCCAACTACAGCAGTATGGGGAAAAGGAAAGTGCGCGCCTGGCCACACTTAAACCCGTCCCCGCCGCTGCTGCTACATCAGCACAGCCTAGCAGACCTGCTCCATGTAGGCACGCTAAGCCATTGGATCCTTCCCTGCCTACAGTAGGACCCATATCTGCTTCAGTCCGACGTGACTTAAAACGCCGGGCTATAGAGATGGCACCACCTGCCCAGCAGGAAGCCACGAGTTCAGGGACTCAGTTTTCGCCGGATTTATCTCCGGCGGCAAAGAAGCGCCTGGTAGAACGTTACCAGTGCCTACCGCCTCCCGTACAGAAGGCGTTGGAAAGAGACTCCAGCACGGAGTCCACGGAGGCCATGGACCTCTTAATGCATATGGTGGGCCCCATGGCCACCTTCTGGATGAATCGGTTAGATGCCGTCAAGGTGAACTACACCAAGACCATCTACGATGAATTGAACGCGGATTTCCAGAAATCCCTGGCGGAGGCTCAGGCCAAAACCAAGGAAGCGGAAGATAAATACCGCTTCATGAGGATGCAGCATGAATTACAGCTGCGAAAATACGAGGAGATGAACATGGCGTTCAGCTTCGCGTTTGGGATGCCTGCTCTCCAGTGGGATGGAGACCCCGATTCCTTGGACCTATCGGGGGTCTCGCAGTCTAAGCTTCGCGCTTACTGCAACTTGGAGGCGCAAAATGCGCCGGTCACCGCTTCAGGTGACCCTCCAACGGCGACGCAAGCGAAAGAGGCTGCTCTTCCTGCCGCCACCTGTTAAACAATGGCTACCGGGGAGCTACAAAACAGTTCCTCGAGCACCATATGTGCCTCCCAAGGTGACTACATCTCCTGTAGTTTCCCATAAGGGGAAAACGTCGAAGCCAAAAGGCAAGTCAACTGTGGCTAGCCCGGAGGTTCTACCACCACGGAAGAGTCCTAAACGGACACCCGCAGTGGAAATTGCAGTGCCAGGTAGCATCGACTCTACTCTGGCGCAATTTGCTGCCGCCGTTAACCTAACGGCGAAAACTCCTGAGGCCACCAAATCACCACGACCGGTGGCCGTAGACGTGCATACGCCTATCCAGGCGCCAGCACGACCATCCACCTCCTCGGCTATGAAGGAGGCCCCATACGACGACCTGCCTGCCTTGTCGCCATTTTCTTTACCGGAACCCGCCGATGGGCTCGCCCCCCTTAGCGACGTTCCGTTGGTCTTTTCCTCCGACGAGGAGGGTTTGTATTCGGACGCATGTTCCGACGTCACCATCGGCGACGACGAGCCGATGACGGAAAGGGATCCATTGGCCGTGTTGGTCGAATACGCGGTCAACTATGTCCCTAACAGTGGGGAGGAGGACGTCCCGCTTCCTCCCAAACCACCGGATCCGCCGGTTTCCTAACGGCTAAGTTAACTTAGTTCGAATGTTAGGCGTACCCACCTATATTATCCGGGTAACCTAATATACATAAATATATAATATAAGTTTAATAATATTTAATAAATATATTATTAATAAATACCTTATATTTATATACCTTAACGTTGTACGAGAGGTACAGCCTACTTTAGATAGGTACGGCCTAAGTCTGCTACGTAGAATATTTATTTATACGTAACCATAATTATTGTCATTGAGACCAATAAATTATTGCATACAAATATATGTATCTGTTATGTAGGCTGAGCCTACAATTATATTAACTATAAACGCATACAAGCGGATGTATCAGTTATGTAGGCTGCGCCTACAATTATAGTATTAACTAAATTATTAAATAATGTTTCAATAAAAATCTTCGAAATCTGGGGGTATCTCGATAAGCTAATCTAGAACTCCACATGTGGTACTAAAATAAAATAATGCTTTAAACAAATTTTTATATCAAATAGCCTGATTCTCTGTTAATTATGTATTAATGTTATATCTCTTTCCTTTACACTTCATACGCATGTTAACGCACAATCACACTGTGTCCGGGAGGCACAACTACCAACAAGAGACGTGCGCGGGTTTCGTGGGGGCAACAAAAGGCGCATTCCAGGACCACGCCCACCCCCAGCAACCAAGGCGCGGCAAGCGTGGACCTGGAAGACGTACCCTCGCGAAACACTCCTGGGCACCACCACGGGTATCGTTTGGGGCACATATATATACCTCGGGGGGTGGCGTAAATTACTTATGTTACGTAGTCTCACAACTACATATATTCTCACACACCGCATCTAAACAGATTACAACTCCTTAAAACAGAGAATCAGCTATATTTAATTAAAAACGTCAGTGATATTTAGTTAGGCTTTCTTTTTTTCTGAGGGCAACAGCTAGGTAGTAGGAAATTTATTTATTAACGGGTACCTTTATAATTGGGATCTTTAAAAATAGAATATAAATAATAATGTACTCATAAACATATATATGTAAAAGTACCAACAACTTTAGGCCTGATGGGGGATGAGGGATTCGTAATTAAAAAAAATATATATATATTCCAAATTATTAACGTCACAGAAAATCATTATTCAAAAGCTATGTTCCAAAGTTATATACTAGTAAATCCTTAGTTCATTAAAAACGAATGTCGAATTATCCCGACCAAGCCTCACCCATTTAGATCAGGCCTAGGGTAAAAATACCAGTACTAAGGTGCTACTACTCCAAATTAAAAATTAAAAAATTAAAAAATATATATAATACAACCAAAATATATGGATTGCAAATTACTCCTATGGAGAAAATGCTTAGTTCATAGCCATTCTGTAAACATCCTAATATGGCGAATTTAGAGATAAAAGTAAAAACTAAAGTAAACTTCATTAAAATTAGTACTCTGTACATACGTGTATATATATTAGTTATTATGTGATCCGAGAAAAAGTTGTAATACGCGCACGCGGAAATCGCGCCGTCGCATTTTACGCGTAGGTACGACCGTGCCTATGGATTTTTAATATGTATGGTGGGAGTGGGCGTTTCCCCAGCACAGATATATATTAACCAATTTCCTCTGAGGGCATCAGCCTGTGAGTCGCCATAGCATAAAATAATTTAGTCCGTTTTATAGTCCCTCTTCCAAATTTGCGTAAATGTTCTCACTATATTCGATAAGGGTTTGAATAACTGTCAACATTTAAGAGTAAAAAACACATACCCTGTGCTGCGGAACATACTCCTACCATTCAATCTAATATTAAAGTAAATAATGAATATGGACAGACATATTAACATACTAGTTCAGCATGAACATTGATATTATAATATTCCAGTTAGCAAATGCTAACCGAGATTTAGATGTTAAAAATAAAATAACAACTGGGAACCCTGGAATTTATTCCCTCCAGTATAGCTAAAATTAAATCTGTGTTGAAAATAATAATAGGATGGTCACGTTTCCTAAAAATGCTGTATCTGCATACACATATCGTGGCGAGTAAAACGCGTACGTTGACGCGCCGGTGCGCATTTTTGTCGACGACGCTGAACTAAACTGACTGAACCTAAACAATAAATACACTGCCAACGCCTAATGCTTGTGTGGCGGGCAGCTCGCGCAAACGTGTTATCCACTTTATCGGGCGATCGCCCAAAATTACTGAGTAATTAGACTGGCTGTGGGATGGCAGGGATGCTATAGCATATTTAGAGGGAGGAAAGATAAAATTTGCAATGTGCTTTCCCCGTGGTATTCAGTAACCCCTTTTATGTGGGTCTATGCCATAGCCGTAACACCGATAGCTGGCATGGCCCACCCCTTTTGAAGTAGCTTTTCATACAAGTAGAAATTGACCGAGTAGGCGCGATTTGCGCCCTCGCAGACATGGTGCGCGCATTTAATTGCGCGGCTCAGGATCGTCCCTAGGGTCCTCAGGACTACGGCCTACAGCCTGCTCTCTGCATAAGGCACGCAGTTTTGCTGTTATTGATTAAAATCTTTTGGTGGTTCCACAATACGGATGCGCGTGGCGAGACCATTACCTGGTCGGGAGTAAGCGTGGTACGGGACCACAGCTTACGGTGCCCACAGTGACTTTACGGTCGGGAGTACAATCTAACTGTACGGTGCCCATATAGTAAGATCCGGTCGGGAGTATTTTATATATACGGGGCCCGCCGGTCGCCAGTAATGTGCCCTTCCTTTTTGTCTCGCCGAATACTAAGCTATGTGATAGGCACATATAGGCGAGGAAGGAAATCCACCTATGATTTTTGGCCAGGGACGAGTACGCATTGCGCGCACACACATATTTCAGTATTTTTATATGGGAAATGGACCGCTCCCCCTGCTCCAGCTATTCGCTGTCAGCGGGGTTTTGTTCCCCTGAAGGGTTATCCAACAGCCAGGCCTATGTATGTGTAACAACGCATTGTATTGCAGATGCAGAGACGTCGAATCTATCAGGGCTTCCTCCACTCTAATTTTATGGCAATGACAACCCGCAGCCTCGTAGAATTTGCCCTGAACTGGACCGACCAATCTCTTCATGATGAATCGTTCAGTTCAGTACGTGGCTGCGGGGTGTAATTTAATTATTACTTTTGGTAGTTTAATTTTTTTTTTAGTGCTTTCATCTTGGTATTCTCCCCATTATTTTTAGCCCACGATTTGATCAATCAACACGAGTAAAATGCGCAGTGGCGTTCAGTAATTTAAAGAAATATACGTATCAATTTAAAAAAAAAATAAAAACAACATCATAACCATATTCCTGTGGGGTGATGCTCGGCGCAAGAAAAATGCGCAGAGGCTTTCGGAATGTATAGTTGGGATATTCATAAGCGATACTCCATCTTTGGAGTATCGGCTGTGAAATCCCCTATTGTAGTTAATTTTTAAAAGTTCCTGTTCGTGCTACGGATCATCGAGAGAAGATATCTCCGGCCAGCAGCAACCATTCTACGTACGCTTCCCCGAGAAGTCCGCCCAGGAGTATTTTTGTGGGGCTTGATCCAGGTAGATCGGCGGTGTTCCAGGGCAGGGCAGTTTATGTATTAGTTTGATCAGGACACCGCCGACATGTCGGGTGTTATGCGCGGAAGCGTCGGCCCCGAGCGGCCGGCTACAGCGTCACGTTGTTAATCTTAAGCGAGCTCACGCTTTTTCTCCCTAGTTACCTTCAAAAGGAGATTGTATCTTATTTTAATTAATTACTGTCGTATTTCTCTGTTTGCCATTAGGCTTATGATCCTTAATGTGCATATTCATAATCCTAATTAATTCTCTTCGTAAACGAAAAAGGAAATCGCCACTAAATTTGTGATAGGCACATATTTGCGCTCTGGTGCGTTTTCCGTGTTTACGTTTGAAGAACTATATGGGTGCGCAATTTGCGTTATACCTGAATACATTCCTAAATACACTTATTAAATATACCACGACTTTGCATATGCATTTGCGCTATCGCACAACTCTAGGCCTTACTGTTCATACCTCCAAACACTTATCACATATTATGAATGTCTAGAGAGCCTTAGGCGCCTTGGCGTCTGGTTATAAAAAAAAGATAATAGAAAGATTTTTTTTACGGGCTTAACAGACGTATTTCTGGAAATATAAATATATACGTACTTAGGCTTTCAATTTAAAATAAATACGTACTTACGTGTACGTATTTTTGGTTATTAAAAATAAATAGAAATAAAATATATATACGTATCTAAAAGGACATATTTATATTTTTGGTTATTAACATTAATATACATACTTAAACGCACGTATTATTTGGTTCAATTAATATTTACATTGAAAAAAAATAACACAACGAGAAGTTTCTTTTTTACGCCCTGGCTCGGGCAGCGATATTTTCGCTGAACGCGCCAGGAGACGGTCAGGTCTGTTATTATTGTTTATTGTGCTACACCCGTGGACCGTTGTAGCTCCGCCCACTTTTCTCTTCTTAGACGAACATCAATTCTTGTTGTTCGTCTGGGGGAGCAGTGAAGTGGGCGTGCCTACTCGCCTAAGCCATTTGCGCGCGCGCAAATTGCGCGCGCGCAAATTGCTAACACTTGTGCACGCGAGGGTTCTCGGTGGTAAAGCGTTGCTTAGCGACTAGCTAAGCAACGATGGGGGTTCAGGCGTTCGGGGCGAGACCCGGCGGACGTGTTTCTACACGCTCCGTCTTTTTCCACAGATATTTAGGCTTTTTGGGGTCAAAATTCTAAACTAAATTATAGAAACAACACGGGAGGGAACGGGAGACCTGCGTTACTATTTATGTTGGTATCCTTGTTAGTCTTTGGTTAAGAATAAATCGTGAGCTCTTGTAAAGGTGAATCAGGACGTTCCTTGCATTCTTTCCTATCCTCCAGTCTATTGTAGATTAACCGCTATGGAACCTATATTCGATTGCTTTCTATGAACTGAGAGGCCTTAAGCCTAAGTCGGCCTTCTGCAAGAAATACACCCCTCTGCGGGAATCTAATAACTGACGCATTTACAGAATTAACGTAGTGTTACTTTTAGGCTAGAACCACGACACATAAGGTAAATTAATCAGTAGTGACAGCGGCAGCAACTCGTGCAGGACTGCGCATATTTGGATTCATTTAGTAACATTCATAATATCTCTAACGACGAAGGGGGCAGCCAGTAGTTGAAATAACCTAATATAAATACACTTTAGGCCGATAAATGCGCACGGTGGCAAATCTAGTATTTAGACGATACTCTG
This sequence comes from Branchipolynoe longqiensis, assembly GCA_030323885.1. Taxonomy (NCBI): domain Eukaryota; kingdom Metazoa; phylum Annelida; class Polychaeta; order Phyllodocida; family Polynoidae; genus Branchipolynoe; species Branchipolynoe longqiensis. Next base: position 50,039,305 of record CM059200.1, on the reverse strand, counting down.
GCTGGCGCCTACAGTACGGGACGGACACCGACGACGGAATACGCGCAGGCGAACGGTAAGGCTACGACGGCGGCGGCGGGCCAAGGAAATTCACATGGAAACAATTAATTATATTAACACGTTAGGCTCGCCTTAAGCGGGGGTGGAATAGCCAGAAAATTCACATGGAAACAATTAATTATATTAACACGTTAGGCTCGCCTTAAGCGGGGGTGGAATAGCCAGACAGTTAAATATATATATATATGTATATATATACATATATATATATATTATGTGGTGCATGACGCATTATGTGAGTATAAAGGCACGGAAGGAAAGTTGAGTAATCGATTACGCCCAAAGTGTTGGTTGAGCTCATGTATGGACTACTACAATAGTGTCCTAGGGGTGATGAAAATGGGAAATATTGCGCCTAGAGTGGGACTCGGAACCCACATCTCTTTGCATTCCGGACCAGTGTGCTAACCATTACACCACCTAGGTTCCCTGATATCACCACACTACCCACGCTTACCTGTCAATGTGGTTACTTGCCCGAGAGGTCAGTGCAGACTACTACAAAATTGTGGTGTTCTCTGTGGCGGAGTGGTTAGAGTGTCTGACTTTTTTCTAGGTCGGACTCCTAATCTGAAGGTCGGTGGTTCGATTCCCCGTGCCCCCATCTCTGCCAATTTGGATTTCCACCGCTGTGTATCACGTACAGCGTCATCAAAGGCCAGTTGCTCTCACACCATGTCTATGTGGTGTGGGAGGTTAAAAATCCCTTGGGTCGGTAAAAGTGTAGGCTCGGCCTTTCTATCGACAAACTGTCTAATGGTGAAAACAAGCCTATTCAGGCTTATCCATGATAGGCAGTATAAATCTTCAACAACAACAATACTATAGATAGACATAGTTAATCAATGCTCGGTTACGTGTCGTTGTGCCAACATGTAAAGTGGAGGTTTGGGTGGTTGGTTATCTGAAATCAAGCCTTGCATTTCAACCTATAATCAGCTTTATTATGTTGAAAACATAATGTCAACTTTGGTGCACAACCCAAAAGACCGCTCTCGCCAGACCATTAAGCCCCTGTCACACATCACCGGATTGGAGGAAACGGAAAAAAAAACGAACAAAGTCCGTTGATAGTCTGGTTTGTGTCCGTACAAGTTTTGAACATGCACACAACTTGGAACGGATGCAACCGGATTGACGTCTACGGTTCTTGTCCGGTTTGAGTTTGTTTCATCCATTGGCTATCTGTTCATGTCCTTTTCATGTCCGTTTCATGTCCGTTTCATGTCCGTTTCATGTCCGTTTCATGTCCGTTTCATGTCCGTTTCATGTCCGTTCGTCCAGCAACATTTTGACACATTTTAATACATCTTGATACTTATGACGCCCGGACTAGATAATTCTGTCCATTGCTCAATCCAGTGATGTGTGACAGGGGCTTTAACTGGTATATAAGGCGAGGCCCAGATTTGAGGCCATGAAATACTTCTGGAGAATACATGGAATAGTCTTCTAGACGCACGTGGTAGAAGCACTGACGGTAGAAAGGCTGGATAGACATTGGAGAAGACACCCACAAATATATGACTTCAAGGCTCCATCCACCTGCACGTGTGTGCAAAAAGTAATAATTCTTTTTGCCATAATGAGCTGGCATTAAAGGCCCAATATCGCCTAGATCAGCCATAAGAGGATCTGTTAATTAATCTGTAAGTTAATAATTTTCATTTCAAATTGACTGGAAGCACTCTCCCAATCAGTAGAGTGCAGGCTTCCCATGCAGAAGGTCGGGAGTTTGAATCCAGCCGAATCAAACCAATGACTTACAAAATTGATATACTGTCTTGTCATTACCTAGCATTACTAGGATAGGGCAAGGAGTGCTTAGCTCAGGATAATGTGACTGAGTGGGATATCGAATCATGGTGCCGGTGGCCTGATCTCTCAGTGGGGCAGTACTATAACGTTGTGCACTGTCACAAGGCGGTACATGTCCTGATGAGTACATAAATATTGCTAGGACGTAAAACCCCAACAAGCATACCTTCAAATGTATGGGTACCAGTCACAGGCTGGTGACACTGTGATAGTGGCGCCATCTGGGTAGGAATGCTCACGCTATGTAGGTCAACGTAGGGCGCGTTATGGTCAACCATATCCTCAAGAGGTGGAGCCACGAGCCCAATAAGGCTACCTTGCAACAGCCTGGTTCCCTGGCGTTTGTTCATGATTGTCGCTTTGTGGTGTCTAATGCTGTGTTCATATCGTGAATATGGTGAACTTCCCACTTACTCCCGGTGAAAACGACCATGTAAACTGAGAGCATTTGACAATTCATGGTAAACAATGACAATATGGACTCCACAAAGCTTTTAGCTTTTTTTACTATGGTGTAACCATTATAGTGACACAGAATCTAAGTTTAGATACATAGATTTAATCAAATATGACTGAAATAATTAATTTTGAGCAAGTTTTTACAGTCTATGATAAAAGAATTGAACTTTCAGGCTGGGCGATAATAGAGGCAAACTACAATACATGCGTAAATAACATGTAAGCTGCACATTTTTGGTAGATATCATCCACTACCATGTTATACACCATGTATGATTTGTTTTAAGACCACACATTATGGACAATGGTTTCATTACAAACATATTTTTGTCAATTTATTATGGAACCTTACCATGCAACTTTTCTCCATTCGCTGCCATTTTTTCACAAGTGGTGAATAACGAGCCGCTTAAAAAATCTTTAGTTCACAGGTGGTGTTCACCAGTTGTGAAGTCAATTGAACGCAATTCACAGTTTGTGAAGTGGGAAACACCATATTCACCAGTTCATATGAACACAGCATAATTGACACTATTCATGCGTGACCTAATTTGGCATCAGAACGAGGCTGAGTACGCGTCAGGTATTGGAAATGGCCATAAGACACTGCTGTGTGCCGATATGTATGAATTACTACAGATATTAAAGGAATAAAATTTGAAGATATTCACTTTTGAAACTGTCATATTCATTTTCGCATAGGGGCCTACCTTTTTTCTATCTATTGGACAATTTTCATGAAGATTGAGTGATGATCAGATGCATTTCAGTAGGCGATGTCAACAAAGTCGCTCACCTTGGTTGCCAATCTTTTCTTAAATTCAAAATTGCATAACTTTCTTAATATATATATTTTTTTTTTATATATTTTAACCCTCTTAAAGCTTTTATTAATTTGTAATTACTAAGACTAGTTGTTTAACAGTGTTAGTACTGCTACACAGATAACTACACTGACAGTGCTGCATGGTGCATGATACCACCATAACTATGCAGACTTGAAGGTGACAGTCACATTGTAGTCACCCAATCTTCGTGAAAATTGCCAATAGATAGAAAACAGGTATGCAAAGATGAATATGGTAGTTTCAAAAATGAATACCCTCAAATTTGATTGATTTTGAGAGGTATTGGTCGATGACAAAAGTATTTGGATAACTTTTCATACAGCGGCGCCTCGCAGATGTGTATGTGGCCTGGGTCTGGTTTCAACATGGCCATGGCGTGAATAGCGTCAATGCTGCGTTTACATGGCACAACAAGTTGCATGACTTGTTGGAGTGCTTGTTGAGTACAACTAGGTGTCATATGGGTGCATCTAACAATCTACTGACGCCATCTATGAAAAGATCCAGGAACCAAGTCACTTGATCAGAGAGACACATTTTCATGGATCGGTCAGTGCGCTCAACATTTCAGCATGTATGAAAAAGTCGAGGGAGCCAGGTCACATGACCAAAGAGGCACGTCTTCATTGGTTCTTACATCAGCATCTCAACAGAGGCTCAACAAAATATAGCAACCCCCATTGTGTTGCATCCCGTGCGCAATACACTTTTTAGGTTGTCATTTGAGTAATTTCTTGTTGAGAGCTAAATGGAGAGCGGCAGTCAAGTAATGAAAGCAGTCTTTGTCACATCGCGACCGACAGCATGATGATGATGATGTTGTTTCTGAAACATTTCGAACACTACTCTGTTTACAAAAGTAGTAGTTCAGTATAGCCATGTTTACACGGGAGAGTTAAATCGCTTCATATAAATCGCCTTGCCTAGTTCGCCTCACATTCGCCGTGTAAACGCGACTCTGAGGTGGATTAGCGCTGATTCGCTTCATATGATTCACTTTATGTAAAGCACCTTGTGAGGTGGTTTATATGAAGTGATTCAGCTGGTTCCTGGGCGGCGACTAAACAAATAGCAGTACTCGCCGGCTACAGGCTCACTAAGGCTGCTGGTTCCCGGCGCCGACACACTTTCAAACTCAGTCCGTGTAAACGCGCCACTACTTCGCTTCATATAAATCGCTTTGTCTAATTCGCTTCACAATTCCGGCTTAATTTGCCACTATATACCACTTGTGCTCTCTGTTGAGGACCAATGTGGATGCACTCAGCGGCACCTATCGGCAACCAAGGGTACAGGAACCCGACTGGTTTCACAGTGGCTGCACTCACTTAGACGGCACCTAGCGTCAACGATGGGTACTGGAACCTGACCAGCCCTTCCTGTTTATAATCCATTGCCGCTCCCATGTGTTATCTGTTTATGTGCCAAGTGGTTTGTTTATAGACCTATTTCAATGTTTGTAAACATTGTGTATGCTCGCGCAGCTCGGCTGCAGAACGAATGCACACTGCCACTGAGTTTGCCAGTATGTGCAGTGCAAAACGTTTATTTTATTAAAAATTAATAGAAATGCACAACCCTAACCATATAAATTTAATATAATCTATTCGTTGAATATGTTTTCTATATGTCTACTAAGCAGTTTGTTTCTAAGTGGTGTAGTTTTAGAGATATTTCACTTTTTCTGTATGAAGATTGCTCACAGCCATTGACAATGATTCACAATGCACTGGCACTGACACTCAGAATATCCCAACTTTCACTATTATCTCTATTTTTAATACTTTCAGGGTAAATTGCTCTTAGGTTACATTCAATACTTCAGATCTTCCTCTTTAATCGCGCATTAAGATATTTTTAATCGATCCAATGAAAGCTTTTAAATTTATTTTACTAAAATAAATGCTCCACATAGACATAGCATTGCCGTATTTTACCCTTCGCCGGCAGTTTGCCGGTGATGCGGATTCCAAGGGACACCAGTTTGACAGGGACACTTCCATTGAAATGCATTGTTAACGGCCGTGAGCAAATCTTCATACAGAAGAAGTCAAATATCTCCCAAATTACACCATGTAGAAACAAATCGCTTGGTACACATATAGAAAACATCTTTACCATGAAGACTATATTAAATTTATAAGGTTAGGGTTCTGGATTTCTATTAATTTGTAATAAAACTTACGTTTTGCACTACGCGTACGGTCAAACTGAAGGCATTGTCAATGGCCGTGAGCAGTCTTCATACAGACAATACAGAACAAGTGAAATATCTCTAAAACGACACTACCTACAAACAAATCACTTGGTACACATATAGAAAACATGTTTAGCAAAAACACTATATTAAATTTATAAGGTTAGTGATGATGCTGTTCGATTTTGACGCGTGTGCAGAAGCGATGTGTCCCTGGGAAACTGGTGTCCCTGGGAAACCGCAAGACCGGTACGCGCAGTGCAAAACGTCGATTTTATTCAAAATTTATAGAAATCCAGAACCCTAACCATATCAATTTAATATAATCTTTTTGGTAAACATGTTTTCTATCTGTATTCCACTCGGTTTGTGTCTAGGTGGTGTGGCTTTAGAGATATTTGACCTTTTCTCTATGAAGATTGCTCATAGCCATAGAGTTTGCAGTGTGACCGGATGTTGTCCTGCAGCCAAGCAGCGCGCGCACTGACCTAAATAGCCATGCTGACGTCATATGAAATTGGTCAATAGGTCGTGCAGGTTTTATATTAGAGATATTTCACTTTTCCATTAAGTCTGCAGTCAATCCGGGTGTTGTTTTGCAGTCAAGTTACGCGCACACACCTAATTATCTATGCTGATGTCACGGAAATACGTCTATTGTGGACCTATGAATATTCTATAATTTTTTTTGGTGGGGGGTTTTGTGCCTTTGCAATCTTATGGGTCCCCTTAAAAATACATAGTATGATGGTTTTGAGTTTCTGTCATTTTCTGAGATAATTATATTAGGTTGATCATTATAATCTATCTTACTTTAGTTTGAAGTAACTTTTATGTTAAACGGCTAACTTTTGAGATATTTGAAGTGCAGGCATGCACAATTAATTTAGCCAAGCATGGCAACATTCTGACACCATTGGCTTCAGGTTCCATTAAAGCTGCATAGTCTGATGAAAACATAAAATTTTCAAAACCAAACCAATTATCTAGATTTGATTCTACATATCTAACTTAGATACTGCTGCACTTCTTAAACATTTGTTGCCACACAGAAGGGAACACTGAGTCAATTAATAGAACATGTTACTGCAGAAGCCTATGGTGTTAGAGTTTTGGCAAGCTTGCCAAAATTAAGTTTACGAGCGAGTGTGGGTTCGACCTAGATCTGTTTCGACTGAATCGTATTGTTTTGGAACGGTCAAAACTTCTGCTGGGCAGTGAAACCCTAAAAATAAATGATGAAAAAAATATATGTACACAGCTAGCAGTTTCATAGAGCAAATTTACCGGAAAGTCAACAAACTCAGGTCTCGACTGTGACGTGCTTAATCTGCCTCATCTAAACCGCTACCGTCCACACATGCCACTTACGTCGATTTAAGCTAAATCGCTTCATCAATACTACCGTGTGAGGTGGTATAGATGAACCAATATAGCTGAATCGATTCAGCCCTAAATCGCTTTAGCGTAGCGTCCATACGGCGAATGTGAAGCGAACTAGGCAAGTCGATTTATATGATTTGAATTAACTGCCCCGTGTGAACAGGGCTTATGATTATGGCAACAAATGTTTATTAAATGTATGAGTAACTAAATTAGATAATGTGGAATAAAATCTAGATTTTTGGGTGTGAAAATGTGATGTTTTCATCGGACTGCAGCTTTAAGCTTTTCAGATTGGTTGTTCTCGTGACAGCTTTGAGCAATTTGTTAAATATGCAAATTAGGATTGCCATTACCAAAAGTTAAACAAATTTTTTTTGTAATCTAGTGGCTGCCATCTTATCGTCTTGGGTCATTTTATCCTGAATCCTCAAAGGTATGCCAATATAAATAAACATTGCGCACTGCAACCAGTGACTGTAAAAGTACAATGTCTGAACACTTTGACTTCTGGATACTGAATGGTTTATTCCCGTCCAGGGCTCACTGAACTGCAGGCTAAACTTTCCATGATGTCATCTCATTTACATACTCCTTTGTCTCACTCACTGTCTGGAATATTATGCATCTCATTAGCATATATTACAGACGTGTCTAAACGTCTATTACACATATATTACATTGACTACACAGTCGGGTTCCAGTACCCATGGTTGCCGCTAGGTGCCGTCTGAGTGCATCCACATGGGTCCTGCACATAAGTCACTAGTGGCATCTAGTGGCAAATTGCTGAACTACTAGTTTTGTAAACAGAGTAGTGTTCCACATCTTTCAAAAACAACTTTTGTTTAGGACTAGGCCATATCTATCACCAAATATGGTGTTATGGGGTCTTTGGGCCAGTGGGCCAGCCATGTCCCACACCTGTAAGATCCTGGAACGGCCATTCCACCATCATATTCAGTCACCGAATGGAGCGGCACAGTGTGTTGGTGGTGATGCGGATTCCGAGGGACACCAGTTTGCGAGGGACACATCGCTTCTGCACATGCGTCAAAATCGAACAGCATCATCACTAACCTTATAAATTTAATATAATGTTTTTGGTAAAGATGTTTTCTATATGTGTACAAAACGATTTGTTTCTAGATGGTGTAATTTGAGAGATATTTGACTTCTTGTGTATTTTCTGTATGAAGATTGCTCACGGCCATTGACAATGCCTTGAGTTTGACGGTATGCGCAGTGCAAAACGTTAGTTTTATTCAAAATTAATAGAATTCAAGAACCCTAACCTTATCAATTTAATATAGTCTTTATGGAAAAGATGTTTTCTATATGTGTACCAAGCGATTTGTTTCTAGATGGTGTAATTTTGGAGATATTTGACTTCTTCTCTATGAAGATTTGCTCACGGCCGTTAACAATGCATTTGAATGGAAGTGTCCCTGGCAAACTGGTATCCCTCGGAATCCGCAACACCTGAACGCCGTGCGTCAGTGTTGTTGTCATGGCGAGACGTACACAAACCGTGTTGCGGTGCGTGCCTTGATTATCGTCCACAACAACCTGCTCCGGCCGATCCTAGTAGTACGAGCAGGGCGACTTCTGTTTCCGCCCAGTTTGATAACGACTGATTGTCCAAACGCCATCACGACGCAGTGACTGATGCGAGCAGGTAGGCCTGCCTATGTATGTCTAACTGCTTCCCGCAATATTCGGGAGGACTGTGTACACACAAATACCCAACCAGGCGGGATGGTCGAATGAGTTAGAGCGTCGGCTCCCGGGTTGGTAGACCATGGTCCATGGTCTACCAACCCGGGAGACATGGGTTCGAACTCTGGTTGAGTCAAACCAATGACTTCAAAGTTGATACTTGTCACTTCCTAGCCAGCTCCTCGGCATTATTAGGATAGGGCAAGGACTGGTTGGCTCAGTGTCAGGATCATAATTTGACTGAGTGGGGTATCAGGTCATGGTGCTGGTAGCCTGGTATCCCAGTGGGGCAGCACTATAAGGTTGTCATGAGTGCGCACTATCCCAAGTCGGTACCCATCGTCATATTACCAGCAATCCCGAACTGTTGACTAGCGCTGTGACAACTCACCGTCACCACAAGTACCAGCATTCCTATAGCGAATCTACGGCAATGCCATTTATCACATTTCTATCATAATAAACGTATAGTGCTGATAGCAGATGAGTTTCTACATACACCAAGCTCTTACCTGCCGAAAATTGGGCTAAATTCGCTCAATCTTTTGTAGGGCCATCTATATGTTGAAAATTTGGGAGAAAATGCCATGTTTTCCCACTATATTCACAGAAAATCGCTAAACTGCCAAACTTCTACGACCTAGTGAGAGAATACGGCAGCATGTATTTTAGTGGCCGATAGCTCTCATAGATGGCAGCACCGTATGGTATCACCAGGCACAGTTTCAGTTGTGTAGCTAAATATTTTTCCGTGTCCACATGGGGGTTGAAGTTGACACATAAAATAAGAAATAAATCCATCAAACCAGTTTATTTTTATTGAAATATGTATTCCTATTTATTTATTCATTGTTCCATAATCCTTACATCCAATTACAACATATCTTTATTCCATTTTTTTTAATTGAAACAAACTTGTCATTGAAATATATATAATCGATGCGTACTCCGCATCTTGTGGCCGATGCTGATTGGATGATGGCAGAATCGAGCGACGCGCCATGAACTCGTAGCAGAAAAATTAAGTTCAGGATTGTGGTAATTATATGACCTTAGATGTTGCTATGACTTAAACAATAAACAAACAAACGCAAACACCCACTTTCAAACAGTTGAGTTACTCCCACAGCCACGTGTAGGCCTACTGAGTCACTCAGTCTCAGGGACTGCATCTGTCTTAGATAAAAGATTCACCCCATACTTACAGTATGTCAGCAGGTGGCTACCACAGCAGTACAAGGTTAATCTTTTACCGACATAATTATTATGTATTATGATAATACCGACCCACCCAGGGGGAGGCTAATGACTAAAGCTAAGGTTCCATATACGCGGTATGCGAATGCGGCAAAAAATTGCAAAGCATGTAAAGGCATAGTAGTGCTTCCATACGTCTGAATGCGATTGCGAACGCGGCAAATGGATCGACCGATCGGTGTGAATGCGAATACTGCTGTGTTTGCCATAGAAAACAATAGTAACTTTGATCTTCCTTCACAAATTTGGAGCAACAAAAAACAAAAATGTCATGGGTACCTTTTTTGGTGTGTTTGTTTGTTTAACGACCCCCCAACACAAAACGTAATATACTTCAAGCACTTTAATCTGTGCAAAAGATATATATGTATGTGTAACTATGTCTGAACAAGAAACTACTAAAAAAATAATGGGATCTTTCCATAATTTGAGCCAATCAGAGCTGTTCTTTTCAATTGCAAATGGCTGCCCCTTATGGGGGCTGCCATTTGCAATAAAAAAAGAACAGCTCTGATTGGCTGACACTGAGAGTTGTTCTCAGCCTATCAGAGCTGTTCTTTTTTATTGCAATTGGCTGCCCCCTTGGAGGCGGCCATTTGCAATTAAAAAGAACAGCTCTGATTGGCTGACACTGAGTTCTCGTGAGAATGAGAAGAGGAAAATCCATATCCTGCAAGTTCAAACAGGCTCAGACAAGTTCAAACGTGGCTGGTTGTCCCTCTCCTTTCAGCACTGAATATGCTTATGCAGAATCCAGAAACACCAGCCAGGTATAAGTAGTGCTGAAACTGGTTCTAGGCGAGAAGGGTCCACAGCGACGAAAGGATGAAAAACGAGTTCCCACTGGGTAATATCGAGCATACCTTTGCAGGATGAGTTTCCCATTCATTAAGTAGTGATATTGTGTCATTTAAACAGAAATCAATGTAGATCAATTTCAAATATACTTCAAACAATTTAATCTGTGCAAAAGATACATAAATATGTGATAATGTCTGAACAAACAACAACAACATAGTCAAATAATATTGTACTACACTGCTAGCTCTGTGGAGGTCTAGCCTGGTCCCCTGGCATTTATTTGCTCATGCAGAGGCATAGGAGTTTTCATCTATTATCGCTCAGTTTCCAACCTGGTCCCCTAGCCTTTGTACCGGAAACAAGTTTAAACGAGCTCAAACGAGTTCAACTGTGGCTGGTTGGGTCGCACCATGGCTGGTTGGGTGGCTCCGTAGAGCGCTGAATATGCTTATGTTCTAGGCTGAAACATGGGAGAAGGCACTGAGACCAGTTTATATCGATTCTGCAGAAAAAATACATATATAATGTGGGGGGGGGAGGGGGGGGGGATACTAAGCATTTCTTATTCATATCAATATAATATGTGCCTGTGGTTTGTTTATTGACTAGGCATACTGACTTCTGACAGTGTGCGCTCATGGCGAATTTATAGTGCTGCCCCACTGGGAGACCAGGCCACTGACCGTGACACCATGACCCAATATCCCACAATCACATTAGCCTGATACTTCGATAAAAGATTCACCCCATACTTGCAGTTGGAGATAACTAACTTACTAGGATAATGAATGGAGTTTTTTGGTTGTTTGTTGGAGTTTTACGTCCTGGCAACAGTTACTTAGTGGTTAGCGCAGTGTCAAGAGCAAAGGCCATAATAATAATCACAGCGAGAAGAGATAACTTATTTTATTCTATTATTACCAAAGACCCTATAATACTAAGACGGCTCACTCAGCCTGTACTGTGTAATCAAAATGATCAAACCCACCACTTGGTGCGCTGGTGCTATATTATATGTATAAATGTATATATGGATGTGAAAGATGTGTGATGATGGCGATGCTGATGATGATGTGTATTTGTTCATAGCAATTTCCTATTGATGTGTATTCATACTTACCTATCTCATGTATAATATAATTGTATGTGTTTACATGTGAAACACCAACCAGCAGCTGGGCTGATCAAACCCACCACGAGGTGGCACTGCAGAATTTACATTACCATGGGAGAGATAGGGAGTGAGCCATCTTAGTGTTATAGGGTCTTTGTTATTACCAGGCCATTGCTTTTGCACAGAAGGTAAAAGTATACAATCAACCAGGCCGATGTTTCAAGAGACACTTTTTACATTAAAAGCTCACAATTTAAACAACAACAAAATTGAGACCAGCTGAAATTCTAGATGAAAGTTGAAGATATTGTTCTTCCTGAATTGGGAAAAATTGCTTTTACGAACTATGTAAGCAGGTATAGTCCTGCCGCCCTTAAGAAGCCTAGGATCGCTTCTTAATAGTAAGACTAAACACAGTACTATGTAGTGAGAAGTGTACATTGTTATGTCTTTGGATTTCTTCAGCCGGGGTTCCAACCCATGACCTGCCAAATCGGGAAATGACGGTTCAACTCCTTTGGTGATCCCGTCTGGCTCGCCTAATTTTATTGCGGTATGGTGTTATGAACATCAGAGAATTACCACTGTCCTTTCCTAGTAATATAATCATATGATATGATAATATGATAGTTAATATGACAATATGAATATATGATTATAATACTATAATATGTGTCTGTCTCTACCTCAAGCTCGTCACCAGCCCATGAGTGAAGGGAGGGAATTAACTCAGGACACAAAATGGCAAACACTCTTCGGTCACGTGTTCTCTGTGGAGACATCCGAGACTTGCCTCTGATGAACTCGCAGGCTGTGCGGATCTTCACCAGTTCCACATTCACAGGTAGGTTAACAGTTACGCCTGCAGCGTTGTCTGCACGATCCTTACGGGGCCTGGAAAGTCTTGAAAAGTCTTAACCTGCATTTCACCCATTTCCCCCATTTCAAAGCCTTGGAAAGCCTTGAATTTAACCAAAGACCCTATAATACTAAGATGGCTCACTCCCTATCTCTCCCATGGTAATGTAAATTTCGCAGTGCCACCCTGTGGTGGGTTTGATCAGCCCAGCTGCTGGTTGGTGTTTCACATGTAAACACATAATTATATTATACATGAGATAGGTAAGTATGAATATACATCAATATGAAATTGCTATGAACAAATACACAACATCATCAGCATCATCATCATCATCATCATCATCATCACACATCTTTCACATTCATATATACATTTATACATATAATAGAGCAATTGTTTAACCAAGAGAACAGCCAGCGCACCAAGTGGTGGGTTTGATGATTTTGATTACACAGTACAGGCTGAGTGAGCCATCTTAGTATTCTAGGGTCTTTGATTTAACCTATGTTGGGTAATTAGTCTTGAAAAGCCTTGAATTCCATTAAACTGTGACCACTGATTTAAATTAGTCCTAAATCGACATTCAGAATTTTATTTCAGACTAAATCCAAATGAAAATGGTTTTGAATTCCTATCAAAAACAGCCTTGAAAAAACCTTGAATTAGATATCTTCACATGTGTATGGACCCTGTGTCTGTGACACGGCTCCTAAACAGCTCATTCGAAAAAGTGTCGGAAGGCTGGATTGTGGAAATAACCACATGACTTTGCCATCTAATATGCTAGATATATGTCGTTCAAATATCTATCTATTGGAGCCTGCTAATTTTGGGGTGAATAATTTATGGAATCGTGTAGATAAATAGCTTTTAAACATTGAATTGAAAGCTTTCTGTGGCAACCATCGTGGTATTTTCTTTGCATTGCATTACATTCTCTTCCAATTTCTCGTTTTCTTAGTTATTAAATTAACCATGTTTGAATATCTATTCTCCTACTTTAATTATCAAATTACATTGTTCATCATCATCATGCTGTCGGTCGCGATGCGACAAAGACTGCCTTCATTACTTGACTGCCGCTCATCATTTAGCTCTCTGCTGTGGGAGTTGCGTCCATGAGTCGGTCTTAATGTCTCTCAGCTTCAGGTTTCTCTTGATGGTATCCTTGAACCGGAGACGAGGGCGCCCTCTCTTTCTGTAACCAGAAGACAGTTGAGAATAGATGATCTGCATTGGTAGCCTGTCTGATGACATCCTCACAAGGTGTCCAGTCCACCGGAGATTCTTTTTGATCAGAAGATCTTCCATAGAGGGCAGCCCCGTCCGTTCGAGTATTTCCATTGTTGATGACTTATAATATCACAAAACAAAAAATAGGGTTAACTTGGTTATGTCCATTAACCACACACACCCTAGAAACCCAAGCCCACCTAGACCACAAATCACCTATTTAAATCTAGAACAGTCACTAACAGAAAGAACACTCTCAGATGTCATAACTACCGAGTACATTTGATCAATGATGATACTGTCTAGACATATTCTTTTGGGCATATCACTGACTAGGCATCAAGAAAACTGAAGTTCGGGCGCGGTACCTCATAAACGCCAATCCAAAAATTGAGTTAAATATTGGAGTTAAACCTTCAAAAGGTTCATTTTTTTACATTTCTATTGTTTTCGTAATTGCTTCATAATCATTTCATTGAGAATTAAAATTACCTTCAGGTAATAGTCTTTTAATTTTAATTAAATTGTTGGTTTGGCGATTACGGAGTTTTTAGCCTGACCTCTTCATATGTAATAATTAATCAATTCTACATTATTATCATTGATTATAAATTCTTTCTATTTCGCACCACAAAGTGAATTATGCAAACAAAGTAGTGTTGAATGGACGGAAGACCAGTGCCTTGGCACTGACAAAAAAGTTGCTTACTGAATAAACAAATCATTAAGTACTTAATAATAGCACCTTAAACATGGCTGGACCGGGCGTAGGTCGCAGGCGGCGGGAGATCAGGAGTTCGATCCCCGGTCAAATCAAACCAATGACTTACAAAGTTGATACTTGTCGCTTCCTAGCTTTGTGATCAGCATTAATAGGATAGGGCAAGGACTGGTTAGCTCAGTGTCAGGATAATGTGACTGAGTGGGATATCGGGTCATGGTGCTGGCGACCTGATTTCCCAGTGGGGCAGCCCTATTAATTAAGTCGCCATGAGTGTATACTGTCAAGGGTCCGTACCCATCCTGATATTACCTTAGATGTTGCCCAGATGTAAAACTCCAAAAGACAACCATAAACCTGGTTGGCTACCCTATGTGATTGCATTGTAGTAGTAGATTCCAAATATGGTCTCAGCTTCGAACCCGATACAACCCGTGTCGCCCGGTGTGGGTTTTCAGCCGTGTGCCGTGTTCAGCCATGTGCATAGACTCAAACTCAAGGCATTGTCAATGGTCGTGAGTCAGTAACCTTATAAATTTAATATAATGTTTTTGGTAAAGATGTTTTCTATATGTGTACCAAGCGATTTGTTTCTAGGTGGTGTGGTTTTAGAGATATTTTACTTTTCCTGGATGTTCTGTATGAAGATTGCTCACCACCATTGACAATGGCTTGAGTTTGCCGGTACACGCAGTGCAAAACATTAGTTTTATTCAAAATTAATAGAAATCAAGAAGACTAACCTTATAAATGTAATATAATCTTTTTGGTAAAGATGTTTTCTATATGTGTACCAAGCGATTTGTTAATAGGTGGTGTGGTTTTAGAGATATTTCACTTTTTCTGTATTTTCTGTATGAAGATTGCTCACAACCATTGACAATGCCTTGAGTTTGTGTCTATGAACACGGCTGAACACGGCACACGGCTGAAAACGCCACACCGGATCGGTATATATTGCACATCCTTTACATCACTTCTACTTTTACCATTTCCGGCTCAGACACAATGGAGGAGAGGAACTCACTCATTGAGAATGTATACCCAAAGATTCAACAGTACTGCCGGAGTAAATATGGACTTGAGTTTCAGGTAAGTCTGACTCAGCTAAAGGGGCTGTCACATTATGACACATCTCACAAGCGCGTGGCCAACGCAGAAAATATCTTTTTTACGTCGAGATGCGTCAAACTTTTCGACACAGGGGGAAAAGTTGGATGTATAGATACCGCATACATAGCATATGCCCAAAGTAAGGCTATCATGCCTCCCGGCGAAAAAAGCTCGAATTATGATCACGGTACGTTCGCGGAACGCCGGTGAACATTATATACATTATTCGATCGCCAGAACTATGCCTCATACATTACATATGTCAAGACACGGTGGAGAAACACAAAACGTACGTTAGACGTATGGTAGACGTACAATATCCATACGTTGTCAGTACGTGGACTGCATTTCCATTGCCTTTAAGGTAGGTCAAAGAAGTGCAACGTAGTGAACCATGTACGTCTAACATACATCGACATATGCCTAAGGTATACATAACGTACAGCCGACGTAACGCCCATACCTTGTCGTACTTCGAAAGTTTTGTGCATACACAAAACTTTCACGGCCCCCTAACGAGCATCAACGTATGTATAATGAATGCATAACACATTATGACGTAACCTGACGTAGTGGCCAAAAATCACTTATGTCGGCATAAGTTTGCACGATGCGTCATAATGTGACAGCTCCTTAAGGGGCCATCGAGCGTTGTCAATATGTTCACCAGTTAGTACAAAGAGTACTACTTTTCCAGACTTCCCCTTCACCCCCCCCCCCCTATCACTGCTCACAAGTCTGGTAGGAACCTAGATAAAAGATTCACCCCTACACAGAGTAGCGGTGAATGACAACGTGGTCTAAATATAGGCGAGCATTGCTTTAGTATGGAACAGGAAGTGGAATTCCTGGTTCCAGTATCAAAATTAAAATGGCTACTTATATCAGCACAGAGTTGGTGAAATGGGAGAGAATGCAAAAATACAAGGTGGCGACGATAGAATGCTGTTGACTTCACTTTTAAAGTCCATTAAACTACATGTATTATATTTTTCAGCTCAAAAGTAGGGAGGGTAAAATGAAGATGTAAATGAAAAATATATATTGCTTCTTAAGTTAAAAATTGATGTGCTGATTTCATTTACCCAGCCTTTCGCCATTTTCTCTAATGGGTTGTTTTTCACCTGTATAGGAAGAATCTTTTATCTAGTAGGAACCACAACTCGATTTTCAAGCTCTCAGTTTCTCAATGTGTATTCAAAGACCAAGTCAGTTTCACCAGGAACTCCACTTCCTGTTTATGCTAAATCGGTTTTTTGCTCGTTGCTCTGGGTAAGGGCAAAGACCCTATAATAATAAGACGGCTCACTCAGCGTGTACTGTGTAATCAAAATGATCAAACCCACCACTTGGTGTGCTGGCTGTTCTCTTGGTTAAACAGGTGCTATATTATATGTATTAGTGTATATATGAATGTGAAAGATGTGTGATGATGGCGATGCTGATGATGATGCTGATAATGATGTGTATTTGTTCATAGCAATTTCATATTGATGTGTAGGCCTATTCATACCTACCTATCTCATGTATAATATAATTGTATGAGTTTACATGTGAAACACCAACCAGCAGCCAGGCTGATCAAACCCACCACAAGGTGGCACTGCGAAATTTACATTACCATTGGAGAGGGAGTGAGCCGTCTTAGTATTATAGGGTCTTTGGTAAGGGTGAATTTGTTATCTATTCTCCCAGTAGCTTGTTGGGTCTGCTCCTTTCATCAATGTTCACGACCGTGAAAATATTGACAACTTTGGACGTCCCCTTACACTTCTCGACTGTCAAGTTCTCTGTGGCGGAGTGGTTAGAGTGTTGACTTTTTTCTAGGTCAGACTCCTAATCTGAGGGTCGGCGGTTCGATTCCCCGTGCCCCCAGCTCTGCCAATTTGGATTTCCACCGCTGTGTATAACTTACAGCGTCATCAAAGGCCGGTTGCTCTCATACTATGTCTATGTGGTGTGGGAGGTTAAAAATCCCTTGGGTCGGTAAAAGTGTAGGCTCGGGCTTTCTATCAACCAGCAGTGGAATGAGGAAGACCAGTCGTCTATGACTGAAATTTCCCCTTCTTAAACAACTAATGGACCACAAAAAAACAAAACAACAAAAACACACTTGATGGCCTGTTTACCAAAATATACTAGTGTCTATCTCTGCCGCCAGGTAGTCGACATGCGCTGGGGTGTGCGTGACGAGGCGACAGACGACCACCAGACGGCGACACTGTGCATCAAGGAGATCCAGAACTGTCAGCGCCTCTCAGCCGGACCCAACTTTGTGGTGAGTCTCCAGGCACAGCGCCCCGGAATGGCAAGAGGTGTGGGTTCGAATCCTGCTCTAGACACAATATTTCCCATTTATCAGCCCCTCGACAATCAAGGCTTCTCTACCTCTCACTCCCCTATCTCACTAGCCACCTATCCCCACCCACCCACCAGCACCCCTCACAACATAGTCTCTTCTCCCTATGCCCCCTCTCAAATCCCCCCCCCCCCCCAAAGAAATAAAAATAAATAACATCAACATTCCTCTAAGTGTTTTTTTTAACAGTTTGGGAACACAATATGTAATTATATTACATTCCTATAATGTTTGAGTATTATTAAAAATGATAAATTATTGAAATATATATATATGGGTCATAGTCCATTCTTAAATGTTGGCAGCTATGCAACTGTGATGGCCCACGGCCTTCCCCCACACTGCCACACACTCACGGAAGAACGCCAAGATTCAGTATCAGTATGCTTCAACCTGGTTTATTAAATTATTACATAACCTCTCTGGTCTCCGCGGCGTCCACAGTCAACTGACCCGCCCCCTAACTCGCCAGGTCACACATCGCCTCTATAGGTGGGTGGGGGATGAGATAGCCACACGTAGTAGAGGGTAGCCCAGTCGGGGTCTGCCTGGTGGCTAGCCTGCCGCCACCTAGCGCAGTTCAGTGTAACTGCGTAGGTGTGCGGCGTAGTGTCTGCCACCACTGCATGGTAGTGGGGCTCATGTACAGACTACTACACAACAATAACCGCCCTGTAACACCTGACTGAATTAATAAAGCATATACCACAAAGCTATAGTTGACTAAGATCATTTCATTGTATCCTGCAACCATTATTTGCATAATCTCAAATCCACAACTAAATGTAACAGCAAGTGACATACCCATAGCATTAATGCCTGCTCTGAGGTATGATCAACAAGTCAATGATACACGATGATTGTACATGGATTCGATGAAATACCCTATGAACAACGTATGCGTCATTTGAAGATCCCAAGTATGTACTACAGACGGGCCCGGGGGGATATGATTGAAGTATTCAAATATCTCCATGGTATCTACAAGACAGGCAGCCCCTTTATCAGAGACTCCAACACCAGGACCAGAGGACACTCCCTGAAGCTGAGGAAGTGGTACTCCAGACTGGACCTGCGACACAACTTTTTTGGCTTTAGGGTGGTTGACTTGTGGAATGACTTGCCGGAGAGTGTCATAGCAGCAGAGTCGGTGAACTGTTTCAAGTCCCGACTGGATGCATACTGCTCAAGCATTACGTATATCTTGGAGCCAGTCACAGTTGCTACAATCCACCACATCTAAAGAACTGACTCCATTTCTATTAATGGTAAGATCGATAACCGGTCCAAGGCCTATTATAGCTGTATCCTATTGATTGATTGATTGATTTATATAGTAACATCAAACAACTACCCTCCAGTCTATGTGTACAAAATAAGATCCTTATTATAATTGTAAAGCCTAATTACTCCCTGCTATTGTTTATATTGTTAATATCATCTCATCCATATATAGTTCATATGCACTAGAGATGCTTAGCCTAAGCCTGGCGCTCGGCATTATTAGGATAGGGCAAGGACTGGTTGGCTCAGTGTCAGGATAATGTGACTGAGTGGGATATCAGGTCATGGTGCTGGTGGCCTGGTCTTCCAGTGGGGCAGCACTATAAAGTCGCCATGAGTGCGCACTGTCACAAGTCGATCGGTACCCGTCCTGATATGACCTTAGATGTTGCTAGGACGTAAAACAACAAGAAACAAACAACAAAAAAGCTTAGCCTAAAGCTGTGTTTACACGGGGAATTGTGAAACGATGTAGACAAAGCGATTCATATGAAGCGTTTTGGAAGCGTGTTTACACGGCGGAGTTTGAAAGTGTGTCGGCGCCGGGAACCAGCAGGCGCCTGTAGTCGGCAATCACTGCTATTTGTTTAGTTTAAACACGTCGATTCGACCTGCTACGTTAATATCGCTTGGAATTTAAGGTTAATTTAATTAAATTTAATTATTTGAGTCTGTAATTCTGTTAAATATGATCGCATTCACTAGATTTCGGCGTAATCGGGCACTAACACTGCCGGACACCAGCGATTAGTTACTGCTCCATCTGTTGCCGGCACGCACTACTATTTTATACTATCGCCGCCCGGGAACCAGCTGAATCGCTTCAAATAAACCACCTCAGGTGGTATAGATGAGGCGTTTCATATGAAGCGATTCAGCCCTAAAACGGCACAGAACCGCGTCTACACGGCAAATGTGAGTCGATCTAGGCAAGTGGGTTCATATGAATCGTTTTAAATCGCCCGTGTAAACGGGGCTTATGCCACACACGCACCGCTGATGCCAGGGTCGGTCAGCCAACCGCCGCTGCCCCCCCCCCACCAGTACCACACCCCACACACACCCTGGCGGCCTGGCACCGCCAGCCGGCGAATATCCACGAGACGGCTCTCTGCATGACGTCACTACTCATCACGCCGCCCACGACCGATATCCCCCCCCCTCCCCGGGAGGCGGCACATCCGTTACACATGGCCATCGCGCCCCCCATCCCCAACGCTCCCAGCACCGCCGATGGAACTGCCAGCTCCGACTTTAGCTGTATCCGCCTCCACTGCGCCCAAGATGCTACCCTGCTGCCAGGAAGCCGCATCGACCCCCGCCCACATGCCTTCGCCCCACACCGCCGTGACAACTGGCCCCGCCCATCCCCGCCGATGGACGATAGGCAGCCCGAAATATACAGCGCTGTCTGCGCCACAGGGCTCCCCAACGTGGTAGCGGCGCGCATACCCGTCCCTAGCAACATAAAGGTCGACCGCTGGAGCGAACTCCTGTCCGGCTCCCACGACCACCGAGAGTTGGTCGACTTCCTTCGCTTTGGCTTTCTCCTCGGCTGAATCGGCCCCACCCCCGGCATTGGCGACGTAAGCAACCACCCCAGCACCACCCAACACCCAGACGCCGTCGACGACTACATACGCAAGGAAAAGCAATGCGGCGCACTCCACGGCCCTTATGACAACCGTCCCTTCCACCCATGGTTCCATGCCGCGCCCATGATGACCATGGAGAAGGCCGACCCCAGCAAGAGGAGGATCATCACCGACCTTTCCTTCCCCGCTGATACGTCGGTCAATGCCTACATCATCAAGAACACCGCCCTAGACCACACTCGCGAGCACTGCCTCCCCACCGTCAACGGCTTCACGCGGGAGCTACGGGCAAGCAGCCCCCGCAGTTACATGTTCACAATGGACATAAGCAGGGCCTATAAGAACTTTAGGTTCTGCCCGCTCGACTGGCCACTATTGAGAGCTCGCTGGCGAGGCCAATACTACCTCGACAAATCCGTCCCCTTCGGCGCACGTGGCTCAAGCTCCCATATCCAATGCGTGGCCGAGGCCGTGGTCTACATACTCAGGGGTCGGAGTATAGCCGCCACCATGTACATCGACGACCTCATTGTCATTGCACCTGACCGCCACACAGCCGACTGCCACTTCCACACCACCCACACTGTCTTCAATGACCTTGGCCTACCCGAGGCCAGAGAGAAGACCCAGCCCCCTGCCACATCTGTAAGATGGCTCGGGTTCATCATAGATGCGCCGGCAATGACACTCACCATCCCTTCTGACAATATTGCAAGCACCATCCGCATGGTGCGATCTACCGAGGCCAGGACCAGCATCACCAAGAAGCAGTTCCAATCGCTGCTGGGCAAGCTCCTCCACCTCTCCAAGTGCGTTGGCCGCCTCCTCCAGGCCCTCAAGGCCATCTCTGGCAAACGAACACCAGTCGACGATGAGATGAGGGCTGACCTGGTCTGGTTCTTCGCTTTTACCAATGGATGGAATGGGACAGCCATAATCCCCCCCAACGACCCCAGCAGGGAGATCGTTGTCGATGCATGCCTCGGCGGCATCAGTGGAGCGGGCGACACCCACGCCTACTCCATGCCCCTCCATAGGGGATACTGCCGTGATGATGACAGCATAATCCAGATTGAGGCCCTTAATGTCCTCGTCGCGCTGCACACCCTCGCAAGACCCGACAACGATGGTGGCCACATAGCCATCAGGTGCGACAACATGGCAGCCGCCCATGTGCTCTCCACCGGCCGGGGCCACGACCCCCGACTCCTCGGTATTGCTAGGGCCGCCTGGATGTTCCAGGCAGTCCGCAACATACGCATCACGTTCCACCACATACCCGGCCACCTCAACCTGGTGGCCGATGCCCTTAGCAGGGCCCACATCAGCCCCAGCCACCAACATACTGCAATGACCCTATGTATCAACCGTCACATTAGCCCAGTTGCACCAGCTCTCTTTGATTATGCCGTTCACCCTCCATGCCATCCGTAGGGCGGCGGCAACCGTGGCCTTTGCCTCGGGAAGCTCCGAGCTGGAGGTGCAGCGCTTCGGCGGATGGACCTCCCACGCCCACAGGCGATATATCAGCACCGCCGACTCCCGCACGGTCAACGCGGCCCTGGTCTGGGCAATCGCTGACCGAAAGATCACAAATAACAACATTGTCTTGGCCGAGAAAAAACGAGGTTAAAAAACCTATTACCTATCACTCAGTAATAATTAACATCATTACAGTAATTTACAGTGATTAACCATAAATAACATCCGTAGCATAATTAACCATTGATATATTAATTCACAACAATTGCATTATCTTATTACATATTACTCTCATCAACTACTGCTACCCACTAGTTGCCATGTTCTCACCTCGCTGCGCCTTGCTCATATGTCACACCTCACTCATCCCATTCCCATCTCCCTTAATATGATCACCCATGACACTCTTCCTTGCAGCACTCCGTGTACAGGCTGACCATAAAACCATTCATGTAATGCCACTGGGGGCTGCCCGAAATAAATGCCATGTTATCCCAATCATGCCTCCTCGTCCTGTGTGCCATGGCTGCAATGAGCTCCACGTATTGGGGGCATTGAGCTGGTAGCCAAGGTGTTCCAGCCCAGTGTAATGAGCAGATATCAAAGCGAGTATATAGAAAATATAAGAACTACCCCTCCTACAGTGGAATACCTCAGGGCAGCGTGCTTGGACCAGTCTTATTTGTGATATATGTCAATGACTTACCAGAGGTTGGACATTCTATGGTCCAAATGTTTGCTGACGATACCAAAGTATTCCGCCGTATGGAAAAAGGTAGTGACTCATGGGACTTGCAGAAGGACCTCAACAACATGCAGAAGTGGTCAAGTGATTGGCAGCTGAAGTTTAATGCTTCAAAATGCAAAGTGATGCATTTAGGGGGCAAAAACAGCAAGGACATCTATGTAATGAACGATGGTGTGAATAATGTTTCGCTCTCCGAAACAATGATAGAAAAGGACTTGGGTGTCAAGGTGGACAACAAACTGACATTCAGCGACCACATCCAGGAAGCCGCCAACAGAGCTAATGGAATACTGGCTATCATTCGAAGATCGTACACATACCTAGACGAGGATGTTGTGCGCAGACTGTACACATCCCTTGCACGTCCACTTTTGGAATATGGAAATGTTGTGTGGTCACCACTCTACAGGAAGGATGCTGAGTCAATTGAGAGGATCCAAAGAAGGGCAACGAAGCTTGTACATGGATTCGATGCAATACCCTATGAACAACGTATGCGTCATTTGAAGATCCCAAGCATGTACTACAGACGGGCCCGGGGGGATATGATTGAAGTATTCAAATATCTCCATGGTATCTACAAGACAGGCGGCCCCCTTATCAGAGACTCCAACACCAGGACCAGAGGGCACTCCCTGAAGCTGAGGAAGCGGTACTCCAGACTGGACCTGCGACACAACTTTTTCGGCTTTAGGGTGGTTGACCTGTGGAATGACCTGCCGGAGAGTGTCGTAGCAGCAGAGTCGGTGAACTGTTTCAAGTCCCGACTGGATGCATACTGGTCAAGCATTACATATATCTTGGAGCCAGTGACAGTTGCTATGATCGACCACATCTGAAGAACTGTCTCCATTTCTATTAATTAAGAGCGGCTAACAGGTCCAAGGCCTATTATAGCTGTATCCTATTGATTGATTGAGTGATTGATTGATAGACAGTTGTACAATAATAGCACTCAGTCGTATACCGTCCTTAGCGACCTGCAATATAGTTTTGTTTCTTTGTTGTTGTTTTACGTTCTAGCAACATCTAAGATCATATCAGGATGGGTACCGACTTGTGACAGTATGCACTCATTGCAACTTTTTAGTGCTGCCCCACTGGGAGACCAAGCTGCCAGTACCATGACCTGATATCCCACTGAGTCACATTATCCTGACACTGAGCCAACCAGTCCTTGCCCTATCCTAATAATGCCGAGCGCCTGGCTAGGAAGTGACAAGTATACAATTTTTAAGTCATTGGTTTGACTAAACCAGGATTCGATACCACGGTCTACCAACACGGGAGCCGGATGCTCTAACTCATTCGGCCATCCCGTCTGGCGTGGAATATAATAATTAATCCCAATGATATATAGCAACACAAAGGCATATTTAGGTTAATAGACTACATCACCATTCCAGTGGCGTGGTGCATTGTGGGATGCATCAAAGCAAAACAAACCCACGAGAAGCACATGGCACATGCTAATACACTGGGTGCAGTTATGAAATGTGCTAGTTTCAGCTCATCTCAGCTCTTGTTTGAAACATAGAACACTAACTAAACAATTTTATATAATAAATTAAGATATTAATCTTTTATTTGCATTGCATTTACATGCTAGGGCCATAGCCAAAGTCAGTTTTACTTACTATATTTCTTTGAAACAAGTTTTTGTTGACACATTTGACAATATAATATTTAGAACACGAATTACTTATGGCTAATCAATGTAAACATCAGCCTGTAAAGTGACTGAAATTGTATGTTTCTCAGCTCAAAATGCTTAATTATGGAGAGTTATGTCTTAAACATATTCATTCTATTATTATATTGCATCCTTCCGTCCATGCTTGTGCCAAATTGTTATGTATTTTTTTTAATTAATTTTGAATAAAATCAAAGTTTTGCCCTACGCGTATCAGCAAACTCAATGGCTGTACGCCTTTGCTTTGTTGCCAACGCCGTTTTCAGCGCATGCACACTCGGAATGGTGATCTCATCTATAGCGGCTAGGCAATATAGGTGGATTCCATTCAAAATAATATTTGCATAACGAGTTATGCGGCAGATATCTACCATGTGTGTACCATTTAAGTCGAGAGATGTGATGTCTTTCTGCCCATAATGGTGGCTGCTATGGCTGGCATGGTGTTAAAGCATCAATCTTTATTTCGCTCCATCACTCGACGGTATCAATTTGTGGTGTTGAATATATATCCTATTCCCTACAAGTATCATCGCAGGCATTCCTTGGGGGGGCGGGACGTAGCTCAGGCAGTAGCGTGTCCACCTGGGAAGGTTTGGGTCATCTGAACGAATCCTGCTCAGTGCACCCATTTGCAGTCTGGGCTATATTCTGTTCCAACCAGTGGTACACAACTGGTTCATCAAAGGATGTGGTATGTGCTGTCCTGTCTGTGGGAAAGTGCATATAAAAGATCCTTTGCTGCTTATCGGAAAGAGTAGCCTATGTGGCAGCAGCAGGTTTCCTCCACAAAGAAATGTCAGAATGACCATATGGTTGACGTCCAATAGCCGATGATAAAAATCAATGTGCTCTAGATGCGTCAGTAAATAAAACAAACTTCCTTTTCGCAGGCATTCCTGGGTCAGCGAGCAGGTCATCGGCCATTCCCTGCGAGTATCGAAAGCACAGAATTCGCAGCATTACTTGAAGAGTTAGAGTCATCGAGTGTGGAACCTACTATCCTGAAACAGTGGTTCACAGAGGACAACAATGCATCGCCACCAGTCTACGTTCTTCAGCCGATCTCTTCCCGCATCCCAGGATACCTTTCTGATGTAAGTGTAGTGGTCTGTACCGACCTCTCAGGCAAGGAGCCGCATAGACAGGTAGGCGTGGGTAGTGTGCTGATATTAGGGAGCCTAGGTGGTGTAATGGTTAGCACACTGGCCCAGAACGCAAAGAGATGTGGGTTTGAGTCCCGCTCTAGGCACAATATTTCCCATTTTCATCACAACCACGGCACTGGTTGCCATGACCATGATCCTGTACAAGCTATGCGCTCTATGGTTGTTGAACCTACCCTGTGTATATATGTGTCAGTGCATTGCCTGTATGTATGTAATTGTAAGCATTAAAAGACTTACAATTCCAGGGGGACGAGTGGTCTGCACTGACCTCTCAGGCAAGGAGCCGCATAGACAGGTAGACGTGGGTAGTATGGTGATATCAGGGAGCCTAGGTGGTGTAATGGTTAGCACACTGACCCGGAATGCAAAGAGATGTGGGTTTGAGTCCCGCTCTAGGCACAATATTTCCCGTGTTCATCACCCCCACGACATAAGCTTCTGAATCCTAAATCACATAATTATATATGTTGCACTCTCATACTGTGTCAATGTAAAACTTATCCATTCAGCCAGCCAATCCTGTCTTGACCGCACAAAGATGTGGAATAATGTTCT
Source organism: Branchipolynoe longqiensis (assembly GCA_030323885.1). Lineage (NCBI taxonomy): Eukaryota > Metazoa > Annelida > Polychaeta > Phyllodocida > Polynoidae > Branchipolynoe > Branchipolynoe longqiensis. Next base: position 50,012,835 of record CM059200.1, on the reverse strand, counting down.
TTGCCATTTTGACATTGCTTAGTGCATTTTCCATTTCCTTTAAAGTTGTATAGTCCCATGGTTTTGATTTTCTCTCATTTTCTGAGATCGATATGTTAGGTTGATAGTTATAATCAACCTTACTTTAGTTTGAAGTAACTTTTATTTTAAATGGCTAACTGTTGAGATATTTAAAGTGCACACATTTGGGCAAGCACGCCAAAACTCTGACACCATAAGCTGTGTTCACACGGGCAAAATCTAAACCGATTCAGCCAAGGTGGATAGCAGGAGTCAAATTAGCCGCCCGTTCACACGGGCACTACTTGGGCCGGAAGTCGATATCTGCGCATGAGCAAGTCCAGTCTGACCAGCGCCAGTTTTCGGTTAGGCGACATCACCACGAGAGACTAGGTTCGACCTAGATATGTATTTAATGAATCGTATTGGTTTGGAACGGTCAAAACTTCTGCTGGGCAGTGAAACCCTAAAAATAAATGATGAAAAAAATATCTGTGCACCTCTAGCAGGTTCATAGACCAAATTATATAATATGCGCTTTTGATCGACCGGAAAGTCAACAAAGTAAGCTCTCGACTGCGCATGTGTGTGACGTTCCTTAATCCGCCTTATTGCGTCCACACGGACAAAATAAATCGATTCATAGAAATCGACTCACGTAAACTACCTCGAGAGGTGGTTTACAGAATGCGCATCACAGAAATCGATTCAGCCCTAATTCGACTCAGACGCCCGTTCACACGCGAAATGTGCGTTGAACTAGGCAAGTCGCTTTCTACGAATCGATTTACATTGCCCGTGTGAACACGGCTATAGACTTCTGCAGTAACAGATTCTGTTAAATTGACTAAATATTCCCTTCTATGTGGCAACAAATGCTTCATAAGTGCATTAGTTTCTAAGTTTGATATCTAGACTAAAATCTAGATAATTATTTTGGTTTTGAAAATGTTATGCTTTCATCGGACTATGCAGCTTTAAGTCCAAACTAAAATAAAGTTGATTGTAATGATCAACCTAATGCTTTTTTCTTTTCAAACATGGATAACACTCAAAACCATCGGTTTCTGCAATTGTAATTATCCAGTTTATTCCTTTTCCGGGAACATTTTGTTCGGTATCATGTCACGAACCGCGATAAAAGTTATGTAAATTGCTACGCAATACGTAAAATGCATCGCATAAATGATATATGCATGAATCAGAGTAACCTTGACCGGCTCTCTTGTAGTTTCAGAATGAAATGTCATAAAATAAAACGCGATAAAATTTTGGCACACAAAGAAAAGGTTTATATCTTACTTGCCTTAAAAAGAATTGCTACACAAAATGAGCAAATGCTAATCAATTTCCAAACTGATTAGCAATTATTGTTAATCAGAATTTTCAAAACAAAACGCCCCCTGTTGTGTATTTATTCAATAGGATGAGGTAGAAAAGAAGGCAGCTCGACGAGAGTGGAACGCTGCGTTTGGAAAGATGCAGCTACTTCTTCGACAGGCGGCTAAGGCCTGCCACGCAAAGGGGACAATTACCAAAGAAACCAGGGAAAAATACTTCATGTCCGGTGAGTACAGCGTTAAAAATAATAAAGACGTATATGTTGTTTGCTTTATGTCCTAGCAACGTATCATATCAGGATGGGTACCAACTTGTGACAGGTCACACTCATGGCAACTTTATAGTACTGCCCCGCTGGGAGACCAGGCTGCCAACACCATGATTTGATATCCCACACAGTCACATTATCCTGATACTGTGCTAACCAGTTCTTGTCCTATCCTATTAGTGCCAAGCACCAGACTAGGTAGCGAAAAGTATCAATTTTATAAGTCATTGGTTTGACTTGACTTGGACTCGAACTCCCAACCTTCCACACAGAAGCCTGCGCTCTATTGATTCGACCACCGCGTCTGGTGACGTATATGTTGAATATTTTTATATGCCAATATTATTACCCATGGACCATTGCTGCCTACTTTGTATCATATCTGGAACTCGTGCCCCACTGCAGATCCGATAAGCCAGGTGGCACCACTTACCACACCTGACAAAATCACTTTTTTTTGTTTTTTACTAAATGTAGTTTATTCAGTGAATAATTCTTTTTGTCAGCGCCAGAGCACTGGTCTTCCGGCCATTCAGTACAATTTGTTGGTAGATAAATGAAACTATCAGTTGCAATAATAACCACATGAATATCCTGTTCGATAATTTTTAGAAGCATAATATAAATGAACTATTAGTTGTAATAGTATGTGCATACAATTGCAGTTCAATAAAAGTATTATGCATTCGGTGAATATGCATCACATGGTATTGCATGATTCTAGAATTGTCTTTAAGCATGTCTTTCTTCCTTTGTCTTTGTCTCTTCTTATTTTCCAAAAGATATAACGTATCTCCAATACACACATACATATATATAGTGTAAATATCATATCCTGTCTTTCTCTCTTCTTATTTTCCAAAAGATATAACGTATCTCCAATACACACATACATATATATATAGTGTAAATATGCAAATTAGAGGATCCAATCACCAATACCAACCTGTCTATGTCGCTCCTTGCCTGAGTGGCCCTGCACCAACAATTTTACACTGCAGACAGTTTGCATGACCTTTTTACTCAAGTAAAACAAGAAAACATGTTAGCCTTTTTGAGGGCAGCTCCACTGTACCACCTCATATAGTTTACTAAATAAATTCTATCAATTATTAATAAAACTTTTCTTTTTCTATGGGAATTTGTTTCCCTTGGCCACAAATATATGATTGTGAGCTCTTTAATTTAATGAGTGTCTATTGGCACATGATTGATTGTCTGCTTTTACATGTAAAAGCGATGGTTTTCACAAAAAAACTAACATTTCTCACTGTGAATATGGCCTATGCTGCCGATATGGCGTAAAGCAACCACCAATCAATCAATCAATCATCAACCTTGCATGAGAGATCAATGCAGACTACAAACACCAGTCCTCCTGGAATCATGTCTTTTAAATGTTTTATGTCCTTAAGTTGTTTAATGCTTACATATACACATGCATACATATGTAGTGGTTGGTCTGCACTGACCTCTCAGGCAAGTAACTACATAGACTTACAATTCCAGGGGGATGAGTATAGTGGTCTGCACTGACCTTTCAGGCAAGTAACCACATAGACAGGTAGGTGTGGGTAGTGTGGTGATATTAGGGAGCCTAGGTGGTGTAATGGTTAGCACACTGGCCCGGAATGCAAAGAGATGTGGGTTCGAGTCCTGCTCTAGGCACAATATTTCCCCATTTTCATCACCCCATGACACTGGTTTCCCTGACCAGGATCCTGTACAAGCTACACGCTGTATGGTTGTTGAACCTACCCTGTGCATGTATGTGTTTAGTGCATTGCCTGTATGTATATAATTGTAAGCATTAAAAGACTTACAATTCCAGGGGGAGGAGTGTAGTGGTCTGCACTGACCTCTCAGGCAAGTAACCACATAGACAGGTAAGCGTGGGTAGTATGGTGATATCAGGGAGCCTAGGTGATGTAATGGTTAGCACACTGGCCCGGAATGCAAAGAGATGTGGGTTCGAGTCCTGCTCTAGTCGCAATATTTCCCATTTTCATCACCCCCATTACACATACATACATACATACATACATACATACAGGCAATGCACTTCCATATTTACTCATCAACCATACAGCTCCATAGTTGTAATTGTAATATGAAACTTACAATTCCAAAGCGGGCGGGAGGCGGGCGGGGGGCAGTGTAGTGAGGTGCACTGACGTCTCCGGGTGAAATGCCACATACGCAGGTAGGCATGGGTAAGTTAATTTGCAATCTTGGAGCCTAAATAGATAATGAGTTAGGAATGTCAGAAGTTTGGGCTTGAATTCCACTATATGCGCAAAAGTTTCCCATTTGTAAAAAAAACAAACCCACAAGGCCAAATATTTAAAAAAAATGGTGATCATCCTTTTGATCACACAAATTAGGGTCGGGCAGGCAGTTTTAATTAATTTTTTTATTTTTCTGGCATATGACGTAGACGTAATACATAACCAGGCTCAATGGCCGAATGAGTTGAATATCCGCCTCCTGTTCTGGTAGGTCGTGTGATTCAAACTCTTGGTTTCGAACCCTGGACAAGTCAAACGAATAACTTGAAAAGTGATATGAAAGTTGAATTGCGGCTAGCCCGATGCATTTTTTACAAGTTTAAAAGAAGAAATTAAAATTGTTAAAATATCAGGGGCGGGCGATTTTTCAGGCACGGGCGGGGAGATCAGCAATTTATATTTTTTATTTGGCCTAAAACTACTGCAGTCATGAATCTGGCAAATTTCCTTTTCAGTCACAGAGAACGAGATCCAGAAGGGGATCTTCGACTCCCCGGGCGACCCAAACACTCAGTGTCTCTGCTTCATTCGCATCATCGAAGATGTGCTGAGCAATCTGTCGCATGAGAAGGCGTGGCGCTTCATCGACATGGTGGGGTCAAAGGTCGATGAGGATGCGCAGAAGCAGCTAGCACATCTCAGAGATGAGCGTTTAACAAAGGAGATAACAAATCTGTACAGGCAAGTTAGAAGTCCAGCATTATGATCCGATGGTTTTGAATTTCTGTATTTTTTCTGAGATAAATATATTAGATCGATCACTAGTATCTACTTTACATTAGTTCAAAGTTACTTTTATTTTAAATGGTAAACTTTTGAGATATTTTGAGTGCAAACATGGAAAATTAGTTTTGGCAAGCTTAGAAAAACTCTGACACCATAGACTTCTGCAGTAACAGGTTCTGTTAAATTGACTCAGTATTGCCTTCTACACAGAAACAAATGCTTAATAAGTACATCACTATCTAAGTTAGATATGTACAATCAAATCTAGATAATTGGTTTGGTTTGAAAATTTGATATTTCATCAGACTATGCAGCTTTAAATTCAGTGAGATTTTTGTTCTCTCATATTTTTTTAGGGTTTAAAATTGGTTTATCATCTGACACGATGAGGCAAATCGGGAAAGCGCAGGCTTCCTATGTGGAAGGTAGGGAGTTCGAATCCCAGCTGAGTCAAACCGATGACTTACAACATTGATACTTGTCACTACCTAGCCTGGCGCTCGGCATTAATAGGATAGGACAAGGATTGGTTGGCTCAGTGTCAGGATAATATGACTGTGCTGGATATCTGGTTATGGCACCAGTGGCCTGGTCTCCCAGTGGGGCAGCACTATAAAGTCACCATGAGTGTGCACTGTCATAAGTCGGTACCCATCCTGATATGACCTTAGATGTTGCTTGGACGTAAAACAACAACAAACAAACATGTTTTATTTGCCTATCACATTGACTCTTTTTCATTGCTAAAATAAAGTTGATTCATTATCTGATTTGCAAAAAGAGGTTGTAGAAATACCTGTTCGACAGGGTGAGTGGGCTGCCAGCACAATTCATGGCCATATCCCACTCAAGTCACATTATCCTGGTACTGAGCTAACCGGTCTGTGCTCTATCCTAATAATGCTGAGAGGACCAAGCTAGGTTAGCGACAAGTATCAATTTTGTAAGTCATCAATTTGACTCAGTCGGGATTCAAACCTACAGCCTCCCACACGAGAAGCCAGTCAGCGCTCTTACTAATTTGGCCATCCCATAATGTTGGTTAAAGAGCAAGGCATGGGAATATTTGTTTTGTTTGTTTATTGTTTTACATCCTAGCCACATCTAAGGTCATATCACGACGGATACCAACTTGTGACAGTGCACACTCATGACGAATTTATAGTGCTGCCCCACTGGGAGACCAGGCCATTGACACCATGACCCACTATCCCACACAGTCACATTATCCTGGCACTGTTCTAACCAGTCCTTGTCCCATCCTATTAATGCCGAGCACCAGGCTAGGTAGCGACAAGTATCAATGTTATAAGTCATTGGTTTGACTCGGCTGGGATTCAAACTCCAGACCTTCCACACAGGAAGCCTGCGCTCTACCGATTAGTCCAATGCGTCCGGTCGGCATGGGAATATGTTAAATATACTTATAAATGGCTAAATTATCAGTGAAAATGCAAAGCTTATATTCAATAGGAGAAAAAATACCGTTATTTTAGCCTAAATTAACTATGCCATTGTAATTTATTCATGAAACCGCTTTAACTCAAGAAAGATGATTCAAAACAACTTTAACTCATGAACCATGGTATAGAACACCATCACGTAAAACACCTTTTGCTAAAAAAACTAGGACCGTAAAACACATTTTTTCTCATAAACCGTCATATAAAACACCTTTTGCTCATAATCATAAACCATGAGGTAAACTACCTTTTGCTCATAAAACATGATGTAAAATACTTAGCTCATGACAATAGAATAAAAGAGCTTTTGCTTATAGACTATAATCGATTACATTATGTTTTCAGACTGAAGGTGCTATGGAAAGATGTCATAGGTGGTTTAACAATCGACAAGCGAAACTACCTAAATTCATTCTCAGATACATTCTACAAGGCGCTCGTTCAGATGATTGACAAAGGAATCACTTATAACCAGGAACTGGCTGATGACACACTGTACCTGGAAGTATTACAGCATGCACATATGGCCAAGAACCACTCTGAGGCTTTTCATGGCAGAAAGGATGTTCTAGATGAACTCAAAGAGCATCTTGAGAAGCGTGCAAGTGATTCAGTGATTGTAACTGGTTCATCTGGGTGTGGTAAGACATCTGTTATCGCTAAGTGTGCAATATTGATACCTAAGTGGCGCAATGATTGCGAGCCGGTTGTGCTGCTTCGATTACTCGGAACGACTCTCGCCAGCACAGGAGTGCAGCTGCTAATGAGGTCACTCTGTCAACAGATCATACGCTGCTATGCAATCGTGGATATAGAACTGCCTGAGGATTTCACTAGTCTCATTAGAGAATTCAGTAAGCTTCTAGAGAACGCAACTGCTGAAAAGCCGATATATATTGTGTTGGACTCACTTGATCAGCTGTCGGAAAAGGAGAATGCATTTAGGCTGACATGGTTGCCAAAGGTACTTCCTCAAAATGTGACATTGCTTGTTTCTACGCTCCCTGACCAAAGTAACCTCTTGGAAACCCTGAAGAAACGATATGATTCAGGTAGCTTTGTCAATGTTCCCTCACTAGGAGGAGATACAAGTAGAGAGATCCTAAATTCAATGCTTGAATCCGACAGCAGAAAGCTCACTAATGACCAACTTGAGATAGTCAATAAAGCTTTTGATGAGTGCAGCTTGGCATTGTACGTGAAGATCATGGCTGACCGTGTGCTGACATGGACCTCATACTTTGATACAAGCAGTATTCAGCTGCCAATGACAATACGAGCGAGCATCAATCAACTATTTGATGAACTCAAACCAAAGCTCGGTGCGACATTCATCACACACACACTTGGTTATCTTACGGCTTCTCGGCGTGGACTATCAGAGACAGAGATGGAGGATCTCTTATCACTTGATGACGTGGTATTGACCGACGTTTTTCAATACCATGTACCACCAGTGCGCAGGATTCCTCAGCTGCTCTGGCTACGCTTGAAAAGTGAAATTTCACCTTATCTGGTTTACCGCGAAGCAGATGGAACAAGGGTAATATTCTGGTACCATAGGCAATTCATAGAGGCAGCCTCAGCCTACTTTCTGAATGACACAAAGCACAGCACCTATCTTCATCAGAAGATGTTTGAGTATTTCTCTGGAATTTGGCACAACAAAGAAAAGAACTTCACATATAATGAGATTCAAATAAACAAACTTGGTCTCAGCTCCCCCGAAAGCAAGGCTGACAGGAAAGTCTCACCACAACCCCTTTTGTTTGAAAAAGTAGACAATGATGCGACCACACCGAGCAGAGTAGCGAACCAGTTCAACTTGCGCAGACTTCTAAATGTTCCGTACCACATCCGTTACTCTGGATCAGCAGCAGAGTGTGACGCACTTCTACGAACAGAGTGCCTGTATAATTACAAGTGGCTGCAGACAAAGGTGCGGGCTTGTTCCGCACAAGCTGTGCTAAATGACTTTGACTTGTTACACTATCCAGATGAGTGTGATGACTGGCTGTGCGATGTCTTCCGCATGAGGAAGACTAGTCTCAACCAGAATCCATCAACACTTCCTGTTGAAATCTCAGGCACTCTTCTCCCAGTAGCCAGTGTCCAACCTCACTTGAAGAAGCTTATCGATGATTGCTACTCCAGTGGAGTGGTTGAAAATGCTCTTCTTCCAAGAATACTCTGCTACAACATGCCAGGAGGGTCATTAATACACGAATTGGAGCATCCGTTGATCCCAGGAACAAAGAAACAGCTGGTTCTCACCAAAAATCCGATTGTGCTTGCAGGTCTTTCGCAGACAACAAACACGCTAATTGTATGGGATATAGAAGGCGGTGATGTAATTGAAGAGGTAAAGCTGTGGCCTGAACTGATGCCAAAGTTCAATGTCATAGCAACAAGTATAACCGGTGACAAGATCATAACTGGATGCGCTTACCACGATACGGTGAATCCAATTGCGATATATGATGTAGCAGCTGAAGCAATTATTGTGAGCGTCGAGCTTGACAAAACCTACCCAAAAATTGGCTTCATCGACAGTTATCAGATTGGACTTACAGACAACAAGATTTTTGTAAATGTTAAAGGTAGAGAAGCAGACTGTTTCGACCTTCATGGAAAGCTGCTTTACTCATTTGATCTACAAGCCATTGATATGCAATTGTTCCATGAACCAAATTCTCACAAAACTGAAGTTGTATTTGTTCTGAAAGACGATGTTGATGTGATGTGGTATGATGCCTCACAGATCAACAAGACGTCCGGTTCCACGATAACAATGGCACAAGTACCTCACAAGGTGGCCATCCATGATGATGGAAACAATGTGTTTGTACTGTACAAGGGGGAGCCACGGGTCATCTGGTTCCAAAGGATACAAGTCAGTGACAAGGTAGAAGAATGGAACCTGAAGAACACAATAGAACTCCACGATGATTTCACGTTCTTTACGTTTGGAATTCCAACCGATATTAGTGTAACCGGACGATATGTCATGCTCTTCTCACCCGAGGGCATCTCATTGTGGAAGTATGCAAAGAAGCGACTCTACAATGAGTTTCGGATACCAGAGAGACTGATACCAAAGGAGGAAAAGATCTCTTCCTTCACCGCTAAAGTAACCACAGATCGACGCCTCCTGCTATGTGCATATGACAATTACATCATCATCTGGAACCTTACACATGGCATGTTGTTGCAGACGCTGAGGGCTTCTACAAAGCCAGTGTCAGAACTTTTGATTGGCAATTGCAGTGGAAAGCTGTTTCCGTCAGATATCCTTGTGACAGCAACATCACACTACCGCAGTATTAAGGTGTGGGATGTTTCGAAAGTGGACTTGCAGACTTACCAACCATTGATTATGGGTTCAGCATGCAGATATGTTCACATGGCTGAGACAGCCAATCGCATGATTGTTCGCAGCCATGATGTGTTTGAAATAAGAATAGTTGACGTAGCATCTGGTAAGTTTATTTCTCAGCCTGTTGAAGAGCTTGAGTCTACAACGCCCTTGATTAGCCCGGATGGTAAGTATGGTGTCATCAAAGACTTTCAAACTGCACCAATAATAAGGGTCTTCAATACGGATAGTGGAGAAATCGTTACAAGAATTCCTGTGGAGACAATCTACTTGAAAAGATACACCATCAGCAAAAATTCCTCCTACATTGCAACACATGCTGAGGTCTCACCGACAGAAGGGGTCGAGACGATGGTGTGGAACATTCAAACAGGGAAGCTTATCCAAAAAATCAAAGCGGCACAGGGTGGCATCTGTAAGATACTCTTTGTGAATAACGATAAACTTCTGGTGACATTGCAGATGTACCCCTTCATACAGAAGGGTGAGAACGGAGTTATACATGTGTACAGTGTGAAGTCAGGAAAAGAGATAGTCACTGTCGCGAACATCCTACGAAACACATCACTCATCGCCATCCCAAACTCGTCCTATTTGTACACCTACATGGCAGATGGCTCAGATGACAGAACAAAGCGGGTGGCAATTATTGATGCGCGTGATGGTAAAGAAATCATGACATACCAGAAAGAAGCTCACTCGTTGTGGGCATTCACGGTATCCCTGGATGGGAAGACGGCTGTCGATTCTGAACTTCACGTTACAGACATATTCAGTGGCCAAGTACTGTGTGATCTGAGCTCGCAAGTGCCAGAGAACGAAGAGCTCGAAGCACAGCTGGTACCACAGGTCACACCGGATGGCAGGTTTGTCGTGTGGCTAGTGGTGACGCAGGCGATTGTGAAGGTTGCCCGCATCAGTGACAATAAAGTGATAGGCATTTGCTGTACACATGGCCAGCCGGTTAGCTTGGCAATCAGCAAGGATAACATTGTCGCAGTCTGCACATACGAAGGCATCATTCTTCTCCTGAGCATCATCGACTCTTCTGATCCTGACGCGCATCTGCAGGTTCAGACATTGAAGGATTTCATCGCAAGCTCAGCTTCTCAGACGGCATGGACTGCACAGAACAATCTCAAAATCTCAGATAGAGCGCAGTCTTGCACTTGCGATATTCTGTGAATGCACCATCATAAATGAAAATTTAATTAGTGATCTGGTCATGTGATATTAATGCATATTTGCTACATGAATAGTCATTGCCATTTAACGAAATGATCATGTCCTAGAAATCTCAATTATATTGGCACTAAAACAGCTGATAATATCCATGGGATACGTTTGTTGGATTGATCCATATATAGTAGGTTGAAATTAAAAATAGCATCATTCTGTGATATTCAGGTGAGTTGTAATAGAAGTGTAGTCGTCTGCACTGACCTCTCAGGTAGGGAGCCGCATAAATAAATAGCGCTTGGATAGCATGATTACATTAAGGAGCCAAGGTAGTGTAATGGTTCGCATCCTAACCTGGAATGGCAAAAAGTGTCGGTTTGAATAAGGCTCTAGGTGCAATAGTTCCCATTTTCATGACCGTGGTTGTTGTGACCAGGACCCTGTACAAGCTATATGCTATATATGGTTGTTGAAGCTACCCTGCATATGTAAGTGCATTGCCTGTATGTATCGACCAGACGGGATGGCCGAATGAGTTAAAGCGTCCGTCTCCAGTGTTGGTAAACCGTGGGATCGTGGGTTCCAACCCTGGCACACCAGCCCCAAAAGAGCAAGAAGCGTTGGTTCGAATCCTGCTCTAGACACAATATTTCCCATTTTCACCACCCTCATGACACACATATATATTTGCCCCGTGGGTGTAAGTCCGATCCGCTAGATGGCACGCGGCGCAATGGGGGACCTCCGACTTTTTAGTTCAAGTTCCTGCCGTTCGCATCGCCACTGAAGTAGTGGGCCCCTCGGGCACACTGTAACACTGCAAATTCAATGGGTATGAGCAATTTGCATACAAAAGAAGTGTAATATTTCTAAAACTACACCACCTAGAGACAAACCACTTGGTAGACATAGAGAAAACATATTCAACAAATATATTATATTAAATTTATCAGGTTAGGGTTCTGCATTTCTATTAATTTTGAATAAAATAAACGTTCTGCACTGCGCGTACCGGCAAACTCAATGCATTGTCAATGGCCGTGAGCAATCTTCATACAGAAAAAGTCAAATATCTCTAAAACTACAACACCTAGAGACAAACCACTCGGTAGACATATAGAAAACATATTCAACAAATATATTATATTAAATTTATCAGGTTAGGGTTCTGCATTTCTATTAATTTTGAATAAAATAAACGTTCTGCACTGCGCGTACCGGCAAACTCAATGCATTGTCAATGGCCATGACCAATCTTCATACAGAAAAAGTCAAATATCTCTAAAACCACACCATCTAGAGACAAACCACTTGGTACACATATAGAAAACATATCCAACGAATAGATTATATTAAATTTATAAGGTTAGGGTGCTGTATTTCTATTAATTTTGAATAAAATAAACGTTCTGCACTGCGCGTACCGGCAAACTCAATGCATTGTCAATGGCCGTTTATGCCCACTAGTATCGATGCGCCACCAAGTGTCGGAAAAACGAACTAGCCCACATGTCCCCCATTGTTTCGCCGCCGCGCGAGATTCGGGTCCGAGTGTCACTGCTGATCCGGCCCGCACCCTGAACACACGGCTTCGCTCCGACCGTGTCCTGATATGGCCTTAGATGTTGCTAGGACGTAAAACAACAAACCGGCCGTGCATGTCGTGTTTTTGACAGTTATCACAGGGTTGGATGTGATCCATGATAATATTGATCTAAAACAAAAAGTATACCGCATAGTCCATTGGTTTTTAGTTTTTGTTTATTTTTCTGAGATAAATATATTAAATTGATCGTTATAATCTACCTTATTTCAGGTTAAAGTAACTTATTTTAAAGAGATAAGTTTTGAAATATTTGTAAACTCTGACACTGCAGTTATCAATGTTGCTAGGATGTAAAAACTACTAATTTTAGCAATAACAGGTTCTACTAAATTGTCCGGGTATTCCCTTCGATATGGCAACAAGTGATTCATAAGGGCGTCAATATATAAGTTACTAACTTAGATATTGAGTAAAATCTATATAATTATTTTGGTTTTGAAATGTTGATGCTTCATTGTGACTATACAGCTCTAAAATCAAGATTATATACATTTAAGAAGTCTGCCATTGCCAAGTTATGTTTGGGTAAAAGCCATGTACTTAGATACCCAATAATAAAAACTAAACATGTCATTTGATTATTACATTTATTACAGTACTTAGATGCCCAATAATAACAACTAAATGTGATGCCATTTGATTATTACATTTATCACAGTACTTAGATACCCAATAATAACTAAATGTGATGTCATTTGATTATTACATTTATTACAATGTGCCCAATAATAAAAGCTAAATATGATGCCATTTGATTATTACATTTATTACAGTACTTAGATACGCAATAATAACTCAATTTGATTATTAATTTATTACAATGTTTAGATGCCCAATAATAAAAGCTAAATGTGATGTCATTTGATTATTACATTTATTACAATGTTTAGATGCCCAATAATAAAAGCTAAATGTGATGCCACTTGATTATTACATTTATTACAGTACTTAGATACCCAATAATAACTAAGTGTGATGTCATTTGATTACTACGTTTATTACAATGCTTAGATGACCAATAATAAAAGCTAACTGTGATGTCATTTGATTATTACATTTATTACAGTACTTAGATACCCAACAATAACTAAATGTGATGTCATTTGATTATTACATTTATTACAATGTTTAGATGCCCAATAATAAAAGCTAAACATGATGTCACTTGATTATTACAATATTTAGATTCCCAATTATAAAAGCTAAACGTGATGTCATTTGATTATTACATTTATTACAATATTTAAATGCCCAATGAAAAAAGCTAAACGTGATGTCATTTGATTATTACATTACAATATTTAGATGCCCAATAATAAAAAACTAAATGTGATGTCATTTGACTTACATTTAGTTTTATTTCGATATCTAAACATTGTAACTGTGATTTCATTCTATTAAAATATTTAGATTCCAATAATTAAAAGTAAAGGTCATTGCATTCTATTTTATACTTATTGGAGGGGGGGGGGGGGAAGGGAATGCAACGAAGTTTTGGCTGCCCGTATTTCAAGATAACAACCGATAAACAGTGATTTCACCACAAGATCCTTAGTCTTGTATCAATGTGATTTAGATAATTAATAGTACACACTGATAGAATCGTGTTTTTATATGGGAGAGTGCGTGGGGGGTCAATTAAATCATTAGAATTTCAGGTTTAGTTGATAATCCCTCTGCAAGGTCCGTACACATGTGAAGATATGGATTTCAATGCTTTTCAAGGGTGTTTTTGATAGCAATTCAAGATTATTTTCATTTGGATTCAAGGGAAAAAAACCAATAGGGATTTCAGACTACTTTAGATCAGTGGGGACAGTTGAATGGAATTCAAGGCTTTTCAAGACTAATTTCCCAAAATAGATTCAATTTAATGCCTTGAAATGGCACAAATGAAGTTAAAAGAATTTCAAGACTTTCCAGGCCCTGTAGGCTACGGACCCTGCCATTGTAAACATACTACGCAAAGCGATAAACATGAAAGCCAAGTCAAAAGACCGTTATAAATATAGGAAATAATAGCCAAATAATAAGTTAAATATATGGTTCCTATCTAAAGATTCCACACGTCTATAAATGTGTAGTGGTCTGCACTGACCTCTCAGGCAAGTAACCACATAGACAGGTAGGCGTGGGGAGTGTGTTGATATCAGGGAGCCTAGGTGGTGTAATGGTTAGCACACTGGCCCGGAATGCAAAGAGATGTGGGTTCGAGTCCCGCTCTAGGCACAGTATTTCCCATTTTCATCACCCCCACGACACTGGTTGCCGTGATCAGGATCCTGTACAAGCTTTGCGCTGTATGGTTGTTGAACCTACCCTGTGTATGTATGTGTTAGTGCATTGCCTGTATGTATGTAATTGTAAGCATTACAAGACTTACAATTCCAGGGGGACGAGTGTAGTGGTCTGCACTGACCTCTCAGGCAAGTAACCACATAGACAGGTAGGCGTGGGGAGTGTGTTGATATCAGGGAGCCTAGGTGGTGTAATGGTTAGCACACTGGCCCGGAATGCAAAGAGATGTGGGTTCGAGCCCCGCTCTAGGCACAGTATTTCCCATTTTCATCACCCCCACGACAAATGCAAGTGTTACCACCAGTTCCTTATGGCTCCCTTTTCATTAATGACCAATTCCTCATGAGTTCACGTTCAGTAATTACCAATCCCTCATGACTTTCATTAATTAGCTATCCCTCATGAGTCCTTTTCATTAACTACCAATCCCTCATAAGTGCCTTTTCATTAATGACTGATCCCTCATGAGTGCGCTTTCATTAACTACCAATCCCTCATGAGTGCATTCATTAATGACCAATTCCTCATGAGTGCGCTTTCATTAATGACCAATCCCTCATGAGTGCGCTTTCATTAATGACCAATCCCTCATGAGTCCCTTTTTTATTAATTACCAATCCCTCACGAGTCCTCCTTTTTATGAGTGCCCATTAATTAATGACCTCTTCCTCATAAGTCACATTTCATTAATTACAAAATTCTAATAACCCCCCCCCCCCCATTCATTAACTACCAATTCTCCATGAGTCCCGCTTCAATAATTACAAATTCCTTACCCCCCCCACCGAAGATTTATCTTGTCATTAATTAACAAACCCTCACGCGTGCCCGTTCATTAAGTAGTACTTAACTATAGGTCACAATTAATTACCAATTCCTAATATTTCTTTCATAAATTACCAATTCCTCATGAATCCCGTTTTATTAATTACCAATTCCTCCTAAGCCCCCCCCCCCCTTTTTTCTTAAATTTTGTTTTGTTTTGATTAATTACCAGTTCCTTCTGAATCTCCATTTACAAGATAGACCCGTGGAAGAGGCTTGGGCATGCGAAGAACAATTAGACAAACTTTGGTCCCTATTCTTAAATACAATACACATCTCACAGATTGTGTTGTTTTACGTCCTAGCAACACCCAGTCATATCAGGACGGCAGATCTCAGTGACTATTCACTTCAACAAACAAAACTACATGCACTTATTAAATTAATTCAATCTGCGCATTAAAAATATCTGTTGCTCTGGCTCTGACTTTTAAACCTGTCACCGGTAGCAGCGACTGAGTAGTTGGTGTGCGCTGTGATATAAAATGCGCTAAGGCTAGATAGGACTGGTAATCAGTCATAGTATATTAGAAGTCCCCCCACAATTTGGAGAATGGTAATCTCATGCGATATTTTAGGGCAACGACTATATTCCAAGACGGCCCAATTGTTAGTGTGCCTTCGATACTAGTATATATATATTATATATATACTATATATATTATATATAGATACAGAGGAGAGAAGAGCGAGAAGAAACATGAGAGGAGGGAGGGAGGTGGGGGGGGGACTATATTCCAAGACGGCCCAATTGTATTGTTGGGACCCAAATAATGCGATCGATATAGGGGAGTGGTCGCTATAGAGGGTTTACTGTATATACTATATATATATTATACATAGATACAGAGGAGAGGCGAGAAGAGACATGAAAGAGGAGAAAACAAGATGGAGGGAGAGGGGAGGAGGGAGAGGGAAGGGGGGAGTGAGAGGGAAGGGGGTAGGGGAGAGGGAGGGGAGGGAGAGGGGAGAGAAGAGAAATCTGAAACAGGTTTGTGCCGCCGTTGCTTATTTATTTAACAATGCAATATGTACACATGAATTTGACCTCCATAAGGGAGAGAGTGGATTGGTCATGGTGGGCAGTTAAATAATTGTTGCGCGCTGGAACCAGCCAAAAGCACAAATAACGACCACCGAAATGGTATCAAATTTAAATTCACCGTAGTCAACAACCGAATCTATTCCAACTTTATCACACTAAACGGAGTCAGTCTTTAAGCTATTATGGCAATTAGCGGAGAAACCTATGGCAATCTTGTATCTAGGTACTACATTTACAACGCCAGAGGTTGAACCCTACGTTAATAAAAGCACCGCAAAAGGTAACCAGTTAAATATTTAAAGGGCCATTACCCAATTGACACTTTGTGGCTCCTTTTTCAGTTCATTGGTGTTAATAAGAGTAATTAGAAATCTTCAGAATCAATCCAGTTTTCGGAATCAGTGTTCAGAATCAACTAATTTTCGCAATCAATCAATCTTTGGAATCAGTCCAGTGTTCGGAATCAGTCCAGTGTTCGGAATCAGTGCAGTGTTCAGAATCAGTGCAGTGTTCGGAATCAGTCCAGTGTTCGGAATCAGTCCAGTCCTCGGAATCAATCAGTCTTCAGAATCAGTTTTTTAAATAAGTCGAGTCTTCAGAATGCATCTTGTCTTTGGAAGGAGTCAGCAGTCTTTGGGGGTGACTAATCATTCTGAACTATTCTTGTCTTCAAAACCAGGCTCGTCTTTGTTTGAAACCAGTCTAGTCTGTGGAACCAGTCTGGTCTGTGCGACCAGTCTAGTCTTTGAAACGAGTCTAGTGCAAGGAACCAGTCTGGCCTGTGTCACTAGTCTAGTCTGTGGAATCACTAACCATTCTGAACCAGTCTAGTGTGTGGAACCAGTCTAACCATTCTGAACCAGTCTAGTACGTGGAACCAGTCTAGCCATTCTGAACCAATCTAGTTGGTGGAACCAGTCTAGGCTTTGGAACCAGTCAAACCATTCTGAACCAATCTAGTGCGTGGAACCAGTCTAACCATTTTGAACCAGTCTAGCATGTGGAAACAGTCTAACCATTCTGAATCAGTCTAATATGTAGAACCAGTAGAACCAGTCGAGTCTGTGGAACCAGTGTTTGGAACCAGTCTAACCATTTTGAACCAGTCTAGTCTGTGGAACGACTAACAATTCTGAACCAGTCTAGTGCGTGGAACCATTCTAACCATTCTGAATCAGTCTAACATGTAGAACCAGTCTAGTCTGTGTAACCAGTCTAGTCTGTGTAACCAGTCTAGTCTTTGGAACCTGTCAAGTATCCAGAACCAGTCCAAACCAGTCTAGTCATTCTGAACCAGTCTAGTATTCAGTACTAGTCTAGTCTGCAAAATTAGTTCAGTCTTCATTATGAATCAGTCTAATATCTAGAACCAATCTAGCCATTCTGAACCATTCTAGTCTGTGGAATCAGTCCAGTCATTCTGAATCAGTCTAGTCTGTGGAACCAGTCAAGTATTCGAAACCACTCTAAACCAATGTAGTCTTTGGAACCAGTCTAGGCATCGGAATCAGTCTCCTCTTCAGGATTAGTCTCATGTTCGGAATCAGTCTCCTCTTCGGGATCAGTCTCCTCTTCGTGATCAGTCTCCGCTTCTTGATCAGTCTCCTCCTCGCGATCAGTCTCCTCCTCGGAATCACCGTCTTCTTCCGAATCAGTCTCTTCTTCTGAGTCAAGCCCTTTGGATTCAGATTTATCTTTTGGCTTTGACTCTTTCTTCTTCTTCTTCCGCTTTGTCCCTTTCTCTTCTTCCGAAGAGGATGCAGAAGACGAAGATGCGGAGGATGGACCTTCACAATGATTACAGTCGCAGTCCGCACCGTGGTTCTCTTCTTCTTCTTCGTCTTCTTCTTCTTCGCTGATATACTCTTCATTGTCATCCTCACTTCCCTCGCTGCTGGTCTCATCGAAATGGTGTCGTGCCCTCCTATGATGCCCTGAGCAGAAACCAAAACCAATCAGTTGCGCAACATAGAATATAAACTTTTCCTCAAAATCAATTCACTGAATTTAAATATATGTAATATGTAAGCACGTATACACATATTATTAAATATGTAATGCATCTGTAATTGTATTGCATTCGCTAACACTGCTACAGTTAGCCATGGATGTAGAGGTGGAGTTACAGCAGCCTGGAGGTCAGTTGTCCATGTTCTCAATCACCCAGTATTGAATTATTCATAAGGAGTAATGCAGGGTTGGTACAGATCCTTCTGTTCATAATTGCAATTTTAGGACTTTCAAGGGCATGACACAACACAATCTCAGGGACTTATAAGTTACATTCCTTAAATGTTTTGGTACCAAATTAATCATGAATAATAGGATCTTGTTTGCCACTATACAGACAAAGAAACTTATTTATTTTGGCCACATCATTCGTCAGAGTTCAATATATCGTACATTGTTGGAAGGGAAGGTGAATGGCAGCAGAGGGAGAGGGAGACCAAGAACATCATGGTTTACAAATATTTCACAGTGGACAGGCTTGAATTATTCACAGTCTATCAGAACAGCACACCATCGGGACAAGTGGAGAACCATTGCATCCAACCCTCGACTAGAGGACGGAACTATTGATTGATTGAATAGGATCGGTAATTGGTCGTTTACTTAATTTTATTTTGGTTTATTTAATAGAATTCCTGACACAAAGGTCCAGCAGAACAAGTAACACAGGTTGACATAAATAGTAAAAAAACATGCACCACAATGGCAGGTCGCGAGATTTGAAAACCCAAGTTCAAACCACAGCTGCGTGAAAATGTATACCTACCGCTACTGAGCCTGGTGCTTGGCATTACCAGAACAGGATGTAAGCTTTTTTTGCTTGTTTTATTAAAGCTATTTTATAATGCTTGACGAAGTTCAATTGAAAACAAGGCAGAGGTAGCCTTCGTTCATTTGTTTGCAATATAAGAGACTGGATGGCGGAATGAGTTGAGCAACCGCCTCCCATTTTGGTAGGTTCTGGGATTCAAACCCTGTTCGAGTTAAACCAAAGACTTAAAAATGTTGCTACCTAGTCTGGCGCTCAGCATTACTAGGATAGGGAAAGGAGCAGTGGAATGAGGAAGACCAGTCTGTGATTGAAATTTCCATATACCATAAATTTCCATGTATCATGAATACAAAAATTACTATTTAATCTGCATAAATTAATCGATGAACAAATTAATCGCGTGGGGCGGCGACTATTGGATAAGCTTTGAGTGCTGGAACCAACCACTGACATTATATCCCACTCAGTCACGTTATCCTGACACTGAGCCAATCAGTCCCATGTCCTGCCATATTAATGCCAAGCGCCCAGGCGAGGTAGCGACAAGTCTCAACTTTTGCTAGGCTTTGATATGACTCAGCCAGGTATCGAATCCATGACCTCCCGCACACAAAATGGACGCTGTACAATCACCTAAGCGAAGCTGCGCAGTGGATGGGAGAGCGGTGAGACTGAGGCGTATCACTTGAATGCTCACTAAGCTAGTAAATACACACATTTGCATAATACAGCATACTTCTATCTGCAGTGGCACCTATCTTCAGCGACCCCTGTGATTGGCAGACCCCCTGCTAAGTGTGGACAATTTTTTCAAAATGCATATTATTTCTGTTGTTGATCAGTTCCCCTTTTTTTTGTAATATGTGAAATGTAATTTTATTCACTGAACAAAGTAATTTTTTTCAGTGCCAGGTAAATGGTCTTCCGGCAATGCAACATTACAGTTATTTACACACATACGTCAACATAAGTGATTTTTGGCCGCTACATCAGGATACGTCGTAATGCGTTCCACGTTCGTTATGTGTACATCGATGCTCGTATGGGGGGGGGGGGGGTCGCGAAATTTGCGTGCATGCACAAAGCTTTCGACGTATGAAAATGTATGGGTGTTACAGTGGTCGTACATTATGTATATATGTTAGGCATATGTCGATGTACGTTAGACATACATTGTTCACTATGTTGCACTATGTTGAGCTATGTTAAAGGCAGTGGAAATGTAGTCTGCGTACTGACAACGTCTGGATAACGTAAGTCTTAACGTACGTTTTGCATTTCTCCACCGTGTCTTAACGTTTGTAACGTATGAGGTGTAGTTCTGGCGGTCGAATAACATATATAACGTTCACAGGCGTTCTGCGAACATACCGTGAGCGTAATTCGAGCATTTTTCGCCGGGAGGGACGTTAGCCATACGCTATGTATACGTCTAAGCATGCGTACATATGGGGGGACGGTACAGTAATAAGTGTGGGAGATATGGATAGACGTGATGTATAATAATCTGTACCTGTACATAACCAAAAAGTTTGTTTGTTGTTGTTTTACATCCTAGCAACATCTACGGTCATATCAGGATGGGTACCGACTTGTGACAGTGTGCACTCATGGTGATGTTATAGTGCTGCCCTACTGGGGGGAGACCAGGCTGTCAGCACCATGACCTGATATCCCACTCAGTCACATTATCCTGACACTGAGCCAACCAGTCCTTGCCCTATCCTAATAATGCCAAGCACCTGGCTAGGAAGCGACAAATATAAATTTTTACGTCATTGGTTTGACTCGACCAGGGTTCGAACCCACGATCCCATGGTCTACCAACACGGGAGACGGATGCTCTAACTCATTCAGCCATCCCGCCTGGTCACCAAAAAGTAACACGCCGATGAACTATAGGCTTGATTTGACTGCGCTTTATGTGGTCCTGATCACTGAACACCTGCTATGTAGGGACAACATTGATCTATGTGCAGAATTGTCCGCTGAAGATAGTACTGCTGTACTAAGAGTAATAACTTTTACTTAAACCTGCATAGGCCGATGTTTTTGAGTTTGTGTCACTTTTTGAACTAAATATAGTAGGCTGATTGTTATATTCACTACAGATTGTTATATACACTACAGAAGAGAGCCCTGAAAATCTGCCTCAGAGTAGACAAGCTGCACCCCACCTATGACATACACAAAAGAACCAAAGTAAAATTGCTAGAAAATAGGAGAATAATTCATCTGAAAACATTAGCATACAGCTATAGTCAAGACAATAAACTCCTAACAAAACCACAAAGGGCAACTAGAGCAAATAATGCGCCACTACTAAAGCAGACCAGAAGCCAAATAAAAGCTCACGAGAGAAGCACGCTAGAAATGGCTGCCAAGGTGTGGAATGCCCAAACAGTAAAGGAACGACAAATTCCTGACCTAAAAACATACAAAAAATATCTGTGCAAAATAAGGCTAGGAACCCCCAACTAAGCTGCACCGCAAAGGGGCAGGTGATACATGTCACGGCCCACCAGCGAGACGCCCAATGGAAGGTAACCATACCAAAAGCACCCAGATAACACACCTCACAGCTGCGTACAAGCCTATGATATGTAAATAGGAGTAGGCTAGTCTAGAAATAAGAGTAGAAAAAATAAAGCACATATATGCCAAGAAAATCCAAAAAAATTAACATAGACTACTATAGTACTAACCAGACCAACCAACTATCTATCTGCTACTGAAATACAGGCAATCAAATACCTTATCAGCAGCTACTGTGTGATAAGACAACACCAACACTACAGCTGGCCAGCATTGAAAACAAGCCTGAATACCCAAGCTTATATGCTATGGACAGTATAAATACAGCCTCAATAAAAAAAATTAAAAAAAAAATTCTTCCTTACTTTAGTTTGAAGTGACTTTTATTCTAAATTACTATCTCTATAGATATTGGAAGTGTAGACAGGCAAAATAATTTTAGCAAGCATGTCAAAACTCTGACAACATAGGTTTCAGCAGGGACAGGTTCAATTAAATTGACTCAGTGTTCGCATCTATGCAGCAACAAATGTTTAATAAGATGCATCATCTAATTGCGATACGTAGAATCATAATTGCTTTGGTTTCGAAAATGTAATGAATTCATCGGACTATACAGCTTTTAGACAAATATGCAATGTCCATTGTTACTAACGAGGAAGCCTGTGTCAAGATCCAGCATGTAATTGGATCACACAAAGATCTGACAATCGTAAAGAGACACAAACTGCAGTGAGTGGCATGGCCATATTTCACATTCATCAGGTCTGGCTAAAAGCATCTTGCAAAGCGCGGTGAAAGGGGAGAGAAGACAAGGCAGACCAAGGAAGAGGTGGGAAGACAACATCAGGGAATAAATAGATCGGGCTGGAGTTTGGTGAGTCCTAGAGGACAGTGGAGAACAGCGAAAACTGGTTGCAAAGTCATCTGTGGTTCCCAATGAACCTCACTTTTAAGGCATTGATGATGGTGATGATGAAAAATACGCAAACTAATTATGTACACAAGGAAATCCAGTTAGTGTTGTAACTGATGTTAGAAAGCGGTATCCATCACCCACCTAGTTCTAAACACAACAAATATTATTTTTTAAACAAAATTGTATTGTATTTGAAAAAACAAATTAAAAAGGGAAGAAAATAATTATTTTAATTCAAATTAATATGAGGCTTCAATGCCATTGAAGCAATGTGAAAAGATTTATTTAATGATTTTTGTTAAGTGTTTTGGGGTTTTTTCTTTTCTTTTGTGGCGAAAGGGGTAATTTATAATTTAAAAAAATTAAAAATTTTAAAAAGGATTCCTGAAAACCCAAATGACTGACATTCTCGTGCATCAACACCATTGTTAAGGGAGATAGCGCAAGAAGCAGACAGTGCTTTGCAAAGCATCACACCACAACACTGGTGCTCAGGATGAGTGAGGCATGCATAGTGGCAAAGGTTTGCTTTTTGGTTTGTCTAGTTACTTCTGGAATGTTCTATTATGATACTCCTCGCGGTCTGATTCAGAGAAACCAGTTGTCACTGCCATCATCCTCATCCTCATCCTCATCACCCTCGGCACCATAAACATCACGATGATAAGAGTCATAAAAATAGTCGTCATCAGAATCGGCATCCTCCAAATCGGGCCTTTGTGGACCTGGTTATTGGAAACAAGTAGCTAAAATCATTACCATTGTATCTTATTATTGCAAACATGTAGCAAAATCACTATCAAAGTATGAGGTTATCGGAAACAAGTAGCTATAATCATTACCATAGCATCTTGTTATTGTAAACATGTAGCGAAATCGCTATCAAAGTATGAGGTTATCAGAAACATGTGGCTAAAATCATTACCATTGTATCTTGTTATTGCAAACATGTAACAAAATCGCTATCTAAGTATGAGGTTATCGGAAACAAGTAGCTAAAATCATCACCATCATATCTTGTTATTGCAAACACATAGCGAAATCACTATCAAAGTATGAGGTTATCGGAAACAAGTAGCTAAAATCATCACCATCGTATCTTGTTATTGCAAACATGTAGCGAAATCGCTTTCAAAGTATGAGATTATTGGAAACAAGTAGCTAAAATCATTACCATCGTATCTTGTTATTGCAAACATGTAGCGAAATCGCTATGTAAGCACGAGGTTATTGGAAACATGTGGCTAAAATCATTACCATCGTATCTTGTTATTGCAAACATGTAGCGAAATTGCTATCAAAGTATGAGGTTATCGGAAACATGTGGCTAAAATCATTACCATCGTATCTTGATATTGGAAACATGTAGCGAAATCGCTATCTAAGCACGAGGTTATCGGAAACAAGTAGCTGTAATCATTGCCAGAGTATCTTGTTATTGCAAACATGTAGCGAAATCACTATCAAAGTATGAGGCTATTGGAAACAAGTAGCTATAATCATTGCCAGAGTATCTTGATATTGCAAACATGTAGCGAAATCGCTAACAAAGTATGAGGTTATCGGAAACAAGTACTAAAATCATCACCAACGTATCTTGTTATTGCAAACATGTAGCGAAATCGCTTTCAAAGTATGAGATTATCGGAAACAAGTAGCTAAAATCATTACCATCGTATCTTATTATTGCAAACATGGCAAAATCACTTTCAAAGTATGAGGTTATTGGAAACAAATAGCTAAAATCATTACCATAGTATCTTGTTATTGTAAACATGTAGCGAAATCACTATCAAAGTACAAGATTATCGGAAACATGTAGCTAAAATCATTATGATAGTATCTTGTTATTGTAAACCTGAAGCAAGATCACTATCAAAGTATCTTGTTATTGTAGACATGTAGCTAAATTGCTATCGAAGTATCTTGTTCTTGTAAAGATGTAGCTAAAATCATCATCACAGTATCTTGTCACTGTAAGCATGTACAGTAAAACTCCATTATAACGCGCCCCAACTTAACACGAAACGGATACAACACATGATTCATTGGACCTGGAAATCTTTAATTCAAAGGTAATTCAATCGACGGAACACCGATTTAGCGCAACCTGGCTATTTTACGCGATAATTTTTTAATGGACTTTAACGATCGCGTTACAATGGGGTTTCACTGTAGTTAAATCGTCATCAAATTACCAGGTTATCGGAAACATGTAGCTAAAGTCACTACCATATTGTTATTGTAAACATGTAGCTAAACTATGTTATTATTGTAAACATGTACTATAGCTAAATCGCTATATCGTGTCTGGTTATCGGAAACATGTAGCTAAAGTCACTACCATATTGTTATTGTAAACATGTAGCTAAACTATGTTATTATTGTAAACATGTACTATAGCTAAATCGCTATATCGTGTCTGGTTATCGGAAACATGTAGCTAAGTCACTACCATATTGTTATTGTAAACATGTAGCTAAACTATGTTATTATTGTAAACATGTACTATAGCTAAATCGCTATATCGTGTCTGGTTATCGGAAACATGTAGCTAAGTCACTACCATATTGTTATTGTAAACATGTAGCTAAACTATCTTATTATTGTAAACATGTACTATAGCTAAATCGCTATATCGTGTTTGGTTATTGGAAATATGTAGCTAAAATCATTACTAAAGTAACTGGTTATTGCAAAGAAGTAGCTAAATTATTAGATAATGTTTGTTTATCGTAAGCTAAATCACCATCATAACAACGGGTTATTAAAAACATGTAGTTAAATCAATATAATAGGTTCAAGTTAAAACAAACATTTAAAATATAATTAAATCATTATCACAATTATCGGAAACCTGTAGTTAAATCATATCACAGTGCCACATTCTCCTCAAAGTGCACTAAGAGTAAACCCAAGTAAACCTAATTTTATACTAAAAGGACTGAGAACAAAGACCCAAGTAAACCTAACTTCATACAAAATGGACCGAAAGAAAACTAAGTGAACAATTTGATACAAAATGCATTAAGAGTAAAGACCTAAGTGAACTTAATTTTATACAAAATGCCATGAGCGCAAAGACCCAAGTAAACCTAATTTAATACAAAATGCGCTGAGTAGAGATCTAAGAAAATCTAATTTTATACTAAATGTGCTGAGACAGAGTAAATACCGAAGTAAACCTATTCAGTAATCCGGAAACCACGGCTATAATGTAGAGTTATCAAAAAGAGCATTCGTTGAGAGATGAGGTCTAACCCTCTGGTGTTCATTTTTGTAGTCATTTAGATCAGTGACCAAGACACTTAAGCCTGTTGCCATTCATTGCGGGGGAGGGCTGGTGAGATTGAATGGGACAGCTCCACACACCGTGCGTAGTGCTCGGATGCCGCAGATGAAGTCAGCAGCTCGGGGCGAGCAGACGGGTACAAAAATGAAAGTTTGTTTTATTTAACGATGCCTCTAGAGCGCATTGATTTTTATCATCGGCTATTGGACATAAAATATTCGGTCATTCTGACACATTTCTTTTGAGGAAACCTGCTGCCGTCACATAGGCTACTCTTTCCGATAAGCAGCAAGGGTTCTTTTATATGCACTTACCCACAGACAGGGCAGCACATACCACAGCCTTTGATGAACCAGTTGTGGACCACTGGTTGGAACGGAAAATAGCCCAAACTACATATGGTGTGCACTGAGCAGGATCGATAGGATGACCCACACCTACACAGCTGGACACTCTACCGCCTGAGCTACGTCCCACTCCCAGCAGACGGGTGGTGTGGTTCGGGCAGAAAATGCTAGGCAGTAACAAGTGGGTTTATGGGTGAGGCTAGGTGGCGCTAGGGTATAGGGTCATTGGCAACAACAAAGTTGTCTGGAAGAGAGTTTCGGCATCCTGAATTGCCCATGTTGCAATGCAACATGAAACAATTTGATCCCCAACAAATATAGAGTAAAAACCTAAATACACCTAATTTTATACTAAATGCGCTGAGAGTAAAGAGCTATTTAAACCTAACATTATACAAAATGCGCTGAGAGTAAAGACCTAAGTAAACCTAACATACAAAATGCGCTGAGTGTAAGGACCTACATAAACTTAATTTTATACAAAATGTACTGATTAAATACCTAAGTAAACCTAGCATTATAAAAAATATGCTGAGAGTAAAGACCTAGGTAAACCTAACTTTTTACAAAATGCACTTACTGGGCGTGAGTCCAGTGGCCGGGTCGTACTTGAGTGTGATGTCGCGTGCCTCGGGATGTTGCTGCAAATATTCCTTTTTTGCCGCCTTAGCCGCAGCGTGTCTCTCTTTATTGTGAAGTTCATCCATGTGACCTTTTGAACACCTGGAAGTGAAATTATGCAAAGTGGCATAATGCGATGGCTTGAGTTTCCGACACATTTTATTTAGATCACGGATGATGAGAACAGGTCAGACATAAAAAGGTGGATCATTGCCTAAAATTTGGAAACTCGCCGATTGGTGGGAAATTCTCATCCAGGTATATAGGTCTAAAAAGGCGGGCCCAAAAGTTGCCAAACCGCCGATTGGTGGGAAATTTTCATTCCTGTATATAGGACTAAAGGGGCGGGTCATTGCCCAAAGTCGGTAAACCGCCAATTGATGGGAAATTCTCATCCCTGTATATAGGAATAAAAGGCGGGTCATTGCCCGATTGCTCAAAAGTTGGGAAATTCTCATCTCTATTAGATGAATACATTAGGTTGATCGCTATAATGCATTTAACTTTATCTTGAAGTAATTTATATTTTAAATGGCTAACTTAGGGGACCGAAGCAACACTGGCTATACACACAATGTCAGCTAATGCTCGACGGAGTACAGAACTGACCAGTTTCACATGCGCGCAAGGGCCTTCAAGTGTACATACTTTGGGTTCTGCTCAAAGTGTGTGTAGTCGTTGATGGGCTTCCGACACACGTAGCACATGCTGGCGCCACACACACACGTCATCTTGTTGCACCCGTGGATCTTGTAGAACTTCTTCCCACACTCCGGACATGTGCGCATCATCGCCTCCGCCATCTTGTTTTCGATGAAGGTTCGCATCTTCACCTCGCCCGTCTTCTCCACTTCGTCACAGCGGAGTGGGATGTGTGACGGCTCGTGACACAACCTGTCATAAAGATCTATCAACACTAAAGACCTATCAACACTTAAGGTTACATCAGTTGTTTTGGGGGAGTTTTCAGTTATGTTAGCGCACTGAAGGCTGCAAATCTGCAGCACTATATGGACACCGCCAAAGGCGATCCCATGCGGCTGGGAGTTGGCTTCGGGTGGGAAGTGGTCAGAGACACCAGGGAGGGATTAAGGGGGTGGGCGGGCTGGCCGGCATGAGGGGGTGGAGAGAAAAAGGTCATCTATGAGCCCAATTCCAGTCCTCCAAAAAGGCCGAGGGAGGTCCGTTGTTTTATGTCCCAAAACATTGCATTTTATTCCAATTAACGGATCAATTGTACATTCATACATGGCTAGGTTGCATAATCCAATGGTTTTGATTTTTTACAATCTATTTTATGATAGCTAGATATATCAGTTTAACTGTTAAAATCTGCATTACTTTAATTTGAAGGAACTTTTATTTTAAAGGGTTTTAACTTTGGAGATATTTGAAGTTGAAAACATGCAAAATTAATTGTGGTGTGCACATCAAAATGTTAAGGCTCAGTCACACCTTACCGGACTGGGGAACCGGACGAGAACCGGACACTGTCCGGCGATGTCCGGTACCCATCCGGTGGTGTCTGGTGGTGTCCGGCGGTGTGTGGTACAAGTTTTGAACATGCACAAAACTTCTACCGGACACCGCCAGACTGACGTGTCCAGTTGGTGTCCGGTACATGTCTGGTACCAATCCGTACTTGTCCGGTACCCATCTGTTGGTGTATCGTTTGTCCGTTTTGTCCGGTACATGTCCAGTACCCATCCGTTATGTGTCCGGTTCTCGTCCAGTACATGTACGGTACTTGTCCGGTCGCCCGGTGGTAATTGACCCAATTACGCTCTATCTCAGTACATTTCGATACATTTTATCACTGGACACAACCGGACTAGACAATTCTTTGTCCGGTTCATGTCCGTTGGTCAATCCGGTAAGGTCTGACAGGCGCTTTAGACAGGTTTACCCATTTTCGAGTGTAGTAGCATAGCATAGGGGCACCAAACTGTAATACTAATAAATGTAGGAGTTGAAGAGGGGTGAGGGCTCTACTGCCAAACGGAATATGGCTTATGCGCAGAGCTTGCGCAGAGGGCTACTATGTTAGTTTTTAAACTGCCGTAAGAGGGTGGGTTGGTGGTGGAAATCCTCTATACGCCTTTTTCTACAGAGCACACAACGCAGTGAACTGGTACCTACATCATTAGTTCTTGCCACTGCAACTAGGGGATGGGTTGGCAATGGAAATCATTGATAAGGCCTTTTCCATAGAGCATGCTGCACAATCAGCTGATAGCCACAACATTCTGTCAGAGGGTTGGTGATAGAAATCTCCTATAATTTATAATATTTGTTTGTTTGTTGTTGTTTTACATCCTAGCAACATCTAAGGTCATATCAGGATGGGTACTGACTTGTGACAGTGCGCACTCATGGCGACCTTATAGTGTGTCCCCACTGGAAGACCAGGCCTGCAGCACCATGACCTGATATCCCACTCAGTCACATTATCCTGACACTGAGCCAAACAGTGCTTGCCCTATCCTAATCATGCCGAGCGCCAGGCTAGGAAGCAACAAGTATCAATTTTTAAGTCATTGGTTTGACTCGATCGGAGTTCGAACCCACGAGCCCACAATCTACCAACACGGGAGACAGACGCTCTAACTCATTCGGCCATCCCGTCTGGTATAATTTATAATATGACCTTTTCCCCAGAGCATGCTGCACAGTTAGCTGCTACCCACATTAGTTCATACCTCTGCCATCAGAGGGCGGGTCGGTGGTGGAAACCTTCTATAATGCCTTTTCCATACTATACAGCGCGCTACTACCCACAATATTAGCTCTTGCCACTGCCATCAGAGGGTGGGTTGATGGTGGGAAATCCTCTATAAGACCTTTTCTAACAGAGCATGCTGCACAGTGAGCAGCTACCCACAACAATAGTTCTTGCAACCGCCATCAGAGGGCAGGCTGGCGGTAGGAATCGTCTATATAGTATAAGACCATTTTCAAAGAGCATGCTGCACAGTGAGCTGCTAGCCAGATTAGTTTGTACCTCTGCCGTGAGAGGGCGGGTTTGGGGTGGGAATCCTCTATTAGACCATTTCCACACAGCGTGCTGCACAGTACCCGGGTTAGCAGTGCTACACACAATAGTTCTCCGCCTGCTGTCAGAGGGCGGGTTGGGGGGTGGAAATCGTCTATTTATGTCGCTGTTTCACTAACCTGCACGACTCCTTCAGACAGTCCGGGTTCAGACATCGCAGAACCTTGTCACTGTCGTCCGGCATCACTGTCGCATATGGGCAGAAGGGACACGTGACTAGGTCTGGGATGTTCGCCTAAGTGAAAATGCAAGCAAATGTTGTCTGCCGTCAGATAATTCACCCAGATGTCAACGGGTTGTATTCTTCTCACGAGACTTCACATTTATTCATGAACAAGGTGCACGGTATATTTTTAAGCAACCAAACAAAATATTCATCGAGCGCATCCATAGACAGACAGAAGACAGACAGACAGACACACACCACCCCACACTCAAAACCCAACAGCTATAGACAATTGATGGGTGGTAGACAAGTGCTTAACACAAAGCCTGTATTTCTGTTGGGGTTTAATGTCTTAACAAGATCTATGGTCATATCAGGACACGTACCGACTTGTGACAGTGCGCACTCATGGGGACTTTATAGTGCCACCCCACTGGGGAGATTACCCAATATCCCACTCAGTTAAATTATCCTGATACGCCACCAAACCAGTCCTTGCCCTATCCTAGTAATGCCGAGCGCCAGGCTAGGTAGCGGCAAATATCAATTTTATAAGTCATTGGTTTGACTCGGGTGGGATTCAAACTAACGATCTTCGTTGCACCTGAAGCGATTGTTTTACCTATCTGTTGGCATCTCGAAGAAGTGACGGACTGACCTACTATATTTACAAGACCATAGATTATTAGTATTAAAACAACCTTGTCACTGTTGAAGTTTGTTTTTACCTGTCTGTTGACATCTTGTATAGGTGACATATTGTGCTATTATATTTACAAAACCATATATTATTAGTATTTAAAAACCTCATTACAATAGACCCGCCAGTTAAGCTAGTGACATCTATCGGCAGAATCTGAAACTACTCTAGTCGGGTTGTTTCCCTGACTGCCTATGGTTTCACATGCTATATCTCCGTAAACAATGCTTTGAAAAATAATGAAATGCTTGATTATATTCAGATATTCATATCGCAACAGGCATTAAGCTCTTATCCTTGTAATATATATACGTGAAGTGGGCGAGACTATACTCGAGCTGTGACCATTACGGGCTTGGGTCAAGCAACCCGCATTTGGAAATGCGGGCTGCTCGCCAAGACAGACCCGCATTGGCCATCAAATGTGGGGCAGGGTTCACTGCTGTAACTCGTTGCTAGGAGACGCAGGTTGCGACTCTCCTAGCAACGTAGGAAGGGCGAGCGCTCGGGCTCAGACCCATCGGACGTGTTTCTACACGCTCTGATGTTTTAAACGAGATTTAGGCTTTAATTGTCGGAATTCCAAACTGTATTAACTTAACGAAATGGGAGGGGATGTATTTATTCATATTGATCATTATTGAAGAACTTAGATTGTACCAGTAGGAACAGAAATAAAATTGTGAGCTCTATAAAGTGATTGAAACGTTCCTTCCATTCTTTACTATCCTCCAGTCCCTTAGTATATTAACCGCTATGGTCAAGTTGATATTAATATTCCATTATTCTCTATATAATTCTGGGCCTTCTGCCCGGCGGGCTGTATGAAGCCGATCACCCCCACTCCTTGGAAATAATAACCACCTTCCTAATAAAAGCATGAATTACCGTAATAACACCTAACTGAGTAAACGCTATCTAGGCTGTTTATGAATGACAGTGGCGGCAGAGTAGAGTGTCCGCTTTGTTCTGGATTACTTAAAGTACTATAACACTCTATATGGCAGGGGGAGGGGGGGAAGGGGGGGGGGAGCCAGTGAATTAAGGGAATAACTAATATACATCTATTAAATGCAGGAAAAGGGTCAATCCGTATCTCTATGGCACTCTGGCTCTCTGCCCTTAGCCCGGGTTGCATAGCTTGAAGGCGGTCAACCGGCGGCGGGACGAGAGGCGGCGGCGTCCCACAGCAGGGCCAGGAAATTCACATGGAATTTATTACGGAAACATTCAGGCACCCAAATGGTGCAGAACGGTTAAATAAAAATATTAAAAAGACAACTATATTGTATTTTCTTCTGAGTTTCACCACCGCTCTCTTCACATGTATTACCCATTCCAGTTAAGCTAGTGACATCTATCGGCAGAATCTGGAACCACTCTAGTCGAGTCATTTCTAGCTTAACTGGCGGGGTCTATTTGAGGGTTTGTTTCTACCTGTCTGTTTGCATCTTGGATAAGTGATGTATTGCGCTACTATATTTATGATACCATATATTATTAGTATTTAAACACTTTGTTACTCTTGGATGGTTTATTTTCACCCGTCTGTTGGCATCTCGGATAAGTTTTGCATTGTGTTACTATAATTAGAAGACTATTGATGATTAGCATAAGAAAACCTTGTTACATATGGAGGATTTATTTTTGTCTGTTGGCATTTCGAATAAGTGACGAATTGTACTGTTTACGAGACCATAGATTATTAGTATTTAAAAACTTTGTTACTCCTGGAGTTTATAATTACGCGTCTGTAGACCTCTCGGATAAGTAATGTATTGCATCACTATATTTATGTTACCATAGATTATTAGTATTTAAAAAGCTTGTTACACTTGGATAGTTTGTTTTTACCTGTCTGTTGGCATCTCAGATAAGTTTTGTATTGCGCTACTATATTTACAAGTCCATACATATTTAAAAACCTCGTTACATTTGGAGGGTTTGATTTTAGCCGTCTGTTGGCATCTCAGATAAGTAATGTATTGCGCTATTATATTTACGAGACCATAGATTATTAATATAATAAAAACACCGTTACACTGGGAGGGTTTGTTTTTACCTGTCGGAGTTCTTCCTCCTGGGTGCGACGCAGGATGTGCGAAAAGGTTTTGGCGGGAACAATTTCTTGAAGCAGTCTCAGTGAGTATTTCTTCTCGCAACTTCCTAAAAATAAAATTTAACTTTAAAAAAAAATGTGTAGCATAATGAATTATGCAAATATAAATGGGAGGAGATTTGTTGGTTTACTACAACATCTAGGCTCATATCAGGACGGGTACAGACTTGTGACAGTGCACACTTGTGGCGACTTCATAGTGTTGCCCAATTGGGAGACCAGGCCGCTGGCACCATGTACCAATTTCCCACCGGGCGCGGTGGCCGAATCGGTAGAGAGCGGGCCGCGTGCGGAAGGTCGGGAGTTTAGTTCCTGGTCGAGTCAAACCAATAACTTATAAAATTGATACTTGTCGCTTCCTAGCCTGACGCTCGGCATTAATAGGATATGGCAAGGACTGGTTAGCTCAGTGTCAGGATAAAGTAACTGAGTGGGATATCGGGTCATGGTGCCAGCAGCCTGATTTCCCAGTGGGGCAGCAGTATAAAGTCACCATGAGTGCACACTGTCACAAGTTGGTACCCATCCTGGTATATCCCATATGCCCTACTAAAGAGTCGTAATCAAACTGCACCTCATATCCTTTCACTTATTGTATTATTCCTTAAAAATCATGTATAACTTGGTGTCAATACCTGCACCACCCATGGTCTGAGGACCAGTGTTTCGGCACTGAGAAATGATATCATATGAATAAAATTTACTTACCAAAAAATATAAAATAAATAAAAATATTTAAAAAATAAAATTTTAAAAATTGTTCGGACTGCTTCAATGTTATCTGACGATAAAGTGTGTACGCAATATCGTCAGGTGTTTCATTATAAAAAGTAATTCATTATAATAGTATGTGGCAAGAATAAACACTGTATTTATACTGCGGGAGGTCGACATATTTAGATTAATTCTTGTTTTTATCCGAGGGGCTGGCAAACTCTTAATCTGGTATTACCCAGTAGTGTCATAGTTTTTTCATGCCAGGTGGCTCCAAACTCTTAATCTGGCCCTCATATTCGCAAACCTACCGGTGAGGCAGGGGTAGCTTGCTTTCCCCTCGCTGAGTGCTGCCTCCACAGAACGAGCAATGCACTCTACGCAGAACAGGTGACCTGGAGCAAGAAATGACAAATAATTACTATTAAATGCCTATATGATGTTTGTAACACATTGTCTACTCTACACAGAATAGTTGATGCATGGCAGGAAACAATAAATGATTAATATTAAATGCCTACATGATCTTTGTAACACATTCTCTATTCTATGCAGAATAGTTGATGTAAGACAGGAAACAATAAATGATTACTATTAAATGCCTACATGATGTTTGTAACACAGTCTACTCTACACAGAATAGTTGATGCGTGGCAGGAAACAATAAATGATTAATATTAAATGCCTACATGATGTTTGTAACACGTTCTCTACTCTAAGCAGAATAGTTTACGTAAGACAGGAAACAATAAATGATTACTATTAAATGCCTACATGATCTTCGTAACACGTTCTCTACTCTGTGCAGAATAGTTGACGTAAGACAGGAAACAATAAATTATTACTATTAAATGCCTACACAATGTTCATAACACATTCTCTACTCTACGCAGAATAGTTGACGTGAGGCAATAAACAATAAATGATTAATATTAAATGCCTACATGATGTTCGTAAAACATTCTCTACTCTATACAGAACAGGGGACGTGAGGCAGGAGTCATTGGTTTGACTCGGCTGGGATTTGAACGCCCGACCTTCCACATGGGAAGCCTGCGCTCTACTGATTCTGCCACCGCGTCCGGTGAGCAGAAGGACCTCACCTTGTCCGCAGTCTAGTTGATCCTCTGGGAGAATCTCGTCATCGAAGCAGCAGGCGCACTCCTGTAGCTCGCCCCGGTCACGTGCCACCTGTAGCCTTTTACTGCGTGCTTCATTCATCACCTTGATGTGTCCTGAAAGAAACCAACATTGTGCAGCCACTCGTGGACAATAGACGATTTCCACCACCCAACATGCCCTCTGATCTCAAGTGGAAGAACTAATGTGCGTAGCAAATCACTGCGCATTATGTTCCATGGAAAAGGCTTTATAGAGGTTTTCCACTGCTAACCTATCCTCTGTCTCTGACATCAAGTGGAAGAACTTAATGTGCGTAGCAACTCACTGTTCAGCATGTTCTGTGAGAACAGATCTTATAAGTTATAAAGGTTTTCCACTGCTAATCTGCCCTCTGATATCAAGTGGAAGAACTAATGTGTGCAATAATTCGCGGAAAAGGTCTTATAGAGGTCTTCCACTGCTAATCTGCCCTCTGATGTCAAGTGGAAGAACTAATGTTATGCACTCGCTGTGCAGTATGTTCTGTGGAAAAGGTATTGTAGAGATTTTCCAGCACCAACCTGCCCTCTGATATCAAATGAAAGAACTTGCACACACCTCCCGTTTACGACCTAAAACTGCTCGTTTCGCGCATAAAACTGGGTTTTAGTCGTTAGGTGTGCGACCCCCGCGCACACCAGAGCCTTGCGATTCGCGACTTAAAACTCAGTTTTAGGGCTTAAAACTGGCATCTTATAAGATTCGAAAAATGAATCGGCCAGTTTTAAGTCGTAAACGGGTCGCGAGTCGCAGTCAGTTTTAGCGCGTGAATCGTAAACGGGAGGTGTGCGCCAGCTATAATGTGCATAGCAAGTCGCTGTGCTGTATGTTCTGTGGAAAAGGTTTTACAGAGGTTTTCCACCACCCAACCTGCCCTCTAATATCAAATGGAAGAACTAATGTTGTGCATAGCAACTAGCTGTGCAGTATGTTCTAAGGAAAAAGTCTTATTGCCGATTTCCATCACCCACCTGCACTCTGAAGGCAGTGGGAAGCAACTTACTGTACATGCTCCATGGAAAAAGTCTATTCTAATTCTATCTCCTCTAATACATCCCCGCCAGTTAAGCTAGTGACATCTATCGGCAGATTCTGGAACCACTCCATTCAGGTACTTTCCAGCTTAAATGGCAGGGTATATTCACCCGCTTTATGTTGGGCCAGTCGCTTGTCATGCAAAGTTTACGTTTCCATTGTGTTTTTCCAATAGCTGCCCTGACGGGTCTGTACAGCCCCTCTCCTGTAGATAACCCACGGGTCTACACAGTTTTGTATTAGTAACTAACGACTGTGTGCGTGTACACCCCACTCCACCAGTTAAGCTAGTGACATCTATCAGCAGAATCTGGAACCACTCCATTCAGGTACTGTCCAGCTTAAATGGCAGGGTATATTCACCCGCTTTATGTTGGGCCAGTCGCT
The DNA here is from genome assembly GCA_030323885.1 of Branchipolynoe longqiensis. Lineage (NCBI taxonomy): Eukaryota > Metazoa > Annelida > Polychaeta > Phyllodocida > Polynoidae > Branchipolynoe > Branchipolynoe longqiensis. Next base: position 49,976,590 of record CM059200.1, on the reverse strand, counting down.
TGTCATGCGAAGTTTACGTTTCCATTGTGTTTTTCCAATAGCTGCCCTGACGGGTCTGTACAGCCCCTCTCCTGTAGATTCCCCATGGGTCTGCACAGTTTTGCTGAACTTATAAGGACAAATTGTATTAGGAACTAACGAATGTGTGCGTGTACACCCCACCCCACCAGTTAAGTTAGTGACATCTATCGGCAGAATCTGGAACCACTCCATTCAGGTACTTTCCAGCTTAAATGGCAGGGTATATTCACCCGCTTTATGTTGGGCCAGTCGCTTGTCATTCGAAGTTTACGTTTCCATTGTGTTTTTCCAATAGCTGCCCTGACGGGTCTGTACAGCCCCTCTCCTGTAGATTCCCCATGGGTCTGCACAGTTTTGCTGAACTTATAAGGACAAATTGTATTGGGAACTAACGAATGTGTGCGTGTACACCCCACCCGCCAGTTAAGTTGGTGACATCTATCGGCAGAATCTGGAACCACTCTATTCGGGTACTTTCCAGCTCAACTGGCGGGGTGTATTAGTTGGCTAAGTGAACAGGCAGAGCAGTGCGATCAGTGATTAAATTACATTTTAGAGCAGATTTCAAACGTTAAAAGGAGAAAGTAGATGCATATTTGCTTGATCCCTATTGGTAGAGCTAAGAATGCTTGTTTCCCATTGGGGGAATAGGGTGGGGGTGATACTCTACACTGAATCCATGTACAATATAAATAATAAACCAGAGGGCTTGACTCTCTCTTCTTTCACACTTTATACTCCTCCTTTCTCTTTGTCTGTATTGATTTCACTATAGCCTGCCTACACAACCACAGATTCGAGCCGTAGACTTTACATACTGGTGACCACGACGAGTGGTAAATCTATTAGTTGGAGGAAGGATTCAACTTTACTTTATGGAGACCTAGTCTTTACAATTTGTTTTGTCGTCTTGATTTATTTGTGTAGTGTTATTCCCACAACCATGGAGGTTAACTGAGATAATAAAGGTAAATACTGTGGACTAGTGAAAATTCATACAAACAAGTAAAATCACGCCAGACTTGTCTTATGGACAAGTGAGAAATTGTGCTTATTTCTATCACTGATGATGTTAGTAACACATGGTTGACGCTACGCAGAACAGGTGACGTGACATTTAGTAACAGTAAGTACTATATCAGTACACACTCCCAAAATAAAAAGAAACAATATCAATCGACAAGAGAAGCAGTTTGTGACACAGAACAGTCTTAGTAAGTTGGTTGATTGGTTCTTGGAGTGTTACGTCCAGGCAACATCTAAGTCATATCAGTGTCAGTAAGTAGGTCACTCTCAAAGAAGCGGAAGACAATGAAGATTAACTGTTTGGCGGGTTTATGTCCTAGCAAAATCTACGGTGATATCAGTGTTGCGGGGTAATGAAAATGGGAAATATTGCACCTAGAGCAGGATTCGAACCCACACCTCTTGCATTCCAGGCTACTGTGCCAAGCATTACACTACCTAGGCTCCCTGATGTCATCATGCTGACCTGTCTATAGCCCTATTCACACATGGGTCTTAAGTCGCCTCAACTAGTTTGCCTCATCTAATCCACCCCGCGAAGACAAACTATTTGAGTCAAATCAGACCTAATTTACCTCAGCGGAGCGTTCATATGCGCGATCTCAGTCGACTTCGATGAGGCAAACTAGTTGAGGAGACCCGTGTGTGAACGGGGCTTATGTCAGTATGTGGCTCTTTGCCTGAGAACTTAGTGCAGAGCACTACATTAGGATGGGTGTCAACTTGTGATAATGCGCACTAATGGCAAATATATAGTGCTGCCCTACTGCGAGATCGGGCTGTGGTAACCATGCCACATTACTCAACTCAGTCACATTATCCTAATGCTAGGTACACCAGTTCTTGTCCTATCCAATAATACCGAGTGCCAGGCTAGGTTAATGCCAAGTATCAATTTTGAAAGTCATTGTTGGTTTGCCTCGTCTGGGATTGAAATCCACGACATCCCACATGAGAAGCCAGCTAGGGTTCTTACCGCTTCGCAAACCCTGGCTAATATGGAAAAAAAGAACCAAAAAATGGGGGGGAAAGGATGAGGAGAAGAAGTAAGAAAAATAATAAAAGAGAATAACTATCTCCTTAAAACAAAAGGAATGCTCCCATCTCTACAGAATAGAAACATACTTACTCAAAATGGTGTTCTCGTGCTTGGCAAAGAGGAGCTCCCTGTAGAAGTACTCGCTCACCTCATTCGGCCAGGCTTCCTTGGTGTTCTTTTCAGAAGTCGCTTCACTAGCCATGTTTGCCGTCATTTTTGGTGCTAAGAAATATAAGTATTAACATTTATAGGCATTACGATGAGTAGATTTATAGAGCCTTGAATCACCGCACTCAGGTGATTAGGTGACACTAAGGTGGTGTAATACTAATACATATGAGACTGTTTCAAAAGGTGCTAAGCAATATGGGACAAAACTTTGTCCATTGTAACGATCAACATACTATCTACTTATGCATTTGCTCAGGATAAACTGATTTGTTTTTACATGGTGTTTCATAATTCCAATAGAATACATATTGATTTGAAGCAAATGTCCTTGTGTTTTCAGTGTATCCGTTTCTGTGCTGTTTTGTGTCAATCGTTACAATGGACAAAAAAAAAAGAGTTATCACCTTTTGAGACAGGCTCAGATATGTTCCGAGTTCCGCTGGCCCCTTAGAAAGGGCGGATGCTGCGACCCAGCATATTGGGTCACAGCTACATCCTACCCTGGGAAAGGTGTGGTAGCTGGTTAATACACACAGTATACACAAAGCAATATTTTTTATCTAATGTAATGCTCGGATAATTTCGCTGCAATCTACATTCGAAACAAATGTACAAAAACCATATCAAGCTTGGTCATCAAGAGGGCATATGATTATATTTGCAAGGTGAGTATAACATATAAGGCTGAGAGACTAGTTCGTAATTCTGACTGCGCATGTGCTGAAAACGGCATCGAGAGCAATACAAAGGCACCCGGCCATTGAGTTTGCCGATATGTGCAGTGCAAAACGTTGATTTTATTCAAAATTAATGGAAACACAGAACAATTTGGCACAAACATCGATTCATGCTTGCAATATAATATAATTAGGTATCCCAAGTGATTTTCAAAAATAGTTTGGAGTTTGATTTAATGGATTTCACCTGTTAGTATATTTAATTAGAAATAAAATGACACTTCATTTGTGAAAATCGCTCTAATATTAAAGAAGATATGGACTTTTTTAGGTTGTTACTTAATTGGTCCCACGCAAAACTAAAAAGATAGCATTTTTGATGGCCCCAAGAATTAAAAGTAACCACCCTATCAGACTTTCTGTATTTTTTCCTTCAAATCCATGGCCTATGCAATGAGAATAAAAAGATCCAGGGGTCTGATGTGGTTACATTTCAAGATATACATCTTCAAAAATGCATGAAATCACAATTTCCTTAATTTCACCAATTTCCTAATTTTGCTTTGGACCACTTTTGGGGGCTTGGTTGTGGAAAGAATTGGCACCCATATTAAATTATTCTGATTTATCCCTAACCTACTGATGAGTCTTGTCATTGCTATTTTTTTTCAGGACTACATATGCTTGAGAAAAGCTTTAAAAAATAGGTTTAAAATTGTCCAGAGCTCAATTTGACAAGTGATCAAATCCAGTAAAAGGAAATGCCCAACTTTGAGCAGGCTTATTTGGTACAGAAAAGCACCCGTACAAGATAATTGCATGACATTTTCACACTGTACTACCTTCAATATGCTCGTTCTGTTTATGTTACAAGATAGATGGGAATGTTTTAAAAAAAAATGTTTTCAAACCATGTGTGTGTGTGGGCAGTGTGTTTATGGCACATTGCATAACAACTGGCACATTGCATAACAACTTTAGCATTCAATTATTAAGTAGAGCCAACATTTATTTTGTCTCAAATTTATGCTTTTCACACCATGCATTGCTAAGAATCATGATTAACTTTTTTTTTTTTTAAAGAAAAAAAGGATCTTTATTTTCATGTAAAAACCTTAGTTATCCATTATTCAGTTCAGAAATGGTGGTTAATTGAACATTTTAAATTAAAATTTAAAATAGATGGACAAAGAATTTATTCAAGGACAAAGTATAACTATATGGCCTGTAGTATTGCCAACAAAAGGATATCATTGGCATGGTGATGCTAGCTCTGGTGAATGGGTGCCAGAGGTTTGAAGAAGCAGTGTAAAATTTCATGCATAAGTTAGTTGAAACAAAAGGTGATTTTCTACATAAATGGACTTGACAAAGCATTGATTTTCCATAGCTGATCAAAGTCATATCCTAATGTGCATGGTCCTATTAGAAAGAAGAAATATGAAGCTTTATTTTGCTTTAGATTCTATTTCAATTGGTGAACAACTTAGAACACACCAACAGATTGAAAATGATGAATTTTAAGCCTCCACACACAGATTATTGGTGGATTGGCAAGGCACTTGGGATACCTAATATAATGATATAATGAATATATTTAAGACACAAATATCATTAATTAAGCATTTGGAGCTAAGAAACATACAATTCTCCACAAAACAATCAGTCACTTTACAGGCTGAGGTTTACATCACCATTTTTAATTCTTGTTCTAAATATTAAAATGTCAAACGTGTCAACAGAAACTTGTTTCAAAGAAATATATAACCAATGTCTGACTAACCCTATTCATATTCTAGCATTTATAAAAACACGAATCAAATAAGTAAAAGTGACTCTGACTATAGTTCTAACCCACCCCACAATGCACCGCGTGGCTGGAATTACCAACTAGTCTATTGTAAAGGATAGATTTAGGAGGGGCACCAACCCCAACTTCCGGTGTGTCAGATGTCGTACGTGACCGGACGTGCTAGATTGCATGTTCAATCCTTCATGAGGGACCAGCGAAACTAGTTTTTGTTGTTGTTTTTTACGTCCTAGCAACATCTAAGGTCATATCAGGATGGGTACCGATTTGTGACAGTGTGCACTCATGGCAACTTTATAGTGCTGCCCCACTGGAAGACCAGGCCACCAGCACCATGACCTGATATCCCACTGAGTCACATTATCCTGACACTGAGCCAACCAGTCCTTGCCATATCCTAATAATGCCGAGCACCTGGCTAGGAAGCAACAAGTATCACTTTTTAAGTTATTGGTTTGACTCGACCAGGGTTCGAACCCACAAACCCATAGGTTCGGATCTCCCAAAAAAGGAGACAGGCACTCATTCAGCAATCCCGTCTGGTCCAGCGAAACTAGGACTATCAATGTTGACCCAATACCAAGCAAGGATCACCAGCCCCCCCCCCCCCCCATATTGCCCAATACAACTATACGGCAACAACCAGGTGATGTCTATTAAAGAACATGAACAAATCATAAATGGTGTTCCCCATGATTCTTGGGTACGGTATCAATGCCGTGAAACTGAATCCACTAAAATTACACTTCTTTGATCAGTAAGCTGCTGTAAAATATTCCGATAATGATGCATTGGTGGGGGAATGCAAATGTTCTATTTGTGAAAAAGGTATATAGGGCCAGGTGCATAGATGTGTTTATGTAGTTGCTGGTGGTACTTGACTCATTGGTAAATGGGTCGTTCTCAGAAGTTGTGTACCAATAGTGTGACATCAGTACCAGAAAATCAAAATGCTGCCAAAGTCCTATAAGCAAGTTTCCTCAATGTGTATGTCCTTTTGCATCTGAATAATTGAAAATAAACATATTCTGGCATTTTTAAGTAGGTCAAATGATGCTCACACCCAATAAATAGCAGTATAGCATGGAAACCAATCTGACTCCAAAATCAAATATTTTCCACACAAAACTTGACATTTTTAGGACATTTCACATGCCACTTGCTTTATAAACAGTAGTAATAATAATTTGAAACCTCATTGCTATGGTTTTGTCTTATTTGTGAATATTAAAGAGAAAAGCAAGAAAATATTAGCAGAGTAACAGATTAGCAGAGTAACAAAGTGGAAACAACAATTTTACACAAATGTTCGGCTCAAATTTCAATGTTTAGGGGCAATTTCAGGATTTATCTTTTACTATACCATAACTGGGTCCATGCATAGTGTCAAATGGTGAAAATAATTCCTGTACTGTATCTGTACTCAGTGTTTGATACAGAGTTTCATAGTACTTGCAAGTGGAAACGAAATGTTATGATGTTAATGACTCCAGAAAATGTTAACTATTTCATAATTCAAATTTTTTTTTTAGAAATAAATGTCTTCAACTTAATGAAGACATTGTATATGACCATTTGAAGTGAAATGAGCTGTTGTTCAGAGGTTTTCATTAAGTTTGTGACACTTTATTTTCAATGCTGTTGACAATGTCACAAATTAGTGATGTAATTTTCTATGTATTTAGCTACATCCATCCCAATAAGATACATAATACACAATATTAACATTTACTTTTGATCTAAACTATCTCCCACATTATTTGGCTAACTGATGAAATCTAAATATTGACACTCCAATAAAGGGTTTCTTTGAAATATGCATTTCTAGTAGACTACCTCAAGTGGTACACAGTTTCTGAGAACGACCCAAATAGACATTGTGGTGCCAGTAAGATAGTGTGTAAGGGGCACTTAGAGCTCTACCCACTACCCCGTCCCCGCTCTGCTAGTCATGGATCACCACACACTAAGCTCAGGGCAGGTGGTGACCAAGGGAGCAACGCCGCTTGGGGGTGGTGGGCAGATCACTGTAACCATAGGGACCGAAAATGCTTGATTCTCATTGGTACGCCTGTAGATGCTTGATTCTCATTCGGAGAATGTGGTCAGGTGATATGCCATACTGGATCCATGTACCATATAAAGAATAAACCTGAGGGCTTGGCTCTCTCTTCTTTCACTCTTTATACTCTTCCTTTCTCTTTTTACCTGTATTGATTTCACCATAGCCTGCCTACACAACCACAGATTCGAGCCATGGACTTTACACTGCATTGTTGCCAGGGTTTCTATCTGCCAATGCATCAATTTCATAACAATCGCAAAGCTCAGCACAGCATCAATAAGCTAATCAAAAGAGAGCTCTTTTGTTGTTTTTGTAGTAAACTTACTATAATTCAGAAAAGTTAGCTTACCCATAATTATCATATCTTTCTGAATCTCCTTGAGCGCAGGCAGATAGTGGAAGTTGTGCTTCGCCAGCTTTGCCTTCAGATACTTTGGTTTCCATGCGCTGTAGTCTCTGCAAAGCTGCGTTTTCACATGCAGCTTGTAGACCTGGCTCATCTCCTTCGCCTCATCATGAAACACGGCACCTGGATCAGGGAACATCTTGAGGAATGCCTTGATATCCAGTGGAAGATTCTCGAGTCTTTTTCGCTGGTTGCACAATTCTGGAGAGGCACTTACTTTTGGATAGTCACTGCTGTTCAGAAGTATTGTGGTCACCGTGCCAACCCGGGTCTTTTGTTCGAAGTGATTTTTCAGCTGCTTGATAAGGTACTTCGGCTTACAGTCAGGGAACATGGATTTTAACTGATCCACATCACGCTTGAAGCGGCAGATGATTTCATCAGAGTCTTCCTGACTTCCTCCTGCACCATCATCCATTCGCAGCAGCACAGGAGTGTGGAGCATAGAATCTGGAGCTGCTTCCGCACAATCCAGTTGTGATGTAGTAGAACGCAGAAATTCCTCCGTCACTAATTGAATGCGGTTCGGTTTGTTGTGGTAGACTTCCAAATGAGCATAGATCTCCTCCTGACTTCTGTTAGGAAAGATGCTTGTCAGCTGTTGCATATCCTGGTAAAGAGGGTCCTTTTCAAAACTGTCGCCCTGTAGTTGTGGGATCATTCGAATGGTCGGAGGATCCAAAGCATTCTCCCCATTGGTTTCATCAAGTGGGCTGAACTTTGCTGATTGGGATACATGAGATGTCGATTTTCCATCATTGCTCCCTTTCACCAGGTCATCATTACCAGCCACATTTGCAGTACTATTCAAATGTTCGACAACTTTACCAATTTGCTTCGGATCCTTGGAAAAAACCTCCAGCAGATTGTACACCCGGTTTGCATCGGCCTGTGGACATTTGAGCAGAACATGCTTTACCTGTTGGAAAATATCATCTGAATCCTGAATAGATTGCACACCAGATGCCTGCTTCGCTTTCTCCTCTTCCAGCAAAGTGGCCACCACTCCCTGAATGCGGTCCGGCCGCTGCAAAATGCACTCCAAGCGTGTATAGACCTCATTCGGATCAACTTCCAAAAAGGGATAGTGGCTTTTCACTTCCTTCACGATAGTGCTGATGTCAGATAGAACTGACCTGATGTCACCATCTCCACTCCCAGAGGCTTTCATGGCCTTCATGGAGGTTGACCTCGTAACAACTCCTTTTGCGGTGTCTGAGCCTTCCACGCCCTTCTCCAAAACCTCATTGGTGACCATCTCCACACGGTTTGGGTCTTTTCTCAGCACAGCAAGTCGCTTGTATATAGAAGAGACATCCATATGACCTAGGAGTTCTGATATCTTCTCAGCATCCTGCTGGATGGAGATAAACTTCTGTAAAGCCGCCGGAACATTGGGAACATTGTTGTTCTCCTCTTCCAAATCCTTGACGGCTGCTGCATCTTTCTCACTGGGTTTCCATTGCAAGAGCGGAACATCAAAGTCGCTATTGTACTCAGTTTCTTGCGACTCATTAAGAATGGTTTCCTGCGAGTCGGTCATACTTCTTGCATTATTAGAGGCGTGTGTCTTTTGCTTGAATAGACCACTGGTACTTTTCTTAACGAAACCAACAGAAGTTCCCTCAGTACTGGTACTGCTGCTCGGGACAGCCGAGGCTGTCCTATTGAGCAGTTTTCTGGATTTTCCCCCTATAGAGTGAAGTGAATCTGTGGCAGTTGTGTCAGAGTGTCGCTTTTGGAGTCTGGGCGCTTTCTTCGGTCTGCCAGGATGCCGCGCCATTTACGATTCACTAGCTCACCTAGAAAGAAAAGTGTGTATGAATGATTAGAGTATGCATCTTGATAAGGATATAAAACCCCATCCAATCAATCAATTGAATTTTTTTATTCAGTAACTTTAATTCCGGAATATTAGTTTCATATACAAATAATTGTACCTAACGCTTTGAAACAATTCACAGAATTGTTTTGTAGATTTTATTATTGACGGTCAGTGGAAATTAATGAATTTAGCAAGTTTAACATTGATTTTCTAAAAGAATAATGAAGATAATGGGCTTTGTACTGGAGAGAGTGGGATGCTTTAATGGCAAAATAGCTTCTATGTGGGACATTGAAAACCAGGACTTCCCTAATTTGGAATCGTGAACAAATCAGGGCAAAAAAAAGAATATTAAAAATATAACTTCAAAACTATTCAAGTAATTTACATATATCTACATCCCTGAAATCAGATTAAAAAGGTCTATATATGTAAATATATATAAATTCTAATATTACACTTTTGAATTAAAAAAAACAAACACTTTGGACTACCTAATATCGATAGCAATTTAATAATAATACTATTAATAACCTCCCCTACGTGCCTTTATAGTCGTGTAATGCTTATACACCACATTAAAAATGAATTAAGATCATAAAAGATGTTAATCTTTTATCTAGAATTGCATTTACATAAACTACACGCTCCATTGTTATTACAGTTAGACTAGCACTGCCAACTGACCCAGACTCCAAAAACAGTCAGTAACTGTCACTGTGGCAGTTAGTTGCTCCCGCAGAAATGTGCCAGCCTACTTTGGGTGAGGGTGACTAAGTTATTTGTCAGTGTCGAGTAGTAGAGAAGTACTCTGGAATATACCACTCAGAGCTTGTGGGCGATAATGGGAGAGTCTTCACCGGACGCGAGTAGTGACACAACAGTGTCTCGAGATAACCTTTTCGACACTTGTTTTTACCTAGCTGGCGGAGCCAATATATCCCGTAGTTGCCTTTTGCTCGAAACAGCAAAATGCTGCTCTGCACATTTAAACTAGTAATAGACGAGAACTCTGAAATAGTCGCAGTCGATGTAGTCATCTGTTGCAATCTCACCACCGCCGGTTTTCTCAATAGGTGGCGCCACGGTAGAGAATTGTTTTTTTGTGGTTTTTTTGTTTGTTTTTAATTAACAGAGCCCGAGACGAATCTGTGATTTACTGATTACGGCCTGGAAATTAGGCACGATTGTATGAAATGAAACTACCGTATTCTAGTGGTTTTTTTTTCTTTTAAAAATATTTAAAAAAGGTCAGAGCCACTATAACTTCTTAGTTTGTAACTGAATGTAAAATTGTCCGATATAATACATGTGAACCGAGGTGAAGTTACTATAATAAATTACAAACTGTCTATATAATGAAAGGTTAAATTATAAAAACCCAAAGACATATAGAGGATGTGTGAACTTGGTAAACTATTATTCATTAGGTATGGAACTTGTATATTGAATAGTCTTTGAGAGGGAGTGTCACTTCCGAGTTTGACTAAGAACAGTCTTTGGAAGAGTCACCTCACATGCCCCCTCCCCCCCCACATGGTATTGTTATGATCATTGACCACTGCATTGTACTCTGATTGGAGGAGTGAGTCATGTGACCACTGCATTGTACTGTGATTGATGAATAGGATCATGTGACAACGGCCATCTTGAATCTTGAGAACCTATATAAGCAATAAACCAGAGAGTCTCACTCTCTTACTTTTCCTTCTTACCCTGTTTTCCTTTATTACCTGTAGTGTTTTCACTTGACCTATTCACACCACCCACACCACCAGCCGGCACGTTTACAAAATGGCGACCACGACTTGAGAAACTACCGAGATTGGTTAGTACTGACTATAGAGGGTTTGTTGAATAGTTTCGGTATGTTTCAGTAGCATTTTCTTTTTATTTGTTTTATAATACACATTTATATTTCGTTATTTAATTGTTAGCTGACTACTGTTATTTTTGAACGCACGTGAGTGATTTGAACGCACGTGGTGTGACTTCAATACACGTGTAGTTTCATTTTTGACGTTAGGAGTAGTACTAGAATTATTTAATAGAAACTATATTATATTTGTAGTATTTTTATTTCATTTAATTTGATATGCTATTTTAAATTCTAAATTTCTTGAGGTTGAGAGATTTAAGGACTTGACATAGACTGCGACTGGTGGGTTGGTTGGAGTGGATACGTTGTTTTCTTCTATTTGATTCTCTATTCTTTTTACTTTTTGCAAGGATTAAATTGAAGTAAATTACTTTGTCGACGAATTTCCGACGAAAGTGTCTTTTCTTAAGGGTTACATTAGTCTTGGACGTTGATATTACTGTAATATTACAGTTTTATCGTCTGTCTGAAGCCTCGTGTCGCCGCAAGAATTGTTTTCATTTTCGGACTACTTTCGGTAATTTTCTTTAACCTTGGAGTAAATTGGGAGCGTATTAATACATACGGAGAGACTTTTCACTTTTCTACTACGTTACAGGTAAATTCTATCGGTTGGATACAATTCTTTGACTTTGTTTCTACCGCGCTTTACGCAACACACTAAATTTCCCATTGACCCGCTACAAGGAGGATTTCAATAGCGTGAAAAAAAAATACTTGACTTCTGGTAGGTTAACATGTTGTATTAAAATATATTTGACTTGTGGTAAGTTGATATATTGTGTATTGTATGTAAAAACATTTAACTTGTGGTAGGTTGATATATCGTATTTGAATACAGTTGACTTGTGGTAGGTTGATATATCGTGTTTAAATATATTTGACTTGTGGTAGGTTGATATATCGTGTTTAAATATATTTGACTTGTGGTAGGTTAATATATTATTAAATATATTGTATTTAAATACACTTGTACTACACAATACACACTACACATTCACAATGCCTAGAACACGATTAAAGAAGGATGCTTTACGTGAACAATTTGGATTGTGGTTACAGAACCAAGTATATTTGGGAATTTTGAGTGATGATTGTGATAGATTAGAAGCATGGACTAAGTTTATGGCAGATAGCATAGAGAACCTAACTGAAAAAAATGAAGAAAGGGTACTGGAGGTTACTGAACGTGCTGAAGCTGACTATGAAAGAGAAGAACGTAGAGAAAAACGTGAGTTAGCTAGTTTAGAACATAAGAGCAGTGAAGCCAAGCATTCCTTACACGCGGTATGCGGCATGCGAATGCCAATGCGGCATGCGGCATGCGAACGGGTTGGGTCCATTCACCCACACCCACACCCAACCCCACACATAAGCTGTGTTTACACGGGCAATTGTAAGTCGATAAATAGACAAAGCGAATTATATGAAGCGAAATATATGTGGCGGTCTCTGTGGCGGAGTGGTTAGAGTGTCTGACTTTTTTCTAGGTCGGACTCCTAATCTGATGGTCGGTGGTTCGATTCCCCGTGCCCCCAGCTCTGCCAATTGGGATTTCCACCGCTATGTATAACTTACAGCGTCATCAAAGGCTGATTGCTCTCATACCATGTCTATGTGGTGTGGACGGTTAAAATATCCCTTGGGTCCGTAAAAGTGTAGGCTCAGGCTTTCTATCGACCAGCTGCAGTGGAATGAGGAAGACCAGTCATCTATAGCCGTGTTCATACAGGCAAAATATCAAGCGAATCATATGAATCGATTTAGTTTGAAAGTGTTTCGCGTTCACACAGGCAGTGCTTTGAATTGGTTTAAGGCGGAAGTGGATATCTGCGCATGAGCAAGTCCAGACTAACCAGCGCCAGTTTGGGTTTGGCGACGTCGGCACGAGAGAGTGTGGGTTCGACCTAGATATGTATGGACTGAATCGTATTGGTTTGGAACAGTCAAAACTTCTGCTGGGCAGTGAAACCCTAAAAATAAATCATGAAAAAAATATATGTGCACCTCTAGCAGGTTCATAAAGCAAATTTACCGGAAAGTCAACAAACTCAGGTCTCGACTGTCACATCCTTAATCCGCCTCAAGTAAGTCGGTTGCGTTCACACAGGCAAAATAAATCGATTCACAGAAATCGACTCAAGTACACTACCTCGACAAGTGGTTTACAGTATCGGGATCACACGAATCGATTCAGCCCTAATCCGACTCAGCCGCGCGTTCACACACGAAATGTAACCCGAACTATACAAGTCGCTTTCTACGAATCGATTTACATCGCCCGTGTGAACACGGCTAATGACTGAAATTTCCCCTGCTTAAACAACTAATAGACCAAAAAAAAAAAAACTAGTGGCGTGTCCACACACGGAGCGGTTTAAAGCGCGCATTCCTTAAGGGCGCATTCCTTACACGCGGTATGCGGTATGCGAATGCGACAAAAAATCTAAATGCCTTGAAGCCTATGGGCTACATTCCTTACACATGGTATGCGGCATGCGTCAACTCGATCGGTCCCAGTAGCGATCGGTGCGGCATGCGGCACGCGCTGTGCGAATAGAAACATCAGTCGCACTTGTCCATTAGTTTTAGACGAGGAGAGGCAACTGAGCATTACGGAACGGTCACACACAAGGGTGCAGAGGGGAAACCTATGGTAGTGGTGGTGGTGGGGTTCGAGTTGGTAAAAATGCTACCATAGCCACAAAGATATGACTACTTATCTATAATTTGGTAAGTATAAAGGTAGGAACCCCCATGTGACATACCAAGAGGTACATAGATATAAATGCCATATTAGGTCATATACAGTACAGTATTGAGCATACTCAATCAATCAATTGGGGTGTTTGTAACCTTACGACGGTGACCGGTGGTAGAGAGGCTCCGATAAATCGGCCCATTCTGTGGTTGAAGACTTGTCTTGGTAGAGGGAGTGTTGTGAAAGCTGGGGACATCTCTCACGACGTAGTGACGGCGGGGCGGCGGGGCGGTAGCGAATCAATCGTTCCGGTGTGTAGTTGAGCTGTAGGTGTGTGTAGTGTAGTGTAGCACTTGAATCCGGTCAGCAGCAGGGGTTTGAGGAAGGCGGGCAAAGGTGGGAGCAGTGGTCGTTCCAGCAACAAGAACCAGACAGAGAAATCGTAATAGGTGAAGGGCCCCACCCAAGAACACAACAATCCTGGTCAGGGGAAGAAGTGTGCCTGGGAGAAATCGAAATGGGCAGAATCTAGGAAAGAGAAATGAGGAGAGTTGAGTCAAAGGACCGTGTCTATTTGCCCTATGGTGACCATCCAGCGAGCCATAGACACGGACAGAGTAAGAGTAGAAAGTGAAAATGCCGGTGGGCCCCCCTCCTGGAACTCTTTTCAGACATATCAAGGAGGAGCCGGGCCGGCAGAGAGGTGATAGAGAGAGGTGTGGACGAAGTGCGGTCCGGATAGCAAGTGATGAGCATACTTGATTGATTGGGGGGTTTGTGACCTAGCGGTCACTGCCTGCAGGACTGCAGCATTAGTAAACGGCGCCGTTAAAACGGCCTGTTTTTGGCGTGTGTTTTTTCTTGTGGGGGGGGGGGGGTCTTTCCTTCTTGTTCTTCTGTTGTGGGGGGGGGGGGGGGGGGGCGTGGTGCTTTGTGTGGTGACTTGTGCTGTGGTGCGGCGGTGGCCCGGCAGTGGCAATACGTTCTTGGGCCCACGGTCCTGTACCTCGACCGGAGAGCAAAGCGGGATCCGGTGTCGTTGGCAGCAGGGCCATGGGCGGGCGCATTGGTCTTCCGGGCCCTCGTCGCAGGGTGGGTGGTCCAGAGCCAGTGGCTCTTGGACCGGGGTGATGTGGGTGGATGTGGCTGTATACGCGGTCCCGGCACCCACTCCGTCGGTGATCGAAGCGGGAACCGGCGTTGTGGGTGCAGGGGTCGAGGCCTGTCACATCGGTGTGTCCAGGACCGCACGGGGCTCCTGGTGTAGGGGCTGCATCTGGTGGGACCTCTCGGGTCTCCCGGGTGGGACCTCACGGGGCTCCCGGTGTAGGGGCTCCCGGGTGGGACCTCACAGGGCTCCCGGTGTAGGGGCTGCATCTGGTGGGACCTCACGGGGCTCCTGGGTGGGACCTCACGGGGCTCCCGGTGTAGGGGCTGCGTTCGGTGGGACCTCCTGGGGCTCCCGGGTGGGACCTCACGGGGCTCCCTGCTGGGGTACCTCACGGGGCTCCCCGGTCGGGACCTCACAGGGCTCCCTGACAGTGGTTGCTAGTCACTGTCGCTGCTGTTGGGTTCAGAGTCGTCGGCGATGGGTTCGGGGCCGCCGACGATCTCGAAGGTGTGGTAATTTTGTCTATAGAATCTACCGAGTGGCTCCCATGAGGACTCGGAGAGTCTCTCGAGGATGGCGAGCGCAGCTTGGGCGTCAGACAAGCTGTGTGGTGGGCCGAGGAAGTCTCGGATGGCGGTCCTATCAAAGGCCACACATGACGCCAAGACGTGGGCGACGTTGAAGACTTTGTCACCGCATGGACATCGTTGCAATGCAGGGGTATCGATGAACCGCCTGTATCCAGTCCTGAAGCGGGTGACCGCCTCTTGCACGGATGCAGAGAGGTTTTTTGGGACTGGTAGGCGCGCTCTGACATTTTTGTGCCAGGCCCAACTGATGGAGTATGGATTCCTGACGGCGGTGTTGTGGAGGGAAGCCTCCCACAGGGCTTTGGTGGCTCTAGCGTGGGTGGCTTTGAGCTTGGACAAGGAGTAGTCTATGACGAGGTCGATCTCAGGACGGCGGGAGCCATCCAGAGCAGCTGAGTCAGCCTGGTCATTACCGGGAAGTCCTATGTGGGAGGGGACCCAGGCCAGCACTGTGTCGAGTTGAGCTTCATGCCTGGTGACGATGGTGTTCTGGATCAAGGTGGCCAGAGAGTGGTTAGCTCTGTGGTCCTTGATCTTGCGGACTGCGTTGAGTGAGTCAGTGACCACTATGCAGCTGCAGTGCCGCAGGTGGGTCAGTGCATGGTGGATGGCGGCGAGCTCTGTATCGAGGGTGGAGGAGTAGTCCGTGACCCTGATAAGGCGTCTAGCCTGCCCATCTGGTAGGAAGTAGCCAGCCCCGGCTCGGCCTGTGTCAGGGTTGAGCGAGCCGTCGGTGTAAACCGTGGTGGCTAGAGGGAAGTCCTCTTTGGCCCGGGCAATGGCTTCCTGTGCCAGGGTTTTGAGGACTATAGTCGGGTAGTTGGTTCGTGCTGAGCAGAGGCTGGTGAGTCTGACCTCAACGGGTACGGAGTACCAGGGGGGTCTCGCCCGGAGGTCAGGGACATCAGCGAGTGCCAGCCCGTGCGTTTCTTTCAGGGTGCGGATGGCCGTTTTCGCACCCCAGGAGAGGCCGAGGCGCCGTCCTGGGCCGTTTTGTAGGCAGGAGGCTGCGCTGCGGTAGAAGGTGGAGTGGCCTGTGGACAGGGCTTGGCAGAGGTGGTTTGCCAGCAGCTGTTGTCCGCGTAGGTGGAGTGGTGGGAGGTTGGCCTCAAGGAGGAGGATCTCAACCCTGGTTGTCCTGCGAGCTCGGGTGATGAGTCGCGCTGCCTGGTATTGGACTCTATCCAGGGTCAGGAGGTCTTTGGTCAGGGTGCTGCTGCGAGGCAGGCGGGACTTACGGTTCTCTCTGCAGTA